>JAWZYV010013052.1:697500-1016241 GCA_038373885.1 Cheiracanthium punctorium
GTCGGCGACTTTCCAACTACCAAGTTTAATTCGTTTTATAGTAAGCACATGTAAAGACTGTATAAAATATTTCAGAACTCACGTGTTTGTTGTTGCTGGAAAGCATCTAGACAGCTACAATTTTTTCATTCGATGCTACCTTTAACCATACGTTGTTAGTTAAGATTTTTTTTTTTTTTTAAGCAGTCAAAAGCAACCACATACGACAGATATGATGATTTTTGGGGTGTGGTCGTGTTGCTAGTTAGGCAGGGATGATGCCGTCTTACAGAATCAACAATCCTTTATCCCTTTCGCTCTGTACAGTCGGTGAAGACGCGGAGGACTTAAGAACCGCGGACTTGCTGCTGAAGTTTTCGAAGAAGGTTAACCCCTTTCAACATCGTTGTGCCAGATAGAAGCCCCCTTTCCCCGCGAGTTTTTGGTTAAATAGCCCAGGTTCTGCAGTCCACGGCTAGAGGGCCAAGTTCAATACATTAGTTTTAACCCTTTAAAGCGCAGTGATCCCACTCTGGGAACACCCAACTCGGACGTTTTGACTGTTGCCAGTCGCGAAGAATAGATTTGATTTCTATAAAAATAGTTGCGGGTGATCTAGCTACACGAGAATCCTTTACTTTTTAGCACGTCCTTTCCCGTAAAAAAATGGTCACGATTATTTTTAACAGCACTGACATCTGCTGAAAAAGGGAAGAACGCGAGGACAGCTGGATAGATTGCCCCATGCTGAAAAAAGGGCAGCCGTTGCCATCGCTCGACTTAACGACCAGGAAGAGGGCGGACGATCGAAACGTTCATCGCGTGCCACAGATCCAGAGACCCCTTTTTTTACGACAGCTGGCTGTGCTCGCGCACAGCCAGCTGCGTCAAAAAAGGTCTCTAGATCTGTGGCACGCGATGAACGTTTCGATCGTCCGTCCTCTTGCTGGTAGTTAAGTCGAGCGATGGCAACGGCTGCCCTTTTTTCAGCATTGGCAAAGGGTTGCGCCTCAAAGGGTTAATCGGCTTAAAGTATGATTGACAGATTTCACCGACAGGCCTACTACTCACGGATCGCTTTCTTTCTTGACAGTATTTCGACTTGAAAACTGGGATCTCCACTAGTAGACAAAAGGCAGATGAGAGGCGTCTTGCAGTCTGACTCTCTCCATAAATCTTCGAAATCCAGCAAGACGCCTTCGACGAAACGGGATCCGAGTGAAACTGCGGGTTTAAAAAAATTATTAATACGTATATCAATTCTAAATAATTTGAAGTAATCATGAAATTTTCTAATCTGTTGAAAAGAATTTTCTAACCACACAGTCACCACTTAAACTTGAAAGTAGGTAAGAAGATAGTTGGTTCAAAAAGTAAGGTAACAAGTCTTTTCACCAAAAAGTTCGGAGTTCAAAAGTATTTACAAAACCCAAAAGACTGGCAGACATAGCAAGGTATTTGGCACATTTTATTTTTGTCAACACGGCCTCCCCGGGCAATCGAAACGTTTGTTTCATTTGTACAGCAAACTATCGAAACCGCTACCAAAGAAATCTGGAGCCTAGTCGCTGAGCCACTTAACGAAAGCTTCCAGATCTGCGACATCGATTTGGAATGGGCGTCTTACCACGTGCTGCTTCAACGGCCCGATGAGATGGAATTCCCTGGGTGCGAGATCCTGGCAGTGGGGAGGATGTCCCAATACGCTCCATCGGTAGTGCTGCAGCCAACCCACGGAGGCTGTATGGGGACTGGCGCTGTCATGCAATAAGGTGACACACTGAGCCGGTGCAGGGACTAAAGAGTTTTAATAGCTGACCGTGTATGCATGAATGCCTGCATAATTTCCAACTCTTAATTTTGGAACCTTACGGTGCCATATTATCTCTATCTAGTGTCATTTGATTGTTGTCATCATCTGTGTTGTACCTAGTAAAATTGTTTATAATATACCAGGTGTAAAGTGTTCCCAGGTTTGCAGTTTTCCTAATGTGGTTCCACAAAGTGATGAAACCGACAGAGGGCGTTGTCGTCAACTAATGTCCGATTGTTCGATTCCGTTTAAAAGAACGTGAGCTTCATTAAAAATGTGGTGAGATGTAAATTAATGACAATTAAATTGAAATTTGATATGTACTGTATTTTTTGTATTTCTACAATACTTATAGAGTACTTCCTTAAATTATGTTGTATTTTTTTTTCAGTTCTACAATGCTAAATGTTGTACACCACACATGGGCGCCGGCAGCATAGGGCAAGGGGGGGCAATGCCCCACCTGGTTTTTTGTATGCAGTGTTTCCCCTTGCTTTTTTGTTCTTTCCAACATGCTAACCATACGTTAAATTAGTCTTTCCCCCCCACCTGGAAATATTCTGCCGGCGCCTATGACACCACATCTGAATAAATTTCTTGATTCAGTAATTTTTTGTTCTATTAATTTAAAGCTCAATACATTTCTTTTTAAGCTCCTGTATTCTTAACCCGAGGGGGAAAAAAAACGAATGTTAGTTGATGACAGCGCCCTCTTGAATTCCATCTCGTTCCAGAATCCGTTTGCATTGAGAAATCGGCCCACTATTTATATTACAGACACTTTAAACTAGCCACGGAATTTCATTCCCTCAGTGAAAATGTCCATCTTGCTACCTTACTTTTCAAACCGCCTATTCGTAATATTTCTCCATCCACGAGCCAAACATCTCCTTGTGTCCTCTGCTTTCAGTAATATTCCAAAAAGTAAATGCATTTGCTCCTCACCCGAAATAAACTTCTTCGCTTGCGACAAAGTGCGATCGGGGCACCAAGTCCGGATCAGGAGCAAAATCCCGAATTCGTTCAGCTTCTTGTTGTAGCCGCAAGGAAACGTGGCCAGTTCGGGCACTTCGGAGTCGTACCAGGCCTTCCACTCCGACTCCTTCGTGCACACCTGGAAAACGGTCCGTCAATTAAAAAGAAGTAAGGAAATCTGATAGACACTTTCATATTTTAAATATACGCATAAAGTGCTGTATATTAAAAGCGTGTCGTAAATCACGCGTCTTCCCCATTTTCTTCCCTTATTCCAGCGGTTCTCAACCTTTTAACCCTTTGAGGCGCAACCCTTTAGAGATGAGTTCGGGCTCATTTTTTGAAGCCCGAGCCTGCCCGAGCCCGAGGACGTTTAATCCGAGCCCGCCCGAGCCCGAGCAATATTATTAAAGTTGGAGTCCGAGCCCGAGCCCGAAATTTCAGCTTTGCTATGCTTAAGACAAATAAAATGAACTACTTCATTAATAGGATACAATAAATTTTGGAGCTTCACACACCTTCTAGTCCCCCGTGCCGCTATTTTTTTTAAATAAGTACGTCTATTTATTCCATGAATAACTTTTTAAAATCTGTTTCAAGGAGTATGTTCAACAAAGGAGAAATTTTTCACGAGCCCGAGCCCGCCCGAGCCCGAACGCAATCGTGAATTACAGAGCCCGAGCCCGAGTCGGGCCCGGGCTCGGGCTCGGGCTTTCGGGCTCGGGCTGAGCCCGTCTCATCTCTACAACCCTTTCCCATTGCTGAAAAAAAGGGCAGCCGTTGCCATCGCTCGACTTAACTACCAGCAAGAGGGCGGACGATCGTGAAACGTTCATTGCGTGCCGCAGATTGAGAGACCCCTTTTTTGACGCACAGCTGGCTGTGCGCGAGCACAGCCAGCTGCGTCAAAAAAGGGTCTCTCGATCTGCGGCACGCGATGAACGTTTCGATTGTCCGCCCTCTTGCTGGTCGTTCAGTCGAGCGATGGCAACGGCTGCCCTTTTTTCAGTATTGGGCCATCTATCCAGCTGTTCTCGCATGCTTCCATTTTTCAGCAGATGTCAGTGCTGTCAAAAATAATCGTGACCATTTTTTTAATGGGAAATGACGTGCTAAAAAGTAAAAGATTCTCGTGGAGCAATATCACCCGCCACTATTTTTATAGAAATCAAATCTATTTTTCGTGACCGGCAACAGTCAAAACGTCAGAGTTGGGTGTTCCTAGAGTGGGAACACTGCGCGTTAAAGGGTTAACAATGAACTTTTACTCGAATTTTCTGCAAAATAATGTTATTAGTAAAGTTTGAATGAACATTTTAACAGAAAATGGATATATTTTTGAGTAAAAATGAGAATAAATAAGAGTATTTTTTAAATACATGCATCACTACTTGCTCTTTGGTTTTTCTCGCACCCCTCCCCTGCAAACGCTCTGCTCCCCCCCTTGGGGGTGCGCCCCACAGGTTGAGAAACGCTACCTTATCCCATATAAAGTTGGAAAGGGTGTCATTATTCATGAGTGTGCCATATTTTTCTCCTTTGTTCTATAAAACCCACCTTTTGAATCGAAATCTATCTTGAAACCGCTTATTGAAACTGTTTTAGAATTTCCGCTACTTCACCGTTTTAAATATTATTTGGAATGTGCACTATAATCCATGAGTGCTCCGTGTTTGACTTTCTCGAGTTGATTTCTAGTTTAAAGCCCCGACTCCCACCAAGGTGGCGATCAGTAAACACACACAGTTACCACGACGATTTTTTTGTATTTACGTGGTAACCTTAATTTAGAAGTAAATGGCGATTTGAAACAACATGTAAGTGTGGCATTCCATTACTTATTTATTTATTTTGGCTTGCCAAATAAAATAGATTTAATAATCAAGCGTCTTCAAATTCCTTAACGGGTGCGTTTATCGCTCATTTGTTCACTTTAGTTTTCATGTAGTCAGTGGCGTAGCCAAAGGGTGATAGAGGGTCACAACCCCCCATGAGGAATTTTTCGTCATACAAAATGTTTATTCTTCACTTACTTATCACAGACACGCATACATATGTGTGAGTTGCAGTAATCGTAACCCCCCACCCACGAAAAACTTCTGGCTACCCCACTGCCAGGGGCGTAGCCAAGGGGGGGAGTTACTTGGGTCATAACCACCCCCATGAGGAATTTTTTGCCATACAAAATGTATATTCTTCACTCCCTTATCGCACACATGTATGCATATATGTGAGTTGTAGTAGTCGTAACCCCCCCCCCCATGAAAAATTTCTGGCTACGCCTCTGCCCACTGCATATATAGTTCTTTTGGGAGTGTTGAAACTTCAAAATGAAGTGGAATGCTCATAAAACGGGTGATTTTGTGTTTTAGAAATGATAAGGTTATGATAATTTAGTAAACTAACAACAAAAGGAGAAGAAAGTTATAGGGATGGGCACTGGTTTAATAAAGAGTATTAGTGATGAAATATTTAAAAGAACTTTATAAAGTAGAAGATCCATAATGCATATCGTCTTTGTAAAATTAATATTTGCTACGTGCACTTTTTGGAGATTTCGACATTTTGATTATTATGTGACTAGTTTACTAACCAAACTTATACTCCATTACATAAATTTATACCAAATTATAACTCCTAGAGACCCGTGACTGCAAAGCTCGCCAAAGTCCGGCGATTTTTTAGGTTGGCGAGAGCTGGGGCGTTAAAATAGGAATGGGGGGTGTAGGGGGTTATAACCCCCCCATGAAGAATATTTTTGTCATACAAAACGTTTTTCTGCATACACACAACATATATATACACTAGCTGCGTACCCGTTCTCCGCACGGTAGGGAGCAAAACTTTTTCTTGCATGTATAATTCGAATTGATTCCAGTAATGTGGAATCTAAAAATAAACAACATGATTTGACTCTTGGCGTAAAGTTACTCATTAGTTATTCGTAAAGTTAGTATAAATACTGATCTGAGAACATTGTTAATATTATGAAACAAAAAACTATGTCGGTGTCATTGGCGATCAGAAAAAGAAAAGCGTGACGGTTCCTAAAAATTTCTAACTTTCAAAATGTCTCATTTCTACATCGTACTCTTTTTTAGATTTAAGTTATACCATTAATACCTTAGATACTACATGATGTGAAGAACCGTTTTTTTTAATAATTAAATAGTTGTGTGTACCCGCTCTTCGCAAGGCAAGAAGAGAACATTTTCCTAAAATGTTATCATAACTACTTGTGACAAACAGAATCTCCAAGAAAAAAAAAGTTCAGGTACAGAATTTTCTGTTGAAATTACCGGGGGATATATTAACGCGACGTAGAATTATTTAATGTTTAGTTAGCTGTGATGTAAGATGGCTGTTGAAAAACGAAAAGAAACGAATAGTTTCACGAAATATTTATTAACGCGGTATATTGTGCTTTGATCAATATTGCCCTAGCATATCTACTAACTATTACTTATTCTATCTTTTACTGATACCAATATATTTTCGTTTTTCCATCTTTAATGTTTAATTTAAAGAAACGGTTTAGATATTTGCCACTAATGTAGTTTTTTATTCTTTGGTGATTCTTTGCAATTTACGCATTAGTATAAACGATAATCATTTCACTTTCTGGCTGCCATTAAAACAGCTCTCCATACATTCTTATGCATAACTCTTGTCAGATTGGCGTATTTAGCACGTAAAATATTTCCTGCGATTCGAAAACGTGTCCCGTTTAAAAATTATATCGAAAATAATGCTGGATAATTCATCGTTGAAAGAACAGCATTCAATTCTTTTTCTGGCAACGTATTATAAAATAGGGAATAATTTCGTGCGTGGCGTATGTTTTGTTTGTGAGCCCGAAATTTTGATTGAGTTTCGAAAGGGGTTTTAATCTCGTGAAATCTAAGTCATTTTGATCTAACATGTGGAAACTCAGTTATTTTAAAGTCATTTTATTTATGTTTTTCAAATGGCAATTTTATTCATTGTTACTGTTTCCCAGACAACCATAGCGGAACCGAAATCTTGAAACAGCTTTTATTAAATTCAAAATCCTTCTTTACATAAAAATTCGTAAAAAATCTCCTAATTTATATTTTTCCTCCGTTTTTCTTTTAAAAGTGGGCGAAATATATGCTCCGTCTTTCGCCGAAATATAAAAAAGTTATGACAGATAGAATGAAAGATGCAACAGTTTTAAAATTACTTTTACGCAAACATCGTCAAAAGTGAAATTCTTTTTAAAAATTCCGAAAAATCGGCAAAATATGTTACATAGTCAAAACAAACTGTTTTCGAATGAAAATTTTCTCCTCTATCCGATGATGCAAATATCGTTTTATTGCGAGTGCAATGACCGGCGTTATTACGTATTATGCAAGAAAAATCGCTAAAAATCGGACAAAACATAAAATAAAACATTTTCTAATTCGAATTTCGAAAAAATCGCTCCGAGGCGTGTTAGTATCTGTCCTAGTGAAGCCGTATGCAAAATTCGGTGGGTCTGCGACCCACCGTCTCGGCGCAATGCGATCGAGAGACGCGCGCAAGAAGATCGGAGGTCACAAACCTACCTACAAACCTAGCTACATACAATGTTTACTCTCGGATTTTATTATATATAAGATAAGATATACAGGGGTAGCGCTGGCTCTTTTTAACATTTCGCCAATTCATTCGCCAAATTAGATTTTTCCGAACATCATTACAAAAAAGCAATTGTCAATATTTTCGCCAAAACGTAATTTCTTTCGCCAAACTGATTTTATTTTCGCAATTTGCGATGTTGGTGATCGACAGCGACGACCCCTGCATATGCAGTAGTCGTAACTCCTCCTCCCATGAAAAATTTCTCGCTACGCCACTGACACCGTATATAAACCAACCTGTCAACTGCGATTTTAAGAGAGAGGTGCACAATTTACGGCAGCCCTTACCCTACGGCTAATCGTTTTTGAGTATGCATCATGCACACACACTCATAGTACGTACACCTTTTCAAAAATGTATTCAAGCGTAAGTCAAATTTCCTATGCTAATTTCATATTTAAATATCGCTCCCAGTAAAAGTGAATTACGTCATATGTAATAATAATTTCTGTTTGTTTCCCCCCCCCCGTAAATTTGTGTTTTCCCAGTCCCGCAGTGGCCTAGCCACTAAGCTCCGTTCCCGTAAGAACACGGCAAATGGAGCAAGCAGCATAGGGCTTGGACAGTGCTATGGAGGGTGAACTCCTCTCTCGGCTGGTCTGTTGTATGGAAAAGTGTAACACTAATAGGGATGGACGCGAGACGACTTTTTGCGAGACGAGACAGAGATTTACAGCTTTTTTGCGAGACGAGACAAAATTTTTTAACATTATGATATAGGGATTTTTGCGAGACGAGACAAGCTTTTCGGCTGTTTTGCGAGACGCGAGACACCAATTTTTCGTCTCGCGTCCATCCCTAAACACTAATGGGAGCTGGTGAACGTAAAATCTGTTCGTGGCTCCAGTGTCCTCCATGTTCAAACAACATCTCGGGCGGTGCCGATTTTTCTGGTGCTATAGGTCTCTCATCTGGAATTGGTTCAATATTAGGAGGCTTTCATAGGAGACAAAATTGGTGTGCCTAATACGTGCCCTCTTAATGAAATGACCAACGTCTGTGGCCCTCGTTTTGGTTGATCAGACCATAAGAAAGAAAGAAAAAAAAAAAGATGTGCTTTTCTAAAAGCAGTTACTTACAAAACTGAAACAGGAACTTTTGGCTGGTACTGGATTACTTTTGAGTGGGTGCACATATAAGTACGAACAGGCGTTAGATCTTGCCAGAACTGGTCAAAATGGATCTGAAATGCATAAATACGTGCGTACGGATGTCACGCAGTCAATTCTCAAAGAAAATTCAGAGTTGGTCAAAAATCTGAATAGTGAAATATTTGCAATAACAATGCAGGGGCCGCCGCTTAATTGGATCACTGGTTAATTGGGTCAGCCGCTTTTTCGAATCATCCACTTTATCTTTTCAAAAATCGATGTCACAAACGTGATCCAATAAAGCGGCGGTTACTGCACTCCCTTTAATCCGTATAAGGGAGTACCGTAAAAATAGGACCGTAAAACGATTAAAATTATACACGAAAGGATAAAAAAAATAACAGTGCATAAAAGGCGCTTTACGGGGAAAAAAATACCATAAAAATATCCACAGGCATCTTACCTCTTCTATCAAGTTAGTGAAACTCGGGAGATTACTCAGTTGCACAATACTCAACCAAGTAACGTCGGGTATCCATGAGTATGGCTTAGGCTTAACAGACTGCAGATCTAAAGAAGCACCACCTATTTAGTTTAAAAAAAAAAAAAAAAAAAAAAAAACAATCTGAAACACTTTCATATTTTAAACACGCACTAAAGTGATATATTAAAAGCGCACTATAACTCATGCGTCGTTCCTATTTTTCTTCCTTATTTCATTAAGTTGAAAAATGTATCTTTACTTATGAAAGTGCACGTGTTTTTCTTTCTTGTACCATAAAGCATTTCTTTGGAATCGAAATTTACATTCAATTCGCCTACTAAAACAATTTTTTACAATCTTCGCCAAGCATATTCTAACTACACCTTACCTTTATATATACAGTTTAGAATGTGCATCATAATACACACTGCAAAAAAAGTCTGTCAAATTTACAGAAAAAAACTCTCAGCCAGGACACCGGTTTATTTCCGTTTTTTTTTTTTACAGAAGTCTACCATAAATTTTACAGATTCTCAGTTTATTTTACAAGAATCTTCCGTATAAGGAAAAAAAATACGAAAGATTCCTGTAAAATATACGGAAATAAACTGGCGTCCTGGCTGACAGTTTTTTTCTGTCAGTTTAACAGACTTTTTTTTTTTTGTAGTGCAGGAGTTCCATAAAATACTTTTCAGAACTGAAATCTATATTGAAATCGCCTGCTAAAACTGTTGAACAGTTTCTTCAGGGTCTAAGTATAATTCACCTTTAGAAATACTGTCTGGAAAGTGTATCATAATCCATGAGAGTACCGTATTTTTCTTCCATAAAACACCTCATCGTCTACTGAAACTATTTCGCAATCTTCGCCAGATATATCTTAACTATACTTCTCATGTGAAATAAACTGTAGGCTTTTCCAGCTTCTCGCGAAATATGGAAGATATATCGCCAAGCTTGGGTGGGTTATGGGAAATTATTTTTCTGCGCCAAATTTGGCAATAAATCATAAAAAATTGCAAACCTTGGCAACTTTTAACACTTTATCCCCCCCCCTCCCTCGCTATCTGGCAACTCTATTGAAAAATGCAGCGAAAACGTGTCGACGTAAATCATGTCCAGAAATTTTGTCCACAGGAAAAATCGGTGCGAACGAAATAGCGATATATTGCTACGAAGAAAGGAAAATCATGCCAAATGCATAGATTATAAAACAGTTTCCAACACATCAATCTCTCTACCGCCAAATTTGGCTGTGTATCGCCGTCGGCGAGATTTCGAGGATAGCCTGAACCCAGCTGTATGTGTCACTAATAATGTAATTTTGCGAGATCCTGTAAATTATAATCGTTATAAGTATAAATTATAACTATAGTCGTTCATATACAGGGTGTCCGAAATTAAACGACCCGATTTTTAAGTAGGGAGTGCAATTCCGATTCCGCGGGAACGGGATCCTGCGGGATTCCGCACAAATATTTGCGGGACTAGTCCCGCGGATTGACACTGAGAAATAAATTATTTTGTAATACAATTTCACGTTGCTTCCCAGTCAATAGACCGAAAATGTTGCATATTTATGTCTCTTATCTAACAATAAACGAATCAATATCTACAAATTTTAATGTAAAGTATTATTAATTTTTTAAAATTATCTTACAATGGCAGTCTGGATCAAACATCTAAATCTAGACATCTTAATCTATATTATTCGCAAACTTATTTCAGTTCATTCCAAAGGAACTGAAAAATTTCATAGTAATTTATCTCTTAGCGAACAGTCATGAATTAATTATAAATCGTTTTCATTTTTTTAAATTCACAATTTTAATTATTTTACTAAAATTAAATATAGACTAGGAAATGATTCATTGGATTGGCTCGAATTTGCACGTTCTTTTTCCAGCAACTAAGAAAATAACGTAAGTATGTGAATGCATCTATAAATTGTGTATTTCTGTAAATTTCTCATTTTTAGCAACTAACATAAGACATAACTTATTATATTATTCTGAATATCATGATTATAATTTACATACTTCTGTAAGTTATTGTATTAATTATATCACAAGATTAATTATTTTTGTTAAAGCTAAACTTCATAGTGCTTACAATCTTACTTCTTTTTTTTTTACAATTTTCGCTGTTGAAATGAAGTCCTAGCTAAATGAACTGTCAATCCCGCGGGATTGCGGGATCAATAAATCTCAATCTCGAAATCCCGCCAAGACTAAAAACAGTGCGGGATTGCATTCCCTATTAAAAAGGGCTGACGAAGAAGTACCCTATACTACCTTTCACAAACGTGAAGAACTCGTTGTAGGTGATTTTCCCGTTCTCCAGCTGCAGCTTGAACGCAAGCATGAGGACGAACAGGAACCTGTGGCAGTCGTAGAAGCCCCTCACGGCGTACCGGTACACCTCGTACGTCAGGTACTCGCTGATGTTGCGTATGCGCTTCTTGACATCCGTGTCCGGGAAAGACCTACACACACACACACAAAGAATGAAAAACAGGATTGTGAAACAATTGGCCGGTGCGGATGTCGTATTCCTTCACAACGAAGAGCTATAGCAGTGGCGGCTCGTGGGATACAGCAAGTACAGCCGGGCTGCCCTTAAAATTATCAACACATACTTTAAAATAATTTATTCTACTAACTTTCTTAAATTCAGATTAGAATTTCTATGATAAATTTTTAAAAAATCTAAAACAAAAACAAAAAACAACGTGTTGTAGTAACTGCCGGGTCGCTCATTCAGAAAAAAAGCCCTTTAATCTTCCCGCAATTCAACTGTGAGTCTTGGTACAGCCGAGGCCTCCGACAGAGGAGAAAGAATCTTTCTCCTCTCTCGGAGGCCTCGGTACAGCCCTCATAGCCGATCAAGAAATTGGCAGCACCGTTGCCATGGCAACGAGTTTGTAAGCAGTCTCTCCGGCAGAGGGAGTTAGTAGCTAAGTACAGCTGATGAAAGATTTTCAAACGACGGCTGTAGTGAATTCGACTGACTGATTGGCTCGAGAAGTGAGGGAGGGGTTAAGGAGAATACATGTTCGGCAAACTCTCGACTTTATATTGCTGAATTTATCAAGAAGGTAAGCCTGGATAGACGCTTATGAATGGACAATGACCCATCCAAGCAGTATTGTTTTTAAGTAAGCAAGAACTGGCATTGAGAGGACATGGTGAGCCAGAAAATTCTTTAAACATGGGAAATTTTAAAGAGCTTTTAAAATGATGGATATCTGAATTAAAACAACGCCTTTTTATGAGGGCATCACTGACCGATTCACAAGTTTAAAAGAAAGGAGGATTGATTTGACTTATAAAAAGTAAGTCAGTTTTCTTTTTTTTCTTTTTCTTTTCTTCTCAAGTTATCGTTACAAAAGAAAAATTCTAAGGAAACTTCGAATCAGACACGGATGAATGCAATTTTGAGGATAAGAGCGGCTGGCTGAAATTTATGTCCATTTTATGGAAGTAAAATAGGATCTCTTACAGTTTTTATGTAATTTCTTTTTATTTTTCCTCGGTGAGGGCTTAATCCGCCAGCTTTCGAATTCAATAACAAAGATTTTCCATTCCTGTCCGGAGGAAGGGGGGGGGGGCTCATATGCTTCCGGCTGCACTAACGGTTTTGACCACGGGCCGCCACTGCATTCATTCATGTAGAAAGTATATGAGGCTTTTCACTAGATGCATAAATCGTGCCTCGATTGCAGTACTAGTCCATTTAGATCATTTTTTTACAATTTTTGCTTCATTTTTTCAGAAGAAAAATTAAGAAAATATTGACGCTGCTTTTTAACCGTTTTTTTTTTTCTTTTTAAGGTAAGTATAGTTTTTTCCTTATTCCTCAACCTTTACCTAATATGTGCATCCTTTTAAATTAATTTTAGCATAACAAAGTGCAGAAATTATTATTAGAAAAATTATTATTATCGACATTAATCGACATTAGAAAAAAAATATTTTTGCATGATTTATAATAGTATTTCAGATGCATTAGATGCTAGACCAGTGGTTCCCAACCGGGGGGTCGCGACCCCCTAGTGGGTCGCTATGCCTTTTTTCGGGGGTCGCCACAGACCGCTTTTGTAGGAAATTAATAGTAAATTATTTTCACGTTTCTTTGCCATGAGACAGAATTTCTCCCTTCTTCTTTGGAAAGAAAAAAATCCTCATTCTCGTCTGGGGGTTTGTGTCGAAGCTACAAAAACTGACGTCCGGTGAATCTAGGAGTGTTAACTAATGCTTGAAAACCCATGCATTAAGACAGATGAATCGGAAATAGGAATTGTAATTAATTTAAAGGAGGTAATTAGTAGCCGCCTTTAATCTGAAATTCAAAGATATTTCCCAGAGTTCGTTGAACAAGAGATTGCACTCGTGCGAAATCCATTTCACGCATCTTTAGATGTCGCCGATCTTCCTGATGAAGTGCAGGGTTAATTTTTGAATTCTCAAAATGACTCCTCCGCAACTGATTTATACCAAGAAAAACCATTAACTCAATTTTGATGTGCTATGCTTTGCTCATATCCGATAACTTCTAAGCTTTCATGTCAAATGTTAACAGCCATTTTCATACACTTACCTGCGTGAGGTTGTATTTTCAACTCTTTTGCAGGTTATTACAAAAGCCAGTAATAAATTAGATGTCTAAGATGACATGCGGTTGGCTTTGACCAATATTCAGCCAAGAATAGCCGAACTTGTCAAATTCAACCTCAATCATCCTATTAATAATCAGTACGTATTAAAAATACATCAATTTTAAATCTCAAGATATATTTTTTCGTTATTAATTTTCTTTATTGGTCAAACATGGCGGATGGGGAGGGGGGTCGCGAAAGTTTTGAAAAATCTAAAACGGGTCGCGATTAAAAAAAGGTTGGGAACCACTGTGCTAGACAGATTTGTTTTCTCTGATTTTTCATAATTCGGTGACGAGAGGGTTAAATCCCCATAAAGAATCTACGGGCTATTTGTGAACAAACACTCTCAAAAATGGATTGCAGCACGAAAAATAGCTTCATTTGTTCACGGATTCAAGCATGATATAGGGCTAAGCGAACTGCCAAAGATTGTAAAAGTCTGGTAGAATCTATATACCACAACGCTTAAAACTGATTCTGGAAGCGAAAGGAATGATAAATTCAATACTGATTATGATTGAAATGTATTAATTTTCTAATACACTGCTTTTTCTCCCCAAATATGCGTTTTATTCAGCTGAAGTACGAACGATGCCGTAAAGCAAATAAATGAACTTCCCTTATATCCGGTGCATCAATAGTTCGTACAAATTCTTAAATTCGTTAAAAAAAAATAAATAAAAATAAAGTTGCGGTTTGAACGAATATGTTAAGTTTGATTTCATTTGATTTATAGTGTTCAAGGCAAACCCACACGAGGGGTATCTGCCTAGGGGAAGGGGTGCCTGGGCAGAGGATCTTTTAAGGGGTTCTTCTGACGCGTTATTTATGTTACAGAAAACTCCAGACCGTAACATCAACCGCCACGGGTAGGTCAGAACTCTGGATCTTCACACTTCACCATTTACCATGTTCAGTGTCTTATCCACTCGGCCAAGGTGGGGCCACGGAGAAGATTGGGGAGATCAAACTTTTTACATCCCCCCCCAACAAAAAAGTCGTTGTTCTAAAAGTTACCGATAGATGATGCTGACAAATACAACGCAAGCAAGTTTCCGATTAAAAAAAAAAAAAAAGAATGAAAGAAAAAAATACAATTTCTGTCTTATCCTGTTCATGCAAACCGTAATTCTTTATCATAATTGTTTGGTTAGTGCATTTTAAAAGTTTGACGTATACAGGATGAATCAAAATATCTTCCAAAACTTAAAGATTAAAAAAGAACAGAGAATGAAAAATATATATATATTACTATTCACGTGTCCCGCAGTGGACTGGGCGCTAAACTCCGTTCCCATAAGAACACGGCAAGTGAAGCAGCACCCGGCTTGGCCAGTGCTTGGGAGGGACTTCCCCCTCTCCGCCCGTCCGCTGTGGAACCGTGTACGCTCATGGGAGCTGGTGCACGTAAAATCCGTCGTGGCTCCAAAGTCCTCCGAGTTGTTAAACGATACCTCTGGGGGGTGCCGATTTCAGGGGGTTGGTCCCTCCTCTGGAATGGGTTCAAAATGACGGGACCCCGAGCCAAGACGGACTTCCTCCCACTGGGGCTCATTGAAATGGAAGCCGCTCCTTCAAGCCCATCGCCTGCCTATATAGGGGGATCTGTCACCGCAACGCGGTTGCCAGAGGGCATTAGCAACAACAACAACTATTCACGTGAATCATATTCAAACACATCAAGGAAAAAAATGAAACCACTATAACGCATCGATTATAGGGAACTTTGCAATCCAAACCGCTTACGTGTGCGTAAACATACTAAGCAACTTAATCCGCGTATAGATGTCTGAAGACAAGTCACAAAACCAACCACGCACCTCTGGATAGAGACGTCGAACAGTCCGAGGAACTGCTTCAGGGACGTCTGGTACATGACGTTGATGATGCTCATCTCGACTATCAGGAAGTACAGGATGCTCCCTCTGGTGGCGACGGATCGAAACTCTTCCCTGGCCTCGTTTATCTTGGCCTGCGTCGTCGCGGCCACCTGCAGCTTGTGGGACACTTGGTGCGTCGTCGCTTTGGTGGCCTGAAGCACGCCGATCAGACCTTCGTTGTCCACTAGGGATCCCTGCAAGAAGAAAAGCCCACTGAGGATCTCAGGAAGAACATAGGGACGAGTGTAGAAAATACGCTTGTGTGACGTAAACAAGCCTTTCAGCAATCTTGTGACAATGGATGAAGTCGGGGCCATCGTGATTCTAGCGGGCCTGCTTGTGCACTCGGATAAGTCATCCAAAGACGCCTACGGATGCTCACTTATTGGTTAAAGCACTTAGATACGTCATCTAACGGCCGATGAGGAAACGTCCGTTGAGGAAACGTCCGTCTAACCAATGAGGAAGCGTCCGTTGCAGACTTATTTGTTCGTTACAGACTTGTTGTTACATGCAGGGTTATTGAGATTTAGGATGTTGAAGTTACAAGAAAAACAGAAATATTGATATGCTTGACTTGCCTTACTTAGTAATAACATTAAGAAAATTTATGTAAGGCTTGTTTTCTAACGATTTCTTAATAATCGCCAACTTTTTTTAAAAGAATGTGCGGTTTAAATTCAAAGTCTGGTATGTTATTTAACTGAAGCTGTAATTGGAAGCACATTGTGCTGCCATGTCGTTGGTACGAGGTTCGATTGACAGGCTGGGCAAGGTCGACTCCTTTCACCCCTTGAGTGGGTTGATAAAATGAGAACAAAGCTTGCTTGGTGATAAAAACTGAGGGCTTCACGACAGGCTGACAAACAACCTTGACGGGCCATATGCTTCCGAACTCCAGAGCCCATGGTCACGAAGGTGTGGATGGGCAGTGGTCTGTTGCGCCAATGAGTTTTCAGTTTTTTTGAAAATTCATTTATCGTACAATGTACATTCAACAAGACGTCAAAATGCTCTACAAATGATAAAATACCGAATATGTAATCGAATACCAGGTGGCTGAAATATTCTCCGTTCGGTTGAAACTAACTCCTAGATTCCAGCATAATTTCGCAAACGAAGATATGGGGATTAATTCCTTTCACATGGTATTTTTGCACTCTTTGTACGAATGCGTCAACGGAATCTTTTCGGATTCTGATGTGCAAATGAAGCAATTGACATTCTATCAGTCTGTCTGTCTGTCTTGTTTTACGAATTATGGGGGATTAAGCACTTCTGCTTTTACAACAATTTATACCAACCCCAAATCCAGATTAGATCGATAGCGGTAGTACCTGCTAAGAGATTAATTTCTACTACAAACTCCCGAAGTGTTCATTTCTACCTCATTCGGGAGCCGATAGGTGGCAGCACTACCGATCGTTAAGCAATTGACACTACTAAATATAATATATACTAAATATATTACTTGAAAGATATCTTTATGAATTACATACTTGAGCACTTGTCAGGTGATCTAGTAAATTATCTTCCAGTTGTTTAATGTTGCACTTACTGTCTAGGATCTCGCTAATTACTTTCACTCTTTCATTTTCCAGTTCCTGAGGCAAAGGAATAAATGATGAGTATATTTAAATTAGGCAGAATCATAAACAAATCATTAATATAGTAATTACCTTACGATTTAACATAAAAAAATCGTTATGATAAGGAAATGTAAACACATTCCACCAGCAGCAAATTTTAGCCATTTTCAGTCCGGTTTAAATTTTACTAAAGTTGGCTGATTAATATAATTTCAAGTTTCCTCTTCAAATTTCTACAAGTCATACTATTTAAATTACCAAATGGTAGAACATTTGTAAAAATAATGCAAATTATGCTGATTGAATTAATAATTCAATTGCGTTTAAACCATTTTCTATAATCAGTTACTTACTTAGCGTATCTCATAGTTTTCAAATACCATCCTACATCTGTAAAAATCATTTGAATTTAATCATTTCCGAAAAAAAATAAAACCCTTTTTTCTCTCGTAAAAGACTAGAATGACCAGCATTAAATTTTACGCGCAATAAACAAAATAATATAAACAACGATATCGGTGCGAATACGGTCGAGCTCCGTAATTTTACAGGCACTGACTAAGAAGTAAATTGCCAGTTGTAGCGATTACAGCTAAAAAAAAAAGAAAGAGTAAACAAATAAATCATGTTAGTATTAATTTACCGATCTTTCCGACAACATCACTCTTCCAAGCAATTGATCTTCAAGTCCTTTTGCAGTCACAGTGAAATCTATAACTGCTGTTTTAGCACTCACTTCTGGAGAAAAAGCAGGATTGGACAACTTCGTGGTGATGAACAGTCGGAAATCAAAGGACACATCGCATTCTTTTTCGCCTAGTAACACCTGAAAAGAATTTAAACAACAGATAGTCGTATTGGAATCTATCTCACCAGTTCAACTACTGTATCATTTTGTCATTGAAAAAAAAAAAAATAATTAATGGTAAACAAAAATACATAGTATGCCTATAGTTGCTTGCCGCCGACTTAAATTTGGTATGACTGCTGCTGTGTTCATAAAAGCGATGTTGAGGTATAGTAAAGTAGCCAAGCGTTACTGAATGAAACCGCCTACGGCGTCACCTGGTGGAAAATTGAGGAGTTAGCATTCCTATCTAGAAAATGGAAAGAGGTAGAGGGAGAAAAAAAGGATTTATAAAATTGTAGTTCATCATAAATTTAGCATGAAAATACACCTTGTGGACATTAATGTTCATTGATGTTTCATTAAACAGTTAAAACTCGATCTGTTTTTTCGTGATTTCCTACACTGTGACGTGATTTACTAAGACACTGCTGTGTCGGGTATTGTCCGAAAGATAATCATCTATCCTTCCGCTCAAGTGTTGTGACGTCACAGTGTAGGAAATCACGAATAAACAAAAATGCGTATTTTAACTGTTCTATCCTGTGCATTAATGTCCACAAGATGTCTTTTCGTACTAAATCTATGGTGTTCCACAACTCATTTTTCCTCAACTCATTTTATGGTGTTCCACAACTCCACGTACATCATTTTTCCCCCTATCTCAGCCCATTTTCGAAATAAGAATGCCAATTTTTCCATCAGGGCGCGCAATAGGCGGTTTCATTCAGTAGCGCATGGCTGCTTTACTATACTTAGATATCACTTTTATGAACATAGCAGAAGCCGTTCCAGTATATTAGAGTTTTGCGTCAAGTATATAAGAGGGTGACAAGGAATGCTAGTGGGCATACTCTAAATAACAGTGCAACGTTTCTACCTGCATGTGTAACACATTATAATCTTTACTTCCTATCTCTTTTCCTTCTGTTACCGAACTGTTACTGAACATCAGAACGATTATTACCGATTGTGCTAGGCAGAAATGGTAACTAACAAATTTTACAGAAATGTTTTCGCAAAACTTCCTTACTCCCGAAATTTTTTTTAAGTTTGATTTCAGTAAGATATGTAACTGGCTCTTAACAATTTTAACCTTAATTAGTCACAATTTTTTTAAGAACTAGCAGTAATGAAAATCATGACCTATATCATACTTTTTATGCCTTACTAACTGTATTCCTTCCATATGATAATTTTTTTTACTGAATTCGTATACTTTTTATTTACACAGTAAAAAGTTCTCACCTGGAACACAGGCGCATATGTAAATATGGGCTTGTGGGACTTAAGTATTCAAAACATTAAATTAGGCAAGCTGGAGTGTTTAAGCTGATTCATTTTACCAACTATGCGAAAAATTCCAGAGCTGAGGATCGAACCCAGCACTGTCGTTTAACGTGCGGGGCTCTTCAACTGAGCTACTCTAGGACTGTTCCCAGAGCGTCCCAGAGTCTGCGAATCCAGAGATCTGGGGATCGTCCCAGAGTTGCTCAGTGGTAGAGCACCCGCACGTTAACCGGCAGTCCTGAGTTCCATCCCCAGCTCTGGAATTTTTATACTTGGCAAAAGTTGGCATAGTTGGCAAAATTAATCAGCCTAAACACAACATGCCTAATGTGCTTGAAATGTTGATAAAGTCACTTTCTAAAATACTCAAAACATGTTTGAGGCTCTTGAAAAAGAAAATATACATCCTAACTTCGATTTTTCAGGAAACGCATTTGGAGTTTTAAATATTGTATTAATTTTTGTAAACTCTAATACAACGTAAAAAGTAGTAATTACATGATTTGGTCATTGTTCTATGGAACTTAACGAAGTTTACTGCAGAACAGCTGACACTCAACTGAGATAATACTGTGTTGCAACCATTCGTACAGAAGAACAGTTGAATAGACTATTTAATGTTGAAAAAGTGCAGCCATTTCTATCGCTCAGTTTCTCTACCAACAACAGAACCGTCGAACAATTGGCCAATGGTGTTCCACATAGCCAGTTGCGTCAAAGAAGCCCCTAGTCTTTGTGGCACGCGATTGGCTAATCGCATGGACAGCCGTATTGCTGGTAGACAAACAGATCGGTGGCAACGGCTGTACTTTTTCAGCGTTTGGGACATGGGAACAGTCTATCCATTTATGGTGTATATCGATGGATGCAACTAACACAGTGGAGGAAACGTAGTTTCACCAAAATGGCACTGCCGCCATCCCGCGCTTAAATTTGAAAGCTCCATAAATGACGCTTTGCGGCCTCACCATGGCACAGTGGTTATGTGACTGAAAATGGTAGACGGCCGAAGAGTGAAGGTCCCGGATCCGGGTCCCATTGCACGGCTGTCGATCTAACAGTCTGGAGTTTTGGTAGGTTTTCTCAAAATGAAACTGAATACGGGTTGGAATCCCTTAGAAAGTCCTCCTTCCAAGGCACCCCCCCCATCCTTGGCAGATCATCCTAGCGTAGCGTTGCCATAAACACACGAACAAACACAATGACGCTTTGCTTGATAAGATTGTACTTCACGGAAAGCGTCCCAGTGGTATTAACTCAAAAATAATGATTTTCGAGATATGACGCTGTTGCAGAAAATGAAGGAACTACCAAACAGTATAAGGAAAACTTATCTTCATTTATTGAGAAGTGTTCAAAGCGAAAAGCCATTGAAAACACATAGAATATCAACTTTACTCTCCGAGAATACCTTCTACTTTTCTGATGGTCGACTACTTTACTCACTTTGTATGTTGATCCACTCTTGATGTAGTTCTTCTCTAGGACATTTTCGAGAATTGGATCTAACTCTTCACCAACGTCCTCCACTAGTAATGGCTTGCCCAAGGACAAACACTCTTCTAGAAGTTGTCGAAAGTATTTGTGATTCAATGAAGTCACCTGGAAATTTCATTTTTAAAAAATGTATACAATTCATTTAGATGACAAACAGTTTTGTCCGCAGCTACCAAAAATTGTGGTATTAACTGACAAAATAAGGAGAAACAGCACTCAAAAAAAAAAAAAAAAAAAAAAAAAAAAAGAAAGAAAGAAAAGAAAAGAAAAAAAGAAAAGAAAAGAAAAAGAAAGAAAGAAATCACCTAGCCTAACAACCACATTATTACTGTCCCAGGAATACAATACTGACGTATAAAAGTACAATTGTTGTAATTTTTGTACTGTCTACTATGTATAAAAATACACCTTCAAAGACCGCAGTTTTTGGGTCACTCTATAAATGGACCCATTTCAGACCATCTAATCCTTTAATTATCACTAATCAGTGTCAACCACATTCAGCTTGGACAATTCTAGCCTGCAACGTGCGTTAATTCCAAAATATTACAGACGCAATGCCACCAATCTAAACTCATACATATCCACTCATTTTTTACAGCTCTTAGCAGATTCACAAAATACATACAGTGCAAAAGTGTGTTGCCTGATAGTAATGCAAAACCAGTAAAGTTTGATAATTTTTATGCAACACTACTCGGCAGTTGTTCATCAGAAAGCAACTCTCGTCATTTAGTCCGATGCCTAACTTCACTAATAAGTTCCTCGCTAATTCATTTAGATGATTTTCCATAAACCCTAACTTCTTCAATCAATCTTATGAACCACTCAAAAACTCTTGATAAAAGCATTTTCCTAAAATAGTTTTTATAACACACCTGAAGCGGTTTTTCCCTCCGTCTCCATGTATTCCTTCAGCAATGGTGTAGTCGGGGGGGGGGGGGGGGGGAGGGGGGATCATGCGTCCCCCTACTTTTATTTCCAAGGGGAGGGGGGGGGCACAAACTTCTTTTTAATGCATTAAAATTTTCATTTTGTAATTTTGGTTCAGAAAGGAAAAACCAAGGGGAGATTTTTCGAACTATCTAAAAAGATTTTAGATTTTCCAATATCCCTTTGTAAGTAATAAATAATATAATTTACATCCTTGGAAATGTAATACATATTGCATCTTGTGAAAAGTGCCTTTGGTCATAGAATGGCTTCCCAAATGGTTAAAAAAAGGGGGGGGGGGGAACTCGGTTAGCAAGTGGTTAAGTATAAATTTAAAAATGAAAAATATCCCATCCCAGTCATTTTGACATTAGGATTATTGATAGAAAATTATGTTTTTCTTAAGGCACTGTTCATCAAAATTGAACTGCTTTTTTAATTAATTAATAATTAATTGGAATTAATAGTTTAGTTAATCTTATTGTTCTCAACAATGATTTCATTTAAATAATCCCATATATTTAAGTTAAATCCTTCAAAAATGAGCGTCTCCCACCCCCCACTTCTTTCAGTAGGACTACGCACCATGGACTTTTACACCATGAAAAATATAAAAATGAATGCATATTCATTTTTAATTCATTGAATTTCGTTACAAAATCGCCAGAGCAAAAATTACATTGCTCTCTCGTTAATTCGAACCGACTGCTGCCGGGTAAGGTTCGGATTACGGAGGGTTTTCTGATGTGTAGTTCTACAATATGCATGTACGATAAAATACAATATTTTTTTTTAAATTGCATACACAAAACGTTAAATGTAATGTTAGTCATGTACGATTTCTTGTCAGAGTAAGAACTGGCAAAAAAATTCTTTGTGGCACCTGCTTGGCAATTCGAATCGAACGCCATGTCGCTGATAGTTAGATCAAGCGATGGCAACGACTGTACTTTTATACAGCGTCGGGCAGTGTATACAGTCGACGTGAAAACGGTTGCGGCTCCAAGGGTTATTTGCCCCTTTAACGCGCAGTGATCCCGCTCTGGGAACACCAAACTCTGACGTTTTTGACTGTAGCCAGTCACGAAGAATAGGTTTGACTTTTATAAAAATAGTTGCGGGTGACATAGCTCCACGAGAATCCTTTACTTTTTAGCACGTCATTTCCCGGAAAAAGATTATTTTTAACAGCACTGACATCTGCTGAAAAATGGAAGAATGCGAGAACAGCCAGATAGATTACCCAATGCTGAAAAAAGGGCAGCCGTTGCCATCGCTCGATTTAACTACCAGCAAGATCGCGGGCTAACAGCCAGCTGTCGTCAAAAAAGGGGTCTCTAGATTTGTGGCACGCGATGAACGTTTCGATCATCCGCCATCTTGCTGGTAGTTAAGTCGAGCGATGGCAACGGCTGCCCTTTTTCCAGCATTGGGAAAGGGTTGCGCCTCAAAGGGTTAAATGATTTTTATGTTTGTCTAATGACTTAGTGTGCTTAGTATATTTATTTATTTTTTAAATCATTTTAATACTATGCGGCTGCCCTTTTTTCAGCATTGGGAAAGATTTGCGGCTCCAAGGGTTCATGCCAAGAATTGCTCACTTACCTGCAAACCGCACTTTGACTTCAAGTTCTTTATCCAGGACTTCCCTTGCCCCTGGGGGTCAATCAGAAGCGGATATCGAAGGGCATTAGTGACCAAAATGCCATTCTGCGCCGATAGTTCGTCACTAGGGAGACCACAGAGTGTCCATTCGGATATCTGGTAACAGAGAAACGCCACTGTCAGTTAGTGCCATTTGCAAAAGAATAATAATTCTCTTTTACATGTATAAGTGCATTGAAAAAAAAAAGCAGCTTTGTATGTATAGTTGTGTGTATATTTTATTGTAGAAATGAAATTCTACATGAGCTGAGCATCTGTGGTGTAAAATTCCATTTACTGAGTCACGGTTTTCGCTGTAATACGAGTAGTTTTATTATTATTATTATTTTTATTTTATTATTATTAAGTAAAATATATACAGCTTTTCAGTTTGAAAATTCTTCTGAAGCTGGAGAAAAGGGACGGTATATTTAGTTACAACTGCTTTCTTCTGATACTGCTTTGTCTCTTGCACTTGCATGCTCGCCGAATTTTTTTTTTTTTTTTTTTTTTTTTTTTTTTTTTTTGGCAGGGAGGGGCGGCACCTTTACTAAATTAGCTTATTTTGGTTTCCAGTCAAGGGATGTGAAGTGGGTTTCGATTTTAAAACCGACAGCCTTAAGGAAATTTTATTTTAAACTTTTTTTTTCTTTTCTGGGGAGTTCCAGAGTAATTCTATTTTAAATAGTACTACAAAACTTTTATTAAAAATAAATAATTTTTTGAGCAAATTTTTAAACCAGTAGTTCATTTCAACAAACGAATTTCATTGAAGAAATAAATTTATCAACAACTGATAAAACTCAAAAAAAAAAAAAAAAAAAAAAGAAAGAAAGAAAGAAAGAAAGAAACCCTAGTATGAAGTTAGTTTCATAAAAAGAGGCATATCGATTGTAATTAATAATTTGAGTCGATTTTTTTCATTAATTTGCATTCTGTTTAATACTAACGTAAGTTAAAACTTAGTCATTAATTCATTTAATTAAAAACTTATAGATGTATCTTTAATTTAGTTACAGATGCAAACTAAGCAAATTAATAGATTGCATTGCATATCGCATTAAAACACATTGGAACGTTAATTAGATTATCATTAATTAAGAACGTGATTATTTAATTGATAATTTCTATTGTTGCAATGTAATCTATTAATTTGCTTTCAATTTAACACTATCTGTAAGTTAAGTTTTTAACTAAATAAAACATTCATCCGTAAGGTTTTAATTAAATTAATAATTTTAACTTGAGGTTAGAATTAAACTGAATGTAAATTAAAGAAATAATATCGACTCAAAAGATTAGTGATTACTGATTATTACAGGAGCCGATGTGTCGAGCAGGGGTCCCTGGGCAAAAGCTTCATTCGGGGCCCCCTCTCTTTCGAAAACTTTTTCAAAATTTACAAATTTTTAAACTTAAAGAACAATATTTGGACCCCCCCCTTTTTTGTTGGGAGCTCCGGGTGCTTGTCCCGAATGGCCTCCTGGAAATCAGTTACTGGATTATTATCGGTATTATGCCTCTTTTTATAAAATTAACTTCATGATAGGTTTTTCTTCTTTAAGTTTTATCAGTTGTTGATAAATTAATTTTTTTTTAATGAAATTCGTTCATTAAAATTTAAATGAACTACTGGTTACTGGTTTAAAATTTTGCTCTAAAAATGATTCATTTTTTAAAAAAGTTTTATAATATTAATTAAAATAGAATTACTCTCGATGTCCCCTGAAAAAAAAAATTAAAAATAAAATTTCCTTAAGGCTGCCGGTCTAAAAATCGAAACCTATTTCACATCTGTTGACCGGAAACTAAAATAATTTAGTAAAGATCTCCCCACCGCCACTCCCCGACGGAAAAAATAAATAAATCAGCAAGCATGTAAGCAATGTCGCGCCCAGGATTTTGGCTTAGGGGGAGGCTGGGGGTTACAAATGCTGCTGAACTCGGTTATAGCGACCTCGTTATAGTTATAAATTCTCTTACAACGTGAAAATACGCATTAATGAATTTGGGGGCCCCATCTATGAAATTTGTTTTATTTTTCATAATATTTTGATATAAAAAATATATTTCAAAACAATATTTGAAATTGGGGCGCCCTTGGCAAAGTCCGGATTTGGCCATGCGATAATGAGGCTCTGCTTGTGATTATATGGGACGGGGGACCGAAGTAAACTCTTACCTCAGGGCCCCATTTAAGTATGATCGGGCTCTGATTTTAGTGTAAAACATTAGTAATTTTTAGTGTCTTAAAAAAAGCTTTCGTTTTTCTTGCTAATACAAAGTTCTTTTTAATCACAATCACATGAGATAGACATTATTTTATGAATACACTATTTGTCTGAAAAATACTCTAGGGAAACATGCATTAATACAAAAAAGTAATTACAGCAAAGTGGGATTTAGTAAGAGGGTCAATTGCCCCAGGCTCCCTTAAAAGGGGCAGTAATTATACCACATAAAAATTTTCTTTATGAGCAACAAACTTGAGAACACCGAACCAAAGATGAAATTCAACAGTTATTTCTTCTAATTGCCTTTAAATGTAGTTCCATAAAACCTAAAATCAGTCAGCGATAAAGGATCGTGTTTCACCCGAAAAGAAATTTATTGTGTACGTTGAGGTAGCCAACGACTTAATTTAGGTTCAGAAAATTAACAAAAGTAAATGATAAAACAAAAGAAAATACTAAAAATAATTTCAACAGTCATTGTTATTTTATTAATGTTAGTAAAGAAGGCATTAAGCTGTTTAACAGCTTAATGATATTTTATTTTAATTTAAATGTTTATACTGTTTTTCAGTATTTAAAAGGGCCTAGGATTGGGGGGGGTCGATTCTTGCATATTGCACTTTTTAAGACTGAATTTCCTATAGAAAAATCGTTCTTTCCTACAAGAAATAAATGACATTTGAAATTGTGTTTATTCTACCTAGCTAAAATCCAAAATCTGGTGAACCTCGATCTGGCAAGCACGAGAGAAAATTCATACTCTCAAATACTTCATGTCTAGAATTTAACAAAAAGAAGGAATGTTTCTTTGAGCCAACAGAAAACCAAAAAACTCAAGATCAAGGATCAAATAGTGCGCCCCGCGCCAAGTAATCCCTCTTTCCTTCCCTTCGCGTCAAAATTTCCTTGTGCGATTTTCCTCTACTAAAGTGTCTATCCCTTTTCTCCACCTTCATTAGAATGTTCACAAGCCAGATCGGCAATGCGCATGCACTGGGTGAAAAGAGATACGGTGACTTTTGGTAGACTAACGATACGTTATAAAACACAAACAATAGCACAAGTTAAGCATGGATTTAACGAAACAGAAAGCACTTGTAAGTCTGAATAACTTTATATAACGGTCTAAGAAAATTATGTAAAGAATAATCTATATGAGATTATTAAAATTTAACTATTATTATTGAGATAAATGTACTTATTTATGATATATTTATTTGCAGATGTAAACTGAAAGATACTTCTAAAAAGTAAACAACTTAATCGGTACAAATTTTGAATCACAAATAAAAATACTTTTAATGATTTTTACAATACAATAATATTAAGAACTGAAAAGTTTTAGTAGGCATAGCCTCGAACATTTCAGTCACAACCCCCCCCCCCCCATCCCAAGGCTGAAAATCAAAAGAGAAAAAAAATATTCAGGGATGAGATTCTTTAAGCTTTTTGTAATTTTGGATAACAATAAAGGAAATGTTTCATATAACAATAATGCTGTATAAATCCATCGCTGTAATTGTAAAATGTCCCACTTGCTCTCACTACATAAGTTCCAAAATCATTGTACATCAAAAGATTACTAAGTATAATTCTTCTCTCTTGCACACTTCTGTTTGGTGAATATTGCATCTCAGTGATGTACAGACGGTAAATAAGTTTGAATGCCTAATTTTGTAATTTTCTGATATCCTTGCTGTTGCGTTAAAAGTTTGTTACCTATACTTTCAGTGAAAACGATTGAATAGTAATTTTGAATGCACTCATACAATATCAGGTTGCAGTGGCGTACTGAAGGTGGGTGCAAAGGGAAATATGCACCCCATAAGCATAAAGTTTTCAAAATTATAGGGGGGGGGGTGGGCCCCACAACCACATATATTCACGTCAGTGGCGTAGCCAAGGGGGGGGGGAATTAAGGGGGTCACAACCCCCTGTGAGGAATTTTTTGCCCTTCAAAATGTATATTCTTCACTCACTTATCATACACCCGTATATATATATGTGAGTCGCAGAAGTCGTAACCCCCCCATGAAAAATTTCTGGCTACGCCACTGATTCACTTACATATAACATACTCATAGCTGCCAACTACTACAGAATATAATTAGCCACTTTTCTACATGATTTTTCCGTTTAAAATATAGCTAAATTTTTGTGTTGAGCGTGCGAGCTGGTTACTATTTTGAAAAAACTAATTTTAAAAAAGACTGTTTACAAAAAATGGTTAATTATATTCCGTAGTAGTTGGCAGCTATGACTTACTATATATAAGTGTAAATTATTAGAGGCGCTCGAGCTCTATGGGTCCATAGAATTCTACACCTATGTAAGGAAAGTATCCATGTTAGTATCTTCCTACCATGTTATAGGTTAAAAATAGAAGCAAAGTAAAAAGGTAAAATCATACAAGCCGGTACGCACCCCATGTAAACATGGCGACAGTCGCTGGAGCTTGGCGGCCGCCAAGCTCCAGCGACTGTCGCCAACCATATTTCACGATCAGCACATTAAAATTGCACATATATTCCACTAAAAATGAGCAACCAGTGGACCATTTATAACTAAAAAAAACCTCAGTGGATTCAGCAAACCTAGTTGTACAGGTATCTAAACTAGGCAACCAGTGGTCCGTTTTTAACTAAAAAAACCTCAGTGGATTCAGCAACCTAGCTGTACAGCTATCTAAACTAGGCAACCAGTGGCCGTTTTTAACTAAAAAAACCTCAGTGGATTCAGCAACCTAGTTGTACAGCTATCTAAACTACGCAACCAGTGGTCCGTTTTTAACTAAAAAAACCTCAGTGGATTCAGCAACCTAGCGACAGCTATCTAAACTAGGCAACCAGTGGCCCGTTTTTAACTAAAAAAACCTCAGTGGATTCAGCAACCTAGCGACAGCTATCTAAACTAGGCAACCAGTGGTCCGTTTTTAACTAAAAAAACCTCAGTGGATTCAGCAACCTAGCGACAGCTATCTAAACTAGGCAACCAGTGGCCCGTTTTTAACTAAAAAAACCTCAGTGGATTCAGCAACCTAGCTGTACAGCTATGTAAACTATGCAACTAGTGGACCGTTTTTTACTAAAAAAAACCTCAGTGGATTCAGCAACCTAGCTGTACAGCTATGTAAACTATGCAACCAGTGAACTGTTTATTACTAAAAAAACCTCAGTGGATTCAGCAGCCTAGTACTACAGCTATTTAAACTACGCAACCAGTGGACCGTTTTTAACTAAAAAAAAAAAAACAACAGTGAACTAAGCAACCTAGTTGTACAGCTAATGTAAACTGGGCAAACACTGGCCCGTTTTCAACTCAAAAAAACATCGGTGGATTAAACAACCTAATTGTACACCTCTTATAAAGTCAGTATGATTAAATAGCACGTAAATAGCACTTACGAAAACATAAACACTTCAAATATCAATTTAAAATTCACATTAAAAACCTTAAACATCGCAAAGATTCGTTAAAAAAGAGCACTTACCTCTATTTTTTTAGGTAAATAACCGCTCAGAAATGTCCCCAACACCCACCGGCTTATAACGTACTATATTTCTAACAAACACACACAAATTCTTTTCTTATATTAACATAACACATTTCATTCCCTTCCATCAATAACGGAAGCAATTTCAAATTCCCAAACCTGACGAAACACGTATTCTTTATGGTTGCCAGTCACAACTACCACCGGCAGTTGGCGGTGCATCGCTCACTCTCGCGTCAGATTGTTCGCCAATGATTTGTAAACAAAACATTGATATGTAAACAAAGCACCGTATACGGAATATAGTCCAGTAAAAAATCCAAAGGAAAAAAAAAAAGTGTTTTCGATGAGATAGTGCATTTTAGATACATCTGAACTTTTCTTCATTTCATACTTTACATTGCATAACCTGATTTTAATTAACCAGAGCCTGGCGAGGGCAGCTTATAGTAACATTGTGTGTTACAGGGCGTCATAATGAATACTAAATCATGATTGAAATCAAAAGAAGAAATTTTTAAAAGTACAAGTAAATGTTTTTTTTAAACGTTTGTAAATGGTGTGAAATACTTTTTTTTATGTTAGTATAAATGAGTTTTCTGTACTAGTGGTAAATTATTGGGTGGGCTCAGCCCCTATTCACAATTTATTGGGGGGGCTCGAGCCCCATGGGCCCATATAACTCTACGCCTATGATGCACCCCCAAGATTTCTAAAGGTTGAAATATTTCAGGTGGGGGAGGAGGAACCCAATTTTTTCCAAAAAATGTTTTTCCTCATGAAAGGAAAACATGATTCCCAGCTAAGTGAATTCTTGAAAATTAATAGAAAAGTCTTTGATGACTCTAAAAATGTGCCTTTGTGTTCATGTGGCCAATGATCAGAGTTTGCAGGATAAGAGAGAAGGGAAGGGTGCATCCATATAGAATATCTATGGAATATTATGTTACAGTAAAAGCTCAACTATCTGGAAAGCGTCGAATGCCGGATAAGGGAAAATTCTGGATAGTTGAGCTTCTAAAAAAAAAGATAGAAACATTCGCCAGCAAAACCAGAGGGGGAGGGGAGGGGGGCATTATGCGTGTGCACACTGCTCAATTTTTATTTATGCAGTTTTGTAACAAAGTTTTAATTGAATTCATGCTAATGCATGTTTATATTGCAGAGTTTAAAGATGTTACATGACTTTTATTATAATATGTCTTTGCATCCTTGGGAAGATTAATAATAAATTAAAGTAATAACACCTGCCGATTTTCAAAGCTTAAAAGCTTTACACTAAGAGAATGATAAAATAATAATAATAAATTGAGTGTTATTTCCTGTCCCCCTCCCTTCCTCTTGAGTTTCTGTTCAGAGATAACATAGTCAAATCATTGGAATACCTAAGCCGGAAAGTAGGTCATGAATCACCACATTTAAATAATCTGCAATCAGCATGTCTGCTATGTGATTATTTTAGTGCAAAAGATGAAACATATCATAGTTCTGTGTTAATCATTAAAAAAAATAAAAGAACTTTTTGAGAATAATGCAAACATATTGCCATAGTAATAAACAGTATGATCATGGTTTTATCTCCTTGTCATCCCTTCATGTGCTTGCAGACGCAACAGTGAAATGTTGTATTTTGTAATCATTTAGGCTGTTTTTCTTTCATATTTTTAAACACACCATTGTAATTTATGAAAATATTAGTATTCTCTGGTAATTGGAAATTTGCACCTGTTGCCACTGTACTTTCTGGACAGCTGGAGAGGGGGTGTCACCGTACTAATCAATCTTTTGAGAAGACACAAAAAAGAAAAAGAGGGAAGCTGAAAATTTTCCGGTTACTTGGATGCCGGATAATCGAGCTTTTACTGTATTTCTATAGAAGATATCCACCTTTCCGAGCAGTTAGTGATAATCTCTTGATTTCGTATTCATAAACGGAGAGCATTCAGGAAATCTCATTCAATCCATTTACTTTTGCTGGAATTGCAGAGTTCATAATTTTATAACTTTAAATTCGTTTCATTTTTTTCTTACAATTTTTTTTTTTTTTGATCCGAGAATGAGTAAAAGGAATCAGTAGTCGCTTTTAAGTTTTTCTTAAATCTGGTGAAAAGATTCCAAACATCAATTTGAAGCAGAAAAGTGTACATTAAATAACAATTTCAAGTAACAGTAATAAATTTTTTAATGATGTAATTTTACATCTTAAAGAAAAGTTCAGAAAACACAAATTTTGAAATAAATAAATATTTTAGTTTCACTGGAAATAACCTCATACGTACGGATGAAAACGAATTAGAAATACTAAGAATGATAATGATTATAGAACATCAGCCATGGAAAAAGAAATGACTGGCACAATAGATTAGATTAACTACTATAGAAGCTTTACAAGTATGCAATGTTGATATTTTACCGAATATCCATAAACTTTTAAAAAGTTTAGTCAGTTTGCCTGTGAAAAAACCAGTTTTTTTTTTTTTTTTAACCCAACCCGGGTGGGTTTTATTGGGTTTTTTTGGGTTTTATTAATATTTTTTTATGTAAATTTTATGCACTTTTGCATGTAAATTTTATGGTTTTATTTCAAAACAGAATAATTTTAGTGTAAAAGAAAACTTTCATTACAAAATAATAATTATTTAATTAATTAAAATATAAAAGTAACTTCAACTTTAATGCAGTACTATCTCTTTCTGCTGAAGTTTATAAAGGGCTCCTAATTTGTTTTATGACCATAGATAAAAGTACAGTGGAACCCCGATCTGTCGTTCCCGCATTCATCGTTTTCCCGCATTGATCGTTTTATTTCTATGGTCCCTGCACAAGCTGTATTTAAATAACGTTAACGAAACTCGCATTTATCGTTCGTCAAAAAATCCTTTTCCCACGTTCATCGTTGTAAAATATTTCACCTAACCGAAATGAAATCGAAATTCAGATGGTTCCATACAGCATACAGACTTATTTATTTTTTGGTATGATTTCTTGGGTTGATGAAGGTGTTATAGATAAAGTGTTGTTACATGAAGCAAATCATGTGGTGTGAAATTTAGAGATTATATTTCCTTTAATATAGACGTAGCAACGTATCTTGTAAGTATGGAAGTATGGAAGAAATGTCTGATGATGCAAAATATAAAAATAATGGCGAAGAAGCGGAGAATAATATTCCTGCCGATGAGACAGCCTACACTAGTCACAAGTTTATCGAACACAATTATTAAGCATTTATTAGCATTTTAGCATTTCTAATTACAGTATTTGAAATTGTGTGAACTTTTATATACAAAACATCAAAACACAGAAAAGGCAAGAAAAATATTGTAAATCTTTAAAATTTTCGTTTAATTAAAAAAATTAAGGAAAACCCTAGTGTAAAGTTACTAATCTTTTAGAAAGAATTATCACTTAATTTTCTTCAACTCCAATTTGTTTCTTTTACAGTTTGGTAACAAATTACTATTTTTGGTATGAATACATTGTGTGCATTCATAAATATTGTTTTCTTCATATTTTGAATTAACCCGCATTCATCGTTTTCCCGCATGCATCTTTTTTTTCTACGCACCCCTTGAAAAACAATAGATCGAGGTTCTACTGTATATTATTGTTGACTTAGAAAAATATGTTTTTTTTGATTGGCTGTTTTCTATTACTTTTTAAATTTATGAACTTTTTATTTTTTTTTACCTTTATGTTTTTTAAGTCATAGTTATACTTTCTAGTTAGATTATAAGTCAGTACTACTATTTATTTAATAATTTTCTTTATAGTTATTCCTTTTTACTTTGAATGTATATTCCTTTTTACTTTAAAAAATCTAGAATTAATATGTCTGACATTAAATCCCACATAAACAATGTATAATGAATCAGTTTTATATTTCTCAGTACTAAAGTAATGAAGCAACAAATAGAATACAGGATAGTTTCCTGAACCTGAATTCATTCTTGAGATGCATGCTTGTAAGCTGTAAGAGAGAGACACGTCCCATTATTCTCTTATCTGGGAAAGCATTTTTTTCCCTTGTCACTATATTGATAATTACATATTTTATTCATATTTAACAACTTATTTATTAAAGAGATAAATTACTAAGTTATCCCTGCCTGCACTCTACACCTGTTCATTTTAAAACAAAGATTGCAGATAGAATTGGCTCAAGGTATTATTTTTAAAAAGGTTATATTCTTTATGTTGAAGTTGGAAAAATAATTATAAAAAATTAAACTGGCATATTTATATTTATCTAATATAATGCACTAAGTTATGTAGGTAATATTATATGTATTTAATGTCAAATAACAAATGATTTAAATGAAAGAAAGGAAAAATTTTGATAATTTTTAATAAAACCCAAAAAAAAAAAAAACCATTTATGAGTGGGTTTTATTGGGTTTGTGGGCGGTTCCGAAACCCTGCCTGTGACAACATGTATCACTGAAGGATCGTTTTCAACTATGAAATATTTAAAGAACTACTTAAGAAACAGTAAATTTGAAATGTGTTTAAATGGTTTCTTATACATGCATAAAAAATATGATTGTAAGTGTAGAAGTCTTAAATATTTTGCAAACAAACAGGGAGAATAAATATAACCTTGTAGAAAATAATATGTATGAAATTTTCATTTTATTATAACCACTTCTTTTTGACCATTCTTTAAATTGTAGCTATTTTTTCAATCATTAAATGACTTTTATCGAATTTTCAACGATGTTGGATTCCGCTGATTCTAGTAAATACGAATTTTTGTTCTTATGGTATCTTTACTACTTTTTCCCATGATCTTCAATTTTATAGCCTTTAATAACTTGATAAAAATTATATTCATTCTTGAATAGGTTTAAATGGGAGCAACAAGAAACTTATACATGGGCGTTAATTTGGGCCGTCCATGTACTTTGAGGTAGCTCATCTTGAGTTGAGGAGCTCATCTTGAGTTTTCTAACACTTGAAAACTTGATTAATTTGAAAGATTTCAGTATGCTATAAAATTGTTTACTACACCAGTGGATGCAATGGGGGGGGGGGATTTGAATCTTTATACTTATCCCTATATGGACTCCCATAATAGCATATTCTTTAGATTTCACCAAGTGGTACATTACTTCTTTCATGGTAATGACGATATGCACCCCCAAAACCACTTCCTGGGTACGCTACTGTCAGGTTGTGTAACTATTTTCTTACATTTGATGTTGTTTGTTTGTAGTATGTACTTTTTTATTCCTCGCTCCCAGTTTTCATAGTAATAAATTAATATAACAGTCATCTGACCTTGAAACTATAAATTTTACTTTTTTCTTTACAAAATAGTAATTGTCTCACATTGCAAGGCAAGGCGATTGTCCAATCCTGCTACTGAAAAACATTCAATTTTCCCCCCTAGAATTTTGTCCGTAACTTCTTATAATAACTGCCAGGTACTCAACATTTGTTTTTCTCTTTGATGTAGGCAAGTTCTAGTGTACATGCTGAATCACCACAAGCGAGTTCTGTCAGTTCATCTAAACCAAGCGAAGAAAGTAAGGGCTCTAATTGCTGCGATATCTGCGGTAAGAGTTTTTATACTAAATCTAATGCCATTCGACACAAGAAAACCGTACATAATAGGCCATCATCTGAAGTTCCAGTTGATGTAAAGATGGTAAATAAGTTTTAATGTCTAATTTTATAATTTTCTGATGCCCTTTTGCTGTATTAAAGTTTGTTAACTCTACTTTCAACAAAAACAATTGAATAATAATCCTACTAATATTATTAATGTCAATGTTTGTATGAAAGTTTGTTACTCTTTCACGCTGAAACAGTTTGACAGATTTGGATGAAATTTGGAATAAAGACAGTTAAGTACATTAACATGTATTTAACTGTCCTATCTGGTATTCTGGCAATCTGTCTGTATGCCTGGATTAATAAACAGGCTACTTCAGTGGCGCATCCAGGATTTTAGTTTACGCGGGGCTGGGCTACAAATACTGCTGAACTCGGTTATAGTGACCTCAATTATAGTTATAACTCTCTTATAACGTCAAAATATTCTGTGCCTGTCGACTTGCCCGTAGAACATAACCCCAAGAGCAATGTAACTCATTTTAGGATCAAATAATTATATGATCTTATCAGTGATGTTGTAACCCAGTTTAACCGTGTTTCAAGCTCTCACTTAAGTTTTTATTTAAAAACTAACATCTTTTTTTGGTAAAAAGTATTTTAGAAATAATTTAAGACAATTTTAAAAAAGAAAACATTTAACTCATTGGTGACAATTTTCAATTCTCAATACTTTTCACTTCTAATTTCCCACCTTTAGGGGGGGGGGGCTTCAGCCCCCATAGCCCCCTCCGTGGGTGCGCCTATGGGCTACTTAATATAGCACAAAAGAAAACACTGTTCCTATAGCTAAGGATGTAACGGATAGTGATTTTGCTGGATATTGGATATCAGGAGCTCCTTTGGTAGCTGGATACAGGTATCTGGCCGGATATCATATCGGTTATAACTGGCGCTAAACATGTATTTAGTTATCAAGAGTGTTTTTTAATTTTTTTTAATATAATGACACCAGGACAATAAATTGCAAACATGTTTCACATATCATTAAAGTATTTTTTAATAATTGACTTATAATTTATAAAAAACTAAATATCTTTACATATATGTACATAAAAAATGTTATTTAAAATGTAAAAAGCTAAAATATTCTTTTTATATGTGCACTACTGGCAGAAACAAATAAATTGTAACCATGACACATTTATTAATATACCTATAATTGCAGATTATTTTCAGAAAGAAATGCATACATTTTTTATTTATTTAAGAATGAGATATCTATTTTGATAAGATACCTATGATAGACGAGTTAGCTTTTTCCAATCATACATAGGTGTAATGCCTTTTTTCTGTTTTAATAATTTAATATTAGTGAAGTCATTTTTAGTTTCAGTTAAATTACTTTTAGAGATTGATAAATAAAAAGTAAATCTCTTAAGTATTTAGAATGAAATTATAATGCTGCCTTTTGTAGTTTTATACTGAACCAACTGGTCCCAGGAGGCGGCTAGTTTAAAATACACTCATCCTATATCAGGCTGTGTAACTACAGTGAAGCACCTTTTATACGTTTTTCAAGGGACTAGAGGAAAAACGTATGAATTAGAAAAACATATAAACAAAATTCTCAAAAGTATGTACATTTTCGTAATAACGGACAATAAAAAGCCAGATTTAAATTAAAATAATGCATCTTATATTATTGCATAAAAATAAAATACACAACAAGTATGTAATACTAAGTTTTATTCTGAATTTAATGTAGAGCTAGTACTTGTTTTCATATTCATTCCGCACGTGCAAAATATTTTGTAATATTTGGCCATGTGGGGATGCACAGGAAAAAGTTCATTGTACATAGTTAAAAGTGCCTGTTTAACATTATCATTTTAATCGCCAAATATTAGATATTGTCGCATAAAACTAAAACTTGTCAAAACTTGTTGAAGATTTGCATCACACAGTTTCTCTCCTCTTTATTAAAAAAAAAAACAAAAAACGTATAAATGAAGTTTTTGATTTCAGAGAAACCTATAAATGAAATTATTGAACATTAAAATTAGGGATGCACCGAATACCATATTTTGCCAAATACCGAATATTCGGTTAGAATTCTAACCGAATATTCGGCCGAATACTTGGTTAAAATTTATTAAACTTATTAAACCATTATTAAACTTTGATTGCAATGATTAATTTAATTAGTTTTTTCTTAAACAATATTTCAGATGAAAAAACACTCAAAATACTGGTTTTAAATGATAAAATAAATAAAAACTTTGTAAAAAAAAAAAAAAAAAAAAAAAAAACAGTTCCCTGTGACGAAGTTCACATATTTTTCGCGTCTTAAAATAATGTTCCTATGTTTCGTGTTTCTAAATAAAAATTTCGTATTCCGTATTAATCTCTCTCTCTCCACTTTGTTTTTCGGCTCGATAAAATGTTCTTTCTTTTCGCGATGGTATGTCTGGGTTTTTCCGGGTTTCCCTTATAAATTAATTTCGCTTTAGCATATGCTGTGTAAATTCTTGGTGCCTCCCGGTCGTACGCCTTTGCTTTCTCACGGGGTTGTAGGCTTATGTATTGGCATTCGCCAAATTCTGGAGTTAATCTGTCTGTCTTGGAGTTAATCAATTAATCCATTTGTTTCAAATTTTTATATGGTTTACGCTTACTGGACGGTGGTTATCACGTGGGGCAGTGGCTTATGAGTGCTAATATTTTACTCGCCAACTTGTAAAGAGCTGGCAGTTTTGTAGGAAGATTTTAGTACACTTCTTGATTGCTCTCCGTCAGAGGAGGTTGTGTTCATTTTTTTTATGGAACTCCGGCATGCCGTGTGGCCAGAATGATTAGATATGTTCTTGGTGTTATTTTCTACAAAAGCAATGTACTGTATGTAAATTGAAGTTTCTTACTTTAAGACTGTTTTGCTGATACCTCTAATAAACATAGCTTTTTCTGAATTCGATTCGTCTTCCTGTTCACTAAGTCCTCAGCGTACTTCATGGATTTTTTTAATACACTATGCGTCATGAAAACGGCCGAGGGAAAAAGCTCTCTTAATCCACCTCCGACAACTCCCTCATATTCCCTCTGCTCAGTAAGACAGAAGGGCTTGTCTGATGAAGACCGAAAAATTTTTTTGTCAAAACGATCGTTATGCCTTAAGTAACCTTTTATGTGTGTTTCTTTTTCACAAAGTTTCTATTTATTTTAATATTTCATATGGTGTAAAACTTCAAAAATTAAAATGCTACAAAATTTAATATCCAAGTGTGTTTCCTTTATATATTATTAATAACTTTTTTAAATATTAGTGAAATACTGCTTTTTTTTTTACCTGCATATTTAACTAAAAAAATTAGCAGTTAATTGACTTTACATATTTATGAACACTTAATGTTATGAGTTTTTTTTTTTTTTTTTCTGGTTACTGTTTCAAATTTAAATCAGTTAGTAATAGCAAGGTTAATGTAATGTATCATAAGATTTAAGAAAAATTGAAAGGAAACAAAATTCAAATTTAACATCTGAATGTTTTCTCTTACATTTAAACTAATTTACATTGTGATATTAGTTTTTGTGTGATTGTGAAACGCTGTGTTAGGGCTAACTGCCACGGATGGCCTTGATAGGAGGACTTTCTAAGGGTCTCTAATGCTTATTCACTTGTGATATTTATAAGTAACAACTTGAATCAATTTAGTACTATGGTACTATACTGTATCTTTCATTCATGATATAAAAAATATGTATTTGTTTACCGATTGGTAAATACAACTTCAATTTGTTTACTATTCGGCCGAACCGAATATTCGGTTTGTCTGCCAAATCGGCAGTATACCGAATAACAACCAAATATTCGGTGCATCCCTATTAAAAAGTAATAGAAAACAGCCAATCAAAAACAACATATTTTTCTTAGTGAACAATAATATACTTTTATATGGTCATAAAACAAATTAGGAGCTCTTTATAAATGCCAGCAAAAGAAGATAGTACTGCACTAAAGTTGAAGTTATTTTTATATTTTAATTAATTAATTAATTAAAATATAAGACTTTTAGACTAAAACTATTCTGCTTTGGAATAAAACTATAAAATTTAAATCCAAAAAGTAATCTATAAAAAAATCTTAATAAAACTCAAAAATACCCAATAAAACCCACCCAGTTTGGGTTAAAAAAAAAAAAAAAAAAAAAAAAAAAAAAAAATGGGTTTTTTAAAACCCTGGTTAAAATGCAGTGGATTTTGCTGGGACCATTCAGAAAAGCGTTTAAACGAGAAAAATGTTTAAATGGTGCTTCACTGTATTTGCTTACATCACATATGGGCAACCCCCCAGCCCATGTCAAGATGTTGCCTGCCTCAGCTTTCGATTCGGCCTATGAAACATTTTAAATTCTCTTCGAAAACGCATATAAACCATTCAGAATACCATGCAAATCACATTTTTATGACCCGCGACTTCGCTAACATCGTAAAGTTTCACCCGCAACTCTCCAAAGGTTACCCATACCTGGTTTATGTTTTATGTTGTTTATATTCTATACTGTTTTTATCCCTCCCTCCCAATTTTCAGAGTAATAAATTAATATAACAGTCATCTGAACTTAAAATTATAAATTATTATTTTTATTTGCAAAGTACAGTTTGGAACCTCTTATCCGGAAACCAGTTATCCAGAATCATTTTTCAATAGATTAAATTCCTATTTTTTCTGAAAGAAAAGCAAAAAATGAGTTTTTTTTTTAAATATTTCTGATGTTTTCCTTTTTTTATTTTGAGTACTACAGCTAGAATTCATAAAGTAAGCAATCTGGTAAGATATTTTATTTATTTTTTTAGTGTGTGACTAAGTTTTCAAGAAGTTATCATATATTTACTACTTCCTTTCTAAATGATTATTATTTATCTTGATCATATTAGAGTTTTTTTATATTAATTTTTTAGTATAATAACAATTAGAGTTTAATTCTAATCAAAAATAGCGAGTAACATTTATGCTACCAATCAAATCAGTAGATATCATGTTAATCCCCAACCGGTTATCCAGAAAATTCAGTCATCCAGAATACACCCAGTCCCAGCCATTCCGGATAACAGGTTCCATAATGTAATAATTTTCTCATATTGCAAGTCAAGGCAGTTAACTGTCCAATCTTCCTACTGAAAAACATTCAATTTTTTGCCCTGGTAGAATTTTGACTTAAATTTTTACTGTCATGTAACAATTGCCAGTCACTTAACATTTATTTTCCTCTTTGATGTAGGTAAGTTCTCGTATAGCAAGCGAAGAAAGTAAAGGCTTCAAATGCTGTGATATATGTGGTAAGAGTTTTTATTCTATGCAAAATGTCATTCTACACAAGAAAAATGATCATAAGCCGAGAAAAGCTCGAGCAGTTTTTGAAGGGAAGTATGAATGCAGGGTATGTAAAAAAAAATTCAGCTGTCATAGGAATCGCCGAAGGCATGAAAAAAGACAACACAAGTTTGCCCCAGAGTTCAAGCGAAAGCTAATTTGTTCAGAATGTAACGTCAGTTTTCGTACAAAGAAAGACATAATCAATCATTTTCCAGATGCACATCCTAATATAAAAATAATTATCCAGGAAGAAGAATTTAAATCAGTGGATGATTTTAATTCATGGAAATTAAAAGTCGAAAAGCAGACGCTATCTGTATACGTTTGCACAGAAAGCGCTAAAGGTAAACATTTTTCGAGTCAGAAGTTCTGTTGTCATAGAACTGGAAACTTTGAAAGTAAAAGTACAGGCAAAAGACACTATCGATCAAATAAGACAGTTTACTTTTGTCCTGCTTCCATCAAGGCCTATATACAAGAAGATGGAAGAGTATATGTTAAGTTTATTTCAACCCATATTGGTCATGATTTTGATATCGATAACTTAAGAAAGACAAAATTTGTGAAAGAAAAAATTGGTGGAGTCTTGGCGTCGATTAATGAAGAAAATGACTTTACAACAGAAAATGACTCTACATCGGATAATGACTCTCCACTAGATAATGACTTTAAGCTAGAAATCGACTCTACAACAGAAAATGACTCTACATCGGATAATGACTCTCCACTAGATAATGACTTTAAGCTAGAAATCGACTCCACGCAAGCTACTACACAGCAGCCTGCATCAACTAAGCTTCAGAAATTGAGGAAGGTTGCTCTATCATACGGTGTAAATATGGATTATTTTAGAAGTATTGATGGTGCACTGCCAGTTGACACTTGGGTGAAAAAGATGAAATCGAAAGGCTGCTGTCCAATTTTAATATACAAATTCTCAGACAATGTACTAGACGAATGTTCAGACATCGATGTTGATGACTTTATACTAGGGTTCATGGATAAAGCTGAAAAGGACATTTTTTTATGGAAGAGTGGTATTATCAAAAAGTACACAACACACTCAAATAAAAAAAGTTAATTTACAACAGAATTTGTATTCGCCTACAAAATTCAGTGCCCTTCTAACTCCTAACAGGGCTTTGATTAAGATTTTGAAATTAGCAGCAAAAACTGCTTAGCTCACAGCAAAATCTTTGTAATGACACCAAATGTTGTAGACACCAAATTGCAGTTGTAAGCATTTTGCTTAGCTTTTAAAAAATTGAATTAATAATGCAATGACAAGAAATATGTATATATACTTCACTTATTATTTATCATCTTACTCAAAAAATAAGTTCTAGAAAAAATTTATTTATAATAATTTAAAATCGTTCAAAACATATCAAACTTAAATCATAAAAATTAACTACGTTTACTCAAAGACTGTTTAACCAACGGGGCTATTTGTGCTAATGTTAACAGCAGATGTCAAAACTTATTTCAAGCCCTGGTGCCTACTCCTTCCTGCAAAAGCTCATCTTGTCACATATATTTGTTCAGTATTTTCCCAATACCTCTTGTAAATAATACTTTTTGTTTATTTTAATCTCTATTTCTATAGGATTAAAAATGAATCAAACACTATTGTTATTGCTTGCATTACCTTATTCATATTTGCATCTTGTCGCCAATCCGCTTCTGGCAACCCTATCGATGGGTTCTGGGTGGTAGCTGTGATTTTCGCCTGCCGTAGTAGTCATCTCGTTTTGTAAGCCGTAAGCGCGGCATTGTTGTACCCTCTTGACTCATTTAATAGTCACAGAATAAAGAAATGAATTGTTGATCATTCGCCTTACAGTCCACTTTTTTCGTATTGCACCAACTATTTTATGTCTTTTATTTATTTATTTTTCTTTACAAATTTACAGTATTTAAATGCATTATATTTTTGACAAGCTTTTAACATAGAAATGTTCTTGAACTGATTTAAAATAAACATGTTTATGTCCTACCCATAGTTTAAGAAGTTTTACTTATTACTGGGGCAGTAAGGTTATTTATCAAAGTTGGCTATTATGACTACAGAGTACAACTAAAAAAATAAGTCTTTAGTTTTTTATGCAAACTAACCTTTTAAATTGATTTTTGACTTAAAAAAAAAAAAAAGAAACTTCAACTTCTATCACATTTTAAATGATAAAATATACTTCAGAATCCCGCTCCAATAATATCATGTATTACAATAATTTTTCATAGACCTGTCTTAATTTCCTTTAGATCAATGTAAAGCAGTTCTCTGTATAATGGTATTTTTTACAACAATAATTCGCTCTACAATAATTGTCTAATTTATCCCTAACCACCACAATAATTCTTTCTAGTATGATTTTTTTTTTTTTTTCAAAATCCAACTGATACATATAAATTAAATGATGCACAAAGAAAATCTAGATAAAATGTGTTTTGTCCATTGGGGCAGTGCTACCCGAATACATCCTTGTTTTGGCTTCATATTGCTGGTATGACTATGCTAATAAGTAAATGTATTATGCAAAATTGCATTATATTTACTTAACTTTATGAAAGGGACTTTTATTTGTATAAATATACAGCTATACTTTAACTTTTTATAATTTTACATTAGATATTTTCCTTATTATTAATGCTTTTTTGTATACCTACTAGAGATGAGACGGGCTCTGTAATTCACAATTGTGTTCGGGTTCGGGCAGGCTCGGGCTCGTGAAAAAATTCTCCTTTATTGAGCATACTGCTTGAAACAGATTTAAAAAAGTGATTCATGAGAAAAATAAAAGTACTTATAAAAAAAAAATAATAATAATAAATAAATAAAAATAGCGGCACAGGCGCCTAGAAGGTACGTGAAGCTCTTTGGGTATTCTAGAACGGCGGTTTATATTCTTTAGTTAGTGATGAGATCCGGCATTTTTTGATAAAGGATGGATACGAAGAATTAGAAAGTGCATTGGGAGTTTGCAACTATATTTGTCTTTAACTTGCACAAACGGCAAAATTTATTATATTCTATCAATGAAGTAATTGGATTTTTTTTTTTAATCGTTACCTGAAATTGCGGGCTCGGGCTCCGACTTAAATAATATTGCTCGGGCTCGGGCGGGCTCGGATTAAAAGTCCTCGGGCTTCAAAAAATGAGCCCGAACTCATCTCTAATACCTACTGTATTTATAGCTAATATATATTTAAGCTTTTATTTATTATTTCATATATTGTTTCTATTTTCATAATTTTTTGCAAATCAGTTCAATAAAGTTTAAAAATACTATAAATTCTGATAACTACTCTGTATCAATTGAGTACTCAATCTAAATTTGGCCGTGCACTCGTTACATCTCTATCTACACTACTGGCCAAAAGTATTGCAAGTTTGAAAAATCTAACCGTCTTTTTCAAGAATAAGTCCAGAAAAAATGGACGAGAAATTTGCCAGATTTAATAGTTTTAAGAATGTATGTAGTATAATTGGAAAGAATACATCTGAAAATCACCAAAAAATAACATGAGAGCTTCAGGAACCCATACTTTAAGTGGGCACCATACAACACCGGAAGAAGTGTTGCAAAACATTGTGGATTCCCTATCTAAAAGAGTGTCTGTTGTGATCTAAGTCAAGGCTGCTCAGCAACATCATAAATGATCTTCAGTTCAATTGCATTTATTTATTATTCTTCGTTTGCAGACGAACTTGAAATGAATTCTTTATTTAATTTTATTCTGGCGAGTCAAAATGGATTATGACTACTATTATAACCTATGTATTTTTCATGACATTTTAAAAATAAATTAAATAATTATTTTGTTCTTTAACTTAAAGCTATCTTGTCGTTGAAGTAATGAATTCGACATGTTGACATTAAAAACTATCAATTATATTGATTTTTCTTTTTGATGGGGGAGATGGGGCTTCCATCTTGAAAAGGGTTAGATTTCTGAAACTTGCAATACTTTTGGCCAGTAGTGTACATTAAAAAATTTAATATCCTCTTTCATACATCTCCCAAGTTTCTTATGATTATTTTCACCAAAAAATATATATATGTTTAAACCAGGGGTTTCCAACTGGCCGTCTGCGGGCCACATATGGCACTTGATGACTTTTTTTGCAGCTCATGAAGCTTTCTGAGAAAATAAATTTGCAACATCCAATTAGATGCTCTTATTTAAGGAAAAGAAGTTTGGGGGGAAATCCCCATGTCATTTCAAACATTTTTCATTTTGCGAACGAATCTGATTTCCTTTGGTTCCAATGAAATTTAGTACGTGCACATGCGTTTTATTACACACCTCCCATTGGTTTTCGCGTTAACTTGTCCATAGAACTTACTTTTACTCAAGGATAGGAGCCGCCTTTCAAAGATTCTTCTTTACTCCATCTCCCGAGACTCAACAACAGAGCTTGATGTTGTGGCGTCTGGTCTTTGTTCGCCATCAGTGTTTGTGCACCAAACTGAACTGGACAGCAACGTTTCCGAGAGTCGACGTCGGAATCAACTCCAGCGACGTTCGAGATGCCTTTCGAGTGTCTATGGTTCATGAGACTAGAGTCGAGCGCCACCTCACTTGTACTGATGTGGAGACAGTATCATAAGCGTAAAGTTTTCAAAATTATTGGGGGGGCCGGTCCCCACAACCACATATATTCACGTCAGTGGCGTAGCCAAAGGGGGGGTTAGGGGGATTATAACCAGGAATTTTTGTCCTACAAAATGTATATTCTTCACTCCCTTATCATACACCCGTATACATATATGTGAGTTGCAGAAATCGTACCCCCCCCCCCCCCCCATGAAAAATTTCTGGCTACGCCACTGATTCACGTACATATAACTTACTCATAGCTGCCAACTACTACGGAATATAATCAACCACTTTTTCTACATGATTTTTCGGTTAAAATATAGCAAAATTTTTGTGCTGCGTGCGCGAGCTGGTTACTATTTTGAAAAAAATAATTAAAAAATAGACTGTTTACAAAAAGTGGTTAGTGGTTAATTATATTCCGTAGTAGTTGGCAGCTATGACTTACTATATATAAGTGTCAATTATTGGAGGCGCTCGATCTCTATGGGTCCATAGAATTCTACACCTATGTAAGGTATCCATGTTAGTATCTTCCTACCATGTTATAAGTTAAAAATAGAAGCAAAGCAAAAAATCCAAACGAGGAAAACAACATTTTCGATGAGAGAGTGCATTTTAGACACATCTGAACTTTTCTTCATTTCATACTTTATATTGCATAATCTGATTTTAATTAACAGAGCTTGGAGCCAGAGGAGGGCAGCTTATAGTAACATTGTGTGTTACGTGGCGTCACAATGAATATTAAATCATGATTGAAATCAAAGAAGAAAATTTTTAAAAGTACAATTAAAGGTTTTTTTAAACGTTTGTAAATGGCGTGAAATCCTTTTTTTTTATGTTAGTATAAATGAGTTTTCTGTATTGAGTAGTAAATTATAGGGTGGGCTCAGCCCCTATTCACAATTTATTGGGGGAGCTCGAGCCCCACGGGCCCATATAACTCTACGCCTATGGACAGTATGCAAATACTGTGCAGAGTATAAGAAGCTTGCACATGCGGTACTCGCAGCAGCATAGTTTTTAGCAGCTCCCTAGCTTATCGCTAGCATATAGCTGAGTGCATAATGCCCAAAAGTACCCTGGCGGCTCTTGCACCTGGAGCTTTATAATTTATATCCTGATTATCGGTGTTCTGTTATTTTGTTAAGTGTTAATAAAAGTTCTTAGTTACTGTTTACTTCGTCTTTTAGTGAAACTAGTGATGATTAACCCTTTATGAAGGCTAATCCCTAACACCCTAAATATTATATATACTTCTTTCAGAAAACAAAAATGTGTATTTAACATTTTTAAAACTTTGTTTAGAAGATTTCAGTCTTGTTTAGAATTGTTAAGAAGGATACTATTTTTACCATAAAGGCTACTATTTTGTACCCTGAAGCCTACTAAAGCAACTATTTCTATGGCTGTGCTCTTGTGGGGACCCTGTAATCACATATGTACTCATAGTTCAGAAAAATGTTAAATCACTGCAGAGATATGCAGTTTACAAAGTTACCTTAAAAAACTCGGCTGTTTGAGCCTCAACAGGGGGAGACACCCCTGAAACCCCCTAATTTTTTAGTTTTATTTTGCCATATTAAAACGATATTAATGGACTATTTCATTTTCTCTCTCATCTTTCGTGTATTTTGCCTGATAACCCTATGTTGAAATTTTTAGGATTATCACCTATTTATAGAAAAATACATGGGATGCCTATTCTACAGCTTACGAAATAGGGTAACAATAGATTAAAGCTGTTGTGAACTAATGGTATTTAAATACATTTAAAATTATGTCGCATTTTTATGTCAAATTTTCGGGACACATTTTTCGGACAATTTTCAATAAAGGGGGTGAGAGATAAAATGTCATAGTCATTAAAAAACGTACAGAATTTTATGTGACTGATTAAAATTTTAAGGAGATTAAATGTAAATAAATACAAACTTTAAAATTTTAAATGTCTCCCGTACAAAAAAAAAAAAAAAAATCCAATTTAGTAAAATGTGCCCCATGCATTAATTAGGTGGTGTACAAAGTTTTAGACTTTCATCATAAAAAGGATCATAAATGAGTGTTTTGTGTTAGGTCAAGCCTATCCAATAGGAATCTGCCTATGGGGGGAGGCTGCCTTGAACAGAGGACTTTTTAAAGGTTTCTATGTATATTTATGTTGTATCTGGAGAAAACTGCCCAAACCTCCAGAGTGTTAGATCGGCAGACGTGCGGTAGGTCCGAATGTGGGACCTTCACACTCCAGCCATCTACCTAGTTCAGTGTCCTATCCACTTAGCCATGTTTTGTCAAAGACTAAGTGTTACGTTTAAACGAAGTTAGTGAGGTGCTATATAATACCAGTAATAGGAGAAATATTATGTTATTCACACAATCATTGTTTTCATTCATTATTTGTGTACAGCTCCTGAAATGCAATCATTTCACACGATCAAGAGCCATTGAAAACTGGTTTAAGTCAGGGTATATTTATTTTCATATTGCCCACAATTTCAGGATAAAATACTCAAGTTTTGTACGTGATATCATTAATGTGTAGGTCACAGTTTACTAATTGGGAACCTTTTTTATACAATGACTGTATAAAAATTTAAATTTTACATTTATTCAGATTTAATCATCAGAAAATTTGAATCAATACTATAAAATTCTGCTTTTTTAAAAAGTTACTTTATAATTTATTGTATATGCCTATGATCAGTATTTAAGAAATAAAGACCTGGGTGAGTGTTTTTGGGACACCTCATATAGAAGTGTGCAAATTTTTCATGAGTTACTGGAACAACAATATTGCAGTTCGTAATATTATGCTATTAATTTTAATACTAATATAATATAGCAAGTCTAAACAAGGATTTAAACACTATTAGATAAAATATAAGTAAAAGCTTAGTTGTAAACAGATCACATGTAACATACTCTGCTACTTTAGTTAAATTGAATCTCAAGTTTAGACTAATATTTTCTGTCCATGACTTGATTAATAACTAATTCAAATGAACAAAATAGTTATTTTAAACATTTAATTTTTCTCATAAGCCATCAGTAAAAAGAATTTTGTTTCTTTTATTTCTTCATAACAACTTGCTTTAATCATTTTAAAACTTGAAATGCCGATTTGAAACTACACAAAACGGTGAATGACATTTTTTTTTTTTTTCATTCTCAGAACAAAAAATGTTAAGTCTAGAATCTTAATTTCATTCTGTTGCTTTTATGAAAAATAGGAATCTACATTTTCTATCAGTTGAAATAGTGTTTAAAAGTTACTTTTTGTAATTTTTGAATAGTTGAAATTTGTCATTAATTTTTCTATGACTAAACAAACAGTATACTATAAAATGGAAGTTATTTAAAGATAATTATAATTATACTATAAATATAAAGTATTTAAAGCAATGCATCAGTTAATTTTTATTGAAAGGAGAAGATGTTTATGCATTTATAATAACCAATATTTTCCCATTAGAAAAGTTAAAATATAACAACCAAATATGTGATCATAATTTCTTGGCTATGTAGTAAATCATTGCAAATGTAAGTCTGGTTCCACTGTGTTAAAGTAACTTTTGAAATTAGATTATATTACTTAATCAATAGCTCAATATCACAAAATAAAGAATTACACACATTACGGATTAATTAATGTAATTAATTTTAACTTTTGGTTATTCATAAAATATTTACTGTTTTAAAAGAAAGGTGAAGGTAGTTTACTGCTATTCATATTTTGTATTGCTTCATAAACAAACAAAATAATTTTATAAAGTTCTTTAAATTTGTGAATTGTAACACAAACTGTTGACAATTGGATTATATCACTATGATTAATAGGTAAAACCCACAAAATACAAATAGTACATACATATGGAATGGAATGAATTATAACTTCTCTCTGGGTTATTTATAAAATACTTAGTATATTTAAAAAAACCCAAAACAGCAGGTAGGTTATTACCATCCATTTATTCAGGGTCGGCAGATATTGACGTATGGTGGTTTTTACCGACAAAATACTTAAAGAGCCAGATCTTAGGTAACATTGCATTTTCATTTTATTTTAGCTAATTATAATTTAAATAAAAAGTGTATCTTATGACATTAAGTTTTAAAAAGTTATAAAAGATGTTTGACAAAAAATTACTTGAGGTTAAAAAATATAATTAAATAATTTATATTTTTGGAAGTGCCCAAAATATAATTTAGCTATGTTCAGGGTCGGAAAAATCTATTGCCTGACATGACCAGGGCATGTAAAAAAATTGACCATAAGAGATTCATAAATTATTTTAAAAAGTTTATGTATATATTAAATGTCTACGATTTTTCAAAACCTGGTACAGTAAAAATAAATTTCCATTTTCATTTCAGTTGTTTTATCAATGTCCTAGCAGCACTCTCAGTACCTCAACTGTAGTGTTAACCAAATAAGTGGGAAAAGATAAAAACTCCATATCCATGTAGTAGTATCTTTCAGACATGTAAATTTTTGGTTCGGGCATGATTTATTTTAGGTTACATGCCCAACTGGGCGGATTTTTGGAGATTTTTCTGCCCCTGTCTACAATTTAAAATTATTACACATTCCTTCCTTTTCTTGGCGTAAAGGGGAGAGAAGGGCAAAAAAGAAAGTGTATTTATAATGTAAATTTTTTAATTAAAGAATAAGAAGATAAGCCTTTGTCCAAGATAATAAAAATTATCCGTATGTTTTGTTTTACTACACCCAAACAGCAGTAATTGAAGGGGTCTGCTGCAAAAAGAACGTAGCTCTACCCTATGAGAAGGTCATGTAGATTGCATTTTCAATAACACTACATATCATTCTTTTTTAGTTTTTTAAACATTTAATCAGCTTAAAATATCAATTATTTGAACTTTTATTTTTGTTCTCATTTCCCCCTACTTAGCCTTTCAAAATTTGTTATTCACTTTTCACCGCATGTAATAGCGTTTCACTGAATATTTATCTCAGACCAAGCAGTACCCTGGGCTAAAATTAGTTTTTCTATGTCGAATTGCAACCGTAACATGTTTTTCACTTCCTTCCATAGACGTAACTTACTAAGGGCAAGAGGGAGCAATTGCCCCCACCCTCTTTTGAAATTCAAGAAAATTCAGATATCCCCTATATGAAAATGGTATTTTCTATGATAGGAATTATTTTCCCCGCTGCCCAATCTTACATGCCAATGTTGCCGTCTGTTGTCGTTTATTTTGGCATACTTTATTTTGATGCCATGCACCAACTTTCAAAATTATCCAATTGTTGCTTGGTTACTTTAGTTTTGTTGGTCTAAATTTATTTACTCTCTGTAATAGCTGCTGGTTATCTCGGCAAAGTGTATGTTTTCACCAATACCAAGTTATGTGTTAGCAATCTTTTAACTCAATTCGACTGCTCTTGTGACATTTTATTTTTATTGCAGGCCATCACCAGACCGTAATTTGATATATTTATTTTAAACTGCCTTCTCAATAAAATAGTTCTTTCAAGTAGATTTCTTCAACTTACCTTCAAAGTGCGTTATGCGACTATAACGCCTTTTTATCATAAATTTAAAACTAAGTAAATTCTCGTGCACAGGGAGTTTGGAGTTAACAGCATTATCTTGCAGTGAAAGTAAAACTCTTTCGTTTGGTACCAAAAGCATGTAGCTCCAATCATTACATCTTGCTTTACTCAAAGAGAAAAAGCTTCCAAGCCACATCAAATTGTGTTGAACACCCTAACGTTTTTAAAAAAAATTCCGAAAACTGGAGTAATTGGAGCTACCTCTTTCTTTCTGCAAACCCTTCAATTCTTAGTCTTATTTTGTTGAGAAAAAAAAAGAAAGAATCAAGGGATCATACGGTGGACGGGTTGACAAGCATCTCCATGGTGTTGATCTCTTGGCTGCAAGGTATGTTCCTCTTCCTGATCTCGAGGTGCCATGCCTTCATCAGGGATGACCTGTACTCTTGATTGAAAGGGCCGGAGTAGGAGAGGAATCCCGTGGCTACGAGTACATCGCCAACAAGTCTGGAATGAAAAGAACACATGTACTGGTTCATGTAGGGCTGACAATCCACCGAAGTGGGTTTGCAATTATTAGTGTCAGCCAATAATATTTGCTAGATGTCATCCAGCTACTTTACAGCTTCCAACTGAGCCCGTTGGGTCAGCCACAATATTAACCACTTAACAGTTACTTTTTCTTGTCATATTGTGTCCAAATATAAGCATATTTCTGATAAACAATTTTGCATTCTAATTGATTACATAAGTTCATATCAGCAATCATAACTTTTACAGGTATTGAATTTAATTATTTATAATGATTTTTAATTATTACAAAAAATACACTATTTTGACTTTAAAATTGGCTTTCCCCCGAAGAACTAACTGAACTGTAAGACCGCTTTACAGGAATGGAGGAGATGGATTATTAGCTTGAATTTCACAAAATTTCCGAACAGTAGTTAGATCCAAACTTTCCGCTTCCTCGTCGCTGGAGAATTCCGAGAACACACTTTCAGAACTTCCAGATTCATTTAGAGAAATTTTCGAGTCACCATCGGATTCGAAATCAGAGTTATATTCGGTTATAAGCTGCTCACTGTCGCTCATCATTATTTTATTTTATCACCAAATTGGAAAGAAATATTACTCGTGAAGCAAGACAGACTGAATGTGTGGGAACAAATTTTCCATTTTCCCGCGCAGTCAGAAAACAATAAACCTGTTCGGGAACAGTTGCGCACGTGTTTTTCTCTCAAATCTTTATAGAACTACTGGAGCAATCAGTTAGAAACATTACAAACTACGGAAAGTAAAAAAGTCGGGGAAATCAGCAGCTAAGCGTGAAAAATGAACTGACTGACCGGCACACGGGCAAATCAGGGAAGTTAACTTTCCTGTGACCCGACCGGCAGTCGGGTAAAACTGTTAAGTGGTTAAATCCATATGTTATTATTCTTAAAGATAATTAACATGAGTTTTTGAACAGTATTTGCACGTTTATACAGTATGCCCACTGAAGTCCATTGTCACCCCAATAATTTCTGAACAGCAAGAGCTGTTCAGCGTCATAAAAGTAGAGTCTAGGTATAGTAAAGCTGCCATGCGCTGTGCAAGGAAACCACTTAAAGCATCACCTAGCGACTAAATTCGTAGTTAGCATTCTTATCTCGAAAATGACGAGAGAATCTGAGATACGAGAAAAAAGTCAATTACAAAATTGTTCAGCATCATTGATTTAGTAAAAAAAAAAAGTCACCTTACTTTGCACATGATGCTTATTAATTCGCACAATAATGCAAGCATAATGCATGGCATGGATGGAAGATGGAATGCATGAAATGCATTTTTTTTTTTTTGGCATTTGTTTGGTCAAATTTTCCAAAACTGCACTAACCTGGCACTAAGTCCATTTATCCTTCACAATCCGAAAGCGTTTTTTGTCAGCAACAATACTCATCTAGAAACTGGCCAGCAATTTATACTACTGGCCAGCAATAATTCTTATTTCTATTAATGAAAACTGCTTAAAGAACATTTCATCTTTGTCCACTTGAAATAAATAATTTGATTTGCTATTCTATTTTTAACATGGCAGTTTATGTAGTAACACTATCCATTGTTGCCCGTGTTGTGCTACTTAGGTCAGCGTTTCTCAACCTGGGGGGCGCAGAGCATTTATACGGGGGGGGGGGGTGCGTGAGAAAAACCAAAAAGCAAGTAGTGATGCATGTTTTTAAAAAAAAACCTCTCATTTTTACTCAAAAATTTATCCATTTCCGCTTAAAATGTTCATTCAAACTTTACTGATAACATTTTTTAGAAAATTTGACTAAATGTTCATTGTTAAAGATTAAAAAACTGAATGTATGCTGAAAAATGTGAAGGGGGCGGCGCCACGTTAAAAGGTTGAGAACCACTGACTTAGGTTGTTCAACTCAACAATCCAACAAAAACGAAAGTCATTGCAAGAATTTATAGCTTCGGAAGATAAAAATATGCACACATGTTTCATACGTTTCAGATTTAACAACTTAGTGGTGATTTTAAAATACTTAGATTTTTAATGGTATTCTAAATATTTTGTATTTTATTTCCTTTGCATGTGTGGCAACATTTTCAGTCCCCTATCCCAGGCAGCGACGTCTGGTGTTGGAAAAAATTGGAAACGGTTTTGAGAGTTTTAGCTCTGTAAATAATTACGCATCCTTAAGTATTAATCCATGCATCTTACTTTTTGATCTGCTCTTTTAGTTGTTTGCTCTCGTCCGTCCATCTTTTGTATTCACCTGCCAGTTCCGTGATCAGCATCGAAGCTCTGGACATTTTCCGACGGCAGACGGAAGCTTCTTCTGCCAATTTCTATGATCGGAAAAAAAAACCATATTAATAATTTTTCAACCATGCAAAACACATATATAAAGGTCAATCTTCTACTGAAATCACTGAAGAAAAAAAATTGACATTTAACTGCGGTACAGATGCAGCTGAATGGTGCAGGGTTTGTGAATCCAGAGGTTTTTCTGGTTTGTGATCGGTGCAGTTTCATTTCAAAAACACGTAAGAGGCTTAGATAAACCAGACAGATGGAGCAGCAAAAATGGCGGTAATGTGCCGCCATTTTCTAAGCATGAGCTAGTGGCTCTACCTAAAAGCATCAAATTAAATGTGACATCACCGTGACATCGAAAATCACTCGAATGTGAGTCGCCTTCACTAAGGATACTAGACCCCCAGCTAGGGTTGCCAGGTCGCCAAACAAAATAGCCGGACAGACCAGCCAGTTTGGCCGGACATTTGGATAAAAAGGCCGGACAGCCTACAATATTGAGGATTTTGTCTCAGTATTGATAGGTACAACAAAAAAATTGTATGTAAAATCAAGCTTTTTTGATTATTACCATGAATCTTGTTAAATTCTAATGAAATATAAATAACATCGAATGCCAAATCAGTTCAAGTACTTTATTACTCATCAGCCAAAGTCACCAGTAAAAAGCCTAACAAAAGCCGGACACTGTTAATTTTGGCCGGACACGCAATCAAAAAGCCTAACAAAGTCCGGCTTTATCCGGACGCCTGGCAACGCTACCCCCAGCTGACTTATGCACGTGCGTAGCCAGGGGGGAATATCAGGATATATCCCCCCCCCCCCCGAAATTTTTGGATTAGTGATGAAATTCCATCTATTTATACACATATAAGTTCATATCCCCCCCGAAAAATTTTCCTGGCTACGCGCCTGGACGTATGCCCGCCATGTTTGTTCCCAGCGAAGCAGAACTACTGGAGTTTTTCTGCTAATTTTTGTCTTCTTTCTTTTGTCAATAGAAACAGAAATATTCTTAAACCTTTTCTTGAAGGATTTGAACAATTTACAAAGTTTCGTGCAACAATTTACAAAATTTGGTGACACATTTCACCAAAGCATGGTACTCGAAATTTGGCTCCATAAAATGGTGAAACCTTGTTCAAATATTTGGTGCTCAACATACTTTATGGTGGGTGTATGTATGGTGGTAAACATACTTTAGTAAAGCTCCCACCAAATGTTGGAAGAAGGTTTCACCATCTTATGGAGCCAACTTTTCTAGTACCATGTTTTGGTGAAAGGTTGCACTAAATTTTTAAGAGTGTAGTGCTGCACACACCCATCCATTTTCACATTACATTGAAGTTTTGGTTTATTGTATACCACAGTATACAAGAACAAAAACAACAGCGCTCGCGGATTAGTACAGTTTGGAAAACAAACATTAGAGGGAAAGATTCCGTTTGTATTAACCCTTTGAGGCACAATCCTTTCCCAATGCTGAAAAAGGGGCAGCCGTTGCCATCGCTCGACTTAACTACCAGCAAGAGGGCGGACGATCGAAGCGTTCATCGCATGCCACAGATCGAGAGACCCTTTTTTGACGCCACAGCTGTTGCAAAAAAAGGTCTCTAGATCTGTGGCACGCGATGAACATTTCGATTGTCCGCCCTCTTGCTGGCCGTTCAGTCGAGCGATGGCAAAGGCTGCCCCTTTTTCAGCATTGGGCCATCTATCCAGCTGTTCTCACGTTCTTCCATTTTTCAGCAGATGTCAGTGCTGTTAAAAATAATGGTGACCATTTTTTGTACGGGAAATGACGTGTTAAAAAGTAAAGGATTCTTGTGGAGCCATGTCACCCGCAAATATTTTTTACATAAATCCAATCTATTCTTCGTGACTGGCAACAGTCAAAACGTCAGAGTTTGGTGTTCCCGGAGCGGGAACACTACGCGTTAAAGGGTTAAAGTTGCTCTATAGTCTTCATGATCGACGTCTTTTCTGCCTACGACAGCTTTACAAAAATGAGATCGACATGAAGTCGCAGTGTGACTTGAATGCGACGTCACGGTCTGTGTCCATCATTCTATAAGTTACCTCTTTGTTGGCGATGGCACTTTCGTACTGCGCCTTCACTTCCTTCAGGTCGTTTTCTTTGTCTTCGAGCTCCTGCTCCACGGACTTCAGCTCTTTCATGGCCACGGACAGGCGTGCCTCTTGCACTGCCAAGTTGTGCTGCGAGGAGAGAAAAAAAATGCATTACTAACAGAAATTGATTAGATGGATGTATAAAAAATTGAAGTAGAATTGTGTAAAAGCTGAGACATTTTTTTCAGCTGGTGCTAGATCGCAGCATTTGGTGGGGGGGCGAAAAAAAGTCTCGAAAATGATTGGCATCATAATACGTAAGCACTTTTTGCCCTTTAAATCAATGTGTCTGATAACCAAATATGTCTCCCGTAATTAAATGGTCATTTTGAAATATAGGGCCCGTTTGAGAATTCACCGGTCTGTTATGCACCGGTGCTACCGGTTGCGGTCATGCTTTGGTTAAGTGACGTCACGGTTGTCAACTGGTTTTGGTCATCCTCACCACATCCGATTCCAAGTCAAGAAAACAAAAATAAACATTCGCAATACTACACCAATAACCAGAATAACACACCTCGCTAGCAGGGTCATTTTGGTTGCTCTCTGGTCACGCTGAGCAGACAACCGCTACATGACCGAAACGTTTTCGAACGCAGTTACTTCCAGAGCTCCGCCTTTTCGAACGCTCTGGTCGTGCACCGGTGCACAACCGATGAATTCTCGAACGCGTCCATAGCTAAACTTAGATATTTCTTCTGCTGGGATCATCAATTGTAATAATAATAATAATGATAATTAAAGTCTGAACACAAAAAAGTAAAAAAAAAAAAAAAAAAAAAATTATTGTTCATAACGAGTTTTGTTGTTTTTCATCCTGCCAAAAGAAAGGGAACATTTTGTGGTACTCGTTTCCAATTTTTATTAAAGCATAAGCAGACAGACAAACAAAATGAGAAACATAAACGTTTTTCAACCGAACGAAAAAAATGTTAATCAGCACCTCACAGTATAGCTTTAAATATTATGCAAAGGTACTAGCGTTCGCACCTGCAGAGGCAGAACTTCCTTTGTTGTTGCCGAAACAGAAGGCCATAGTCTAGGACAGAAGACCTGACTAAGGATATTAAGCAAGGATGTTATGCAATTTAAATAGCATGCAAGGATACTGCTGTACGTACCTTCAGAGGCTGAACTTCCTCGCTGATGCCAAAAAAGAAGGCCATAGCCAAGGTCCAGGACACCAGATCTTTACTAAAGATATTAAGCAATTTAAATAGTATGCAAGGATCCTACTGTACGTATGGCTGGTCTTACTTGTTGATACCGAAAAAGAAGGCTATAGACTAAGCTCAGGCATGAGATCTTTACTAAGGATTCTATGCAATTCAAATACCATGTAAGGATCTTATTGTACTTACTTTCAGTTGCAGAACTTGCTTGTTGAGGACATAAAAAAGCCATATTCTAGGTCCAGGACAGAAGACCCAACTAACGATATTATGCAAAGATGTTATTCAATTTAAATGCCACGTCAAGAATGTTACTATACGTATGTATCTCCACAGGCAGATTTTCCGTGTAGATGGCGAAAAATAAATAGGCCATAGACTAAGTCCAGGCCGGAAGACCTTTACTAAAGATACTGTGCAATTTTAATATTATACAAGTATATTATTGTACGTACCTTCAGAGGCAGAACTTCCTTGTTGATGCCGAAAAAGAAGGCCATAGACTTGGTCCAGGACAGCAGACCTGCCACGTCGCCGCACACCCGCTTCGCTGTCTCCATGTTATAATCCTTCATGCTCAGGTAAGGTTCCAGAAGTTCCACCACTTCGTCGTTGATGGAATCTTTGGGGAAGTTCTGCAGGGCAGCCAGGAAACCCGTTGTCGACATGAACTGTGAAAATGAAGGTCATTGAGAGAGGAGCCATTGGAGCCGAAATTTTTTTGTGAGTCAGATTAATAGCATTCTTAGAACTCAAAATTCTGTTGAAGCATTTACATAAAAGTTCACTAAGTTATGTCTTTTGTATTTATGATTTTTTTTTTTTTTTTTGTTATTGAGATACCTGGATAACCATTGGTGTATACATCGATAAAATCACAAGTTACAAGGAGTACAATAAGGTTATTTTTTTTTTTTTTTTTTCAGTAACAATATCTACGTGTGATGACAGGTAACAAGTATCACACAAGTAAGTATCGTGTAAAAAAGTAGGTACCAAGTGTCATGTAACATTTAAATAAATAAAATTCATCAAATTATTAACTAATAAATATATATCCACTTTATTACCCAGACAAAACATTTTTTCTTTTGAAAAGAAAACTATATATATTAATCATACATGAAATACCAATTACAAATTATTCCAGACTCGGGAAAAAAAAACAATATTTCTTAAATTAAACTGTATTACGCACGACGTTTTTATCATTTTTATAGGCTTCATTATATAAAATTTATAAAACATTTTTCATAAATTAAAAAAACTTAATGAAAATATTTATTTTCAATATCTTGTCTCATGAGTTGTCAATGATGATCATGCAGTTAAAAAAGTTCAACTATCTTTTGAACTTATCAAAAGATAGTTTCATATTCAAGAACTCCTAGACGATATTCAAGAACCCCTAGAAAGACGAGAACAAAATGTAGTGGAGCCATCTGATGCAATTTCTCTAAACAAATATCTGATTGGCTGAGTTTCGATGGTACTTTTCTTTAGAGCTTTTTTTCCTCCTGATAAATTATAATTCTAGTACTGATATCTAATAAATTTTTATAAACATAATTTGCTAAAATTTGTATTGTATTTTTGTGTGTGTGTGTGTGTGTGTGTGTGTGTTTTTAAGTTATAGTGCTGCCATCTAGGAAACACTTTACAAATAAATATTTGATTTCCTACATTTAGAAGAAACCGTATTTGGTATTTCATTTTGCGATGTCCTTGAAGAAAAGTATAAAATATTTTTTTTTAAATCTGTAAACACACACAAAAATAAATATGAATATACTCGTCTGTTCGATCCTCGTCAGGGGGAGTCCCTGAACTCCCCTAATTTTTTATTTTCATGATTGCCATATTAAAACGATATTCATTGACTATGTCATTTTATCTCTCAAATTTCGTGTATTTCGGCTGGTAACTCGTGTTGAAATTTTTATGATTGTAACCTGTTTATAGAAAAAAACATGTGAAGCCTATTCTACAGCTATATAGTGTAACAATAGATTAAAGCTGTTGTCTAATAGTATTTAAATATATGTAAAATTATGTCGCTTTTTTGGGACACATTTTTCAGAAAATTTTCAATAAAGGGGGTGAGAGATAAAATGACATAGTCATTAATAATCATTGTTCAGAAATGTTGACTAAATCAACTTACTTTTTAACGAAAAAAATGTTTATTGGACCAGTAAAACGTCACAGAAAAAGTGAAAAAATTTGAACATGCAGCTATTCAGTTATAAATAGTAATAAAATTTAACTAATTCTGTACATTCCTATTTAAAGTTTTGGAACAGCTTTATCATTGGTCCGTTTGGCGATTTTTTGAGTGGGCGACAAATTGGCACCGACGCAAATTTGCCTTGCCAATTCTAAACAACTGCACTGGTTTCCGACAGGTTTGACGATCCTCGCTAGGTTTTTGATTTTTGCTGTCAAAATTACGGATACTATAAAAATATAGCGAATTTAAAAAAAAGTCTGATGGGAGAAAATTTTAATGTTTACGCTTTGAAAAAGTGCTGTAAAACAATATTAATAAAATTGTCATTTCACTTTTGCTTCGATTAAATGAATCAAAATGATTCTCACGAAACGTGACAAAATAAGGTTGATCATTTTGCTTAGTTCTATGAGACTTTTTTAAAGGAAAGAAATTTTTCTCTTTTCACTTCATGAACATAATGTTATATTCAATATATATGTAAAACACAATTCTTTTGCATTCTTAATTTTGGTATTTTCTGAAGCACTGGTGAGATAAAAATGGCAAAAGCGGTTTTTTTTTTTTTTTTTTTTTTTGGCTTCGCCAAAAATATAAAACAAAATCATGAATGGCAAATGAGTTTTGTTAATAAACATTCCTTCTAAAACTTTATGAAGAGCGTGTAAAACTTGAAAAAATAATTTTAAAAAATCTCTGGAAAACTAGCAGGGAGTTGTTCCATTTTGTGAGAATTAGCCATAGACACTTTAAATAATTGCACAAGTCAGACCATAGTTACTGCACATCAGTTTCTAAATGTACGGGCATATTATATTATATATATATATATATGTTACAGTGAAAACCCGAAATCAGTAAAAACCCGAATTAACTAGGGAAAACGCGTTCTAACTGAGAGTGTTAGGCAAAACCCGAATTAACTAGGCAAAACGCGTTCTGACTGGCATAGCTAGTCAAAACCCGAATTAACTAGGGAAAACCCGTTTTATTCGAGTAGCGGTAGCACGTTTTCGAGGGGCCCCTACAGGAGACATATTTTTCTGGGGGCCCCCTACAGCGGAGGCATATTATCCAGGGGCCCCTACAGCGATGGCCGGACCTACTGATTTTTTTTTGGGTCCCGCAAAGGGACAGCAATAGTATATCGAAGGGGAAGCAAGATCCAATTTTTAGTGGATAAAGCATTAACATTCCGGAATTCACATGAGAAAACATGGGGTCCGGCCACAACTGTAGGAGGCCCCCCTCGAAAATATACTAAAACTGGCTCTTTGCGAGACACGTAAAAAATCAGTGAGTCTGGCGATCGCTTTAGGGGGCCGCCTGGAAAATATGCCTCCGCTGTAGAGGTCCCTCGAAATCGTGCTACCGCTACTCGAATAAAACGGGTTTTCCCTAGTTAATTCGGGTTTTGCCTAGCGCTGTCAGTCAGAACGCGTTTTCCCTAGTTAATTCGGGTTTTGACTGATTTCGTGTTTTAACATATATATATATGTATATACATACATATAAATAATTTACGAAACTATCAAATTACCATAACCAAGTTTAAAGGATTGGAGAGCTACAGTATTTCAAAAGTAAAATAAATAAAATATTCCGCTGATCAACTTTGCACAAAGCAGATTAGAAACACGTTTGATGCTGCCATCTGCTGGAACTTAACTAAACAATTGTCTAAGTCTTGTGACATTTTGAGTGCAAATTTGCCGATATTTATTTTAATTTTTAAATCCCTTTTTTTAATCAATAAAATAATAACAAGTGCAGTAAAATAGATTTGTATCTATAAAAAATATAATCTAATTTGTTAAACTAAGCTCAGCCGACCGATTTTCCATGTGCTGGTTTACCTTAAAGAATATATTTATTCTGGATTCCAAACATCATTATATCCAGTAGCGGATCCAGAATTTTTTTGGGGGAGGGGCTAAATTTTGAAAAAAGCTTATTTCACCCAAACAAAATGTACAATAAAGTAAAATTTTAGTCTAAGGTAATGTAAAACTTTTTGGGAGGGGCTAAGTTATAAAAAAAAGATCCTTTTATCTACTTAAAGTGTATAATGAAGCAGAATGTTACCCTTTAGCAATCTCTTTTGGGGGGGCTGAAGCCCCTAGCCCCTCCCCTGGATCCGCTACTGATTATATCATCTGGTATAAGTTTTTCTTTAATTTTATTAAAAGACGTACTTTTATTTAACTGCATTCAACTTTGTTTTAATGACATATATATAGAGACAGAGAGAGAGAGAAGAAAGATTTCAATCACTTTCATAGAATCTTCCCACGACGGCTTGATAAATTTTCTCATGGGATCCACCTGTACAGTTTGCAGGCGCTTCTGGAACAAGATCATGACGCAGTCCATAATATACATAATCAGGGCAGGAGGCCGGCCTAACTTTCTTACGGTGGCTGAAAAACAAAAGCAAAAGTGAAAATAAAAGCGATTCACTCAACAAGCTTCATAGCAAACCCCACTCAAGAAACAAAATCCGATTTCGACTCCACACTACTCGCACGTCTACATAAGCGTAAAGTTTTCAAAATTATTGGGGGGGCCGGGCCCCTCAACCACTTATATTCACGTCAGTGGCGTAGCCAAAGGGGGAGGGGGTTAAGGGGGTCATAACCCTCCCCCCATAAGGAATTTTTTGCCATACAAAATGTATATTCTTCACTCCCTTATCATACACCCGTATACATATATGTGAGTTGCAGAAGTCATAACCCTCCACCCATGAAAAATTTCTGGCTACGCCACTGATTCACGTACATATAACTTACTCATAGTTGCCAACTGCTACGGAATATAATTAACCACTTTTTCTACATGATTTTTCGGCTTAAAATATAGCAAAATTTTTGTGATGCGCGAACGAGCCGGTTACTATTTTGAAAAAAATAATTAAAAAATAACTGTTTACAAAAAGTGGTTAGTAATATTCCGTAGTAGCTGGCAGCTATGACTTACTATATATAAGTATCAATTATTGGAGGCACTCGATCTCTAGTCCATAGAATTCTATACCAATGTAAGGTAAGTATCCATGTTAGTATCTTCCTACCATGTTATAAGTTAAAAATAGAAGCAAAGTAAAAAATCCAAAGGAGGAAAAAAAAAACATTTTCGATGAGATAGTGCATTTTAGACACATCTGAACTTTTCTTCATTTCATACTTTACATTGCATAATCTGATTTTAATGAACCAGAGCCTGGCGAGGGCAGCTTATAGTAACATTGTGTGTTACGGGGCGTCACAATGAATACTAAATCATGATTGAAATCAAAAGAAGAAAATTTTTAAAAGTACAAGTAAAGGTTTTTTTTAAACGTTTGTAAATGGCGTGAATACTATTTTTTATGTTAGTATAAATTAGTTTTCTGTATTGAGTGATAAATTATTGGGTGGGTTCAGCCCCTATTCACAATTTATTGGGGGGGATCGAGCCCCGCGAGTCCATATAACTCTATGCCTATGCACGTCTATTAAACACATTATTAGCACTCGGGTGCTATTTCTTTCAAGCACGGGATTTTTGTCTACGCGGCGCGCCGTGGTCACTTTTCCGTTCGATCCATATTTTCTGCAGAGTGATTGGATATTGCTAACGGAAACACGGGACTAACCCTTCAGAGGATTTTCAAATACCAGGATTCACTTTGGTGAAACGGATAGACAGTGGTTTCCAAAACAGAAAGCCATCCGGAGTTATGATTTTTATAGAGGAAAACTTATAAAAATCGTAACTCCGGATTCTTTTTATAAAAATGACTTTATAAAAAGAATATGAAACACTTGACCCGTGCCTACACGAGCCAGATCAAGGGTGTCACTGCGTATATTCAAGTCAAAGTGAGATTTGCAGTGACCTACGCTACTACTCGAATTTCTCATGAAGATAAATGAGACGCTCTATTCGAAACGTTGCCGAAGGAGGATGATTGTAAGATTGATTTAGTAGGAGATTTTAACATAGAATTCAATTCCTATCAAGGATTCGATTTCATAACTGAAATGGATACTTTAGATTTTCCAATACGCGCTCATCCAAAACATGTCACCACTAGGGGCCAAACAACAATGGATGCCATTTTCAGCCACAAAAGGACGCGAACAGGAATCTATATAGGAGCACTCACAGTTATCATTTTCCTCTAAATGGCAGAATGGGTTGAATAGATTTTTAAAAAAATTGAAATTCTTCTAGCCGAGTGCGTCAATAAAATCTGGAAGAATTTCAGATTTTTTAAACTTTATTTTATATTTTTTTATTATACGCATTTATGATTCATTTCATTGGAAATTATTTCATTTGAAAGTGAGGTTTGAATCTTCAATAACTTAAAAACGGTAAAGATTTGGCGATTTTTTTTTTTGCGAAATGTTTCAGTTATCGCCAAGCTCCGTACAATTTTGATTTGGCTTGGTTGGTTAAGGCAAAAGCTACACGAGGGCTATCTGCCAAGGTGGGAGTGGAGGACGCCTAAAGGGAACTTTTTAACACTTTGAAGCTCGACCATTTTCCCAATGCCGAAAAAGTGCAGCCGTTGCCATCGCTCGATTTAACTATCATCAACATGGCGGTCGAGCAATAGAGCTAAAGAACATTTTTGAAACAGCCAGCTGTGTCAGATATGGTCCTTAGCTCTGTGGCACGCGATGGACGATTCGATCGACCGTCATGTTGCTGGTAGTTAAGTCGAGCGGTGGCAACGGCTGCACTTTTTCGGCATTGGGTAGTCTATCTACTTTTTCTTCTATATCGATGTATGTTTACATCCTATCTTCAGTTCTCAGCAGATGTCACAACTAATAAAAATAATTCTGACATCCATTTTACAAACAATCGATAATTTTTACGGTATATTATATGCTAAATAGAAATGGATTCTCGTGTAACTATGTTCTCCTTAAGTATCTTATTGAAATTCAATTTATTCTTCGCGAATCAAAATGTCAGAGATATGTCCTCACGCCGAGGACATTGCGCGTTAGGGTTAAGAGATGCGTATTCGAGTAACAGCTGAAGAAAACCGCCTCCAGACTTTAAGATTGACAGCCGCACAGAAGGCGAGAACCCTGGAGCTTCACGAATTAGCCATCTACAGCGTTTAGCGGTGTTTCCACACGACCATGTGTGTTCAGATTAGGAAACTTATTTTTGGCCCCTAATTTGATGGTATTTTGCCTAAAAGTTGCAAAGCTTGGTGACTGTTTTCGCTGTCTGGGCTGTTCTCTCAAGATGTAACGTGAAAATGTTTCAGAGCCCCTTAAAAAAGTCTTCCGCCCCAGGTATCCTTCCCCAAGGAAGATACCCATCGTGTAGGTTTGCCTAAACACAATACAAGCATTTTTTGTAATCTAACAATTCTAGAAATAACTTCAATTTTCGTTGTACGGCTAAATTTAAAAACTTAAGGGACAACAATGGATTCTGTTACTACGGTAATTGCAATGTTAAGAATTGAATAAGAAATGAATTATTTAATTTTTCAGTGGACAAAGATGAACCGCAACGTGTGTAGTTTTCATGAATACAAATAAGAATTATTTTGCTGCCGGGAGACTGCTTTTTAAAAGCGTACATTGTGGAAAAACATCTAGCAGAAAAAGCGACGGCTTACTTGAGACCTTTTTGTGGTACCTAACGTTGTATTTTCATCTACTGGACTCACCTATATGCGTAGGCTGTATTGTGTTGAGCGCCGCTTCGGCATCTTCCAGAGCTGGCCTGGCTGCCTCTAATTTTTCCTCGGCCACTGCTTTGTCAGCTCGAATGTCCATGACGATGGCCTGGGCTGCATTTTTGGCCTTCTCCACGCTGTCCCGGACGACCTCTGCTGCGTCAGCCCGCTTGGACACTTCTATAAGAACCTAATAGCAATAAAGACGCGTACGCTTTAAAAAATGAGTATGATTAAAGAAAAAATGAAAACCGATTTGCCTCTACAATTATTTCACCATAACGAAAAATTATTTTCGTTTTAAATTCGTAGTGTTTGGCTAATTCTCGACAAATATAGCAGATATCACGAAGTTGAGTTCAGTCTTGGGGACTTATTGTTTTGACGCCAAACTTGGCGATAAATCGCCAAAAGTGGCTGCCTTTGGCGACTTTTGACAATGCCGATACCGGCAAACCTTCCTAAGCTATACCGTTATTCCCATTAAAAATAGTAGGCTCGGCAAATTTTTACCAAATATGGAAGCTATCACCAAGCGGAGGAACTTATTTTTTTACGCCAAACTTAGTGATAAATCGCCAAAAAGCCAATCTTGTCGATTTTCGACACTAAGACCAGCGCTCTTACTGTCAACCCTTCAAGCAATGCTTTAAAAACACTTTTTTTTTTCGTGAATACGCGTTAGAACCCCTTAGAAAGTCCTCCTACCTAGGCACACTCCATTCTTGGCATATCGCCGTAGCGTAGCGTTACAATAATCACACAAAGAAACAATTTTTTTTTTCTGTTTTCGATTTTCGGGATGATATCTTGCGAACTTGACCAAATTAATATGGGACAAACCCTGAGCTATTCCCTATCCAATCAAAAAAGAATTTCTGAAATCGGTCCACACGGTCAAAAATTTTCGCTCTACGTACATAAAGAAAAATAAAACATATACGCGTTGAACATAGTACCTAGCTGGTGCACGTAAAATCTATCGAGGCTCCAATCAAGTTCGGATTAAAGGGGTCGGGGCGGAGGGGTCGACCGCCCCCTCTGAGAAAGAAGAAATTAATGTAAAAAATCCTATTTTATTTACATAAAATGGGTGTATATGTCAATCGTCTAACTAACCGCCCCCACCGACAAACTAACCCTCCCCCCGACCAACTTGCATTAATCCTCCAATGGACTCCAAGTTATTAAACGATATCTCTGGGGGGTGCCAATTTCAGGGGGTTGGTTCCTCTTCTGAAACTGGTTCAAAACTAGGGAACCACGGGGGTAAAGTCGGACTTCCCCCCCACTGAGGCCCACCTAAAATGGGAGGCGCTCCCCTCTGCCCATCGCTTGCGGCTGTCAGAGGGAACAACAACATAGGGCACGTTCGAGAAATCACCGGTCGGTTATGCACCGGTGCTACCGGTTTGGAGTCATTCTTCGATTAAGTGACGTCACGGTTGTCAACCGGTTTCGGTCATCCTCACCACATCGGATTCTAAGCAGAGAAAACAGAAATAAACATTGGCAACACTACGCCCATAACCGGAATAACCCACCTCGCTGGCAGGGTCATTCTGGTAGCGCTCTGGTCACGTTGAGCAGGCAACCTCTACATGACCGAAACGTTTTCGAACGCGGTTACTTCCAGAGCTCCGCCTTTTCGAACGCTCTGGTCGTGCACCGGTACGCGCCCATAGTACTATGGTGTAGATTCAACACTTCCTACACCTAGAAAGCCTAACAACTGAAACTTTGACGTCATCATTAGGCCTTCAAGTGATCACGTCATCACAGTTTTTCTTTCACAGAGTAAAACTATTTAAAATTTCTGGTGGATGCTACAAATATTAGAAAATATCTTAAATAAAAGATTAAAATTAAAATACCTTTCTCATACAAAATTATTCATTCCGGTCTATTTCCTTATCATATTATCTAATTAGTCATATCTAAAAACTGCCATTTTTCATAAAACTATATTTTTTATCTCAAATTATTCAAACATTGTTACTCATGAATAAATTCACCAGAAACTTTGTATACTTTTATTTTGTGAAATTAAAACTTTTAAGTGTGGGCCAAACGATGACGTCAAAGCTTGGTGACGTAGGAATTGTTAGGCTTTCTTCATCTAGGAGGTGTTGGTAGATTCCGATGGGAAATATTTTATATTCGTGAAAAGTAATTTATTCTCTATCGTATAGTGGAAGTAAGCAATAACCCGGAACTCCATGCCGATAGAGTGTTGTACTACATTTTATTGACATTATCAATCGTTACAAATTACACTGCTGGCCACCCAAATTGCAACACCAAGAAAAACAAGAGATATCGCAACAAAATTTATTGTGTAGATAACATGTTGACCAAGTAACAAATGATTAAATTTACAGCATTCTATGAAGCGTGGTTCCTGCCAAAATCAGTACCCAGAGTATCCGCCGTTGTTGGAGATCACAGCTGCCACACGCCTCGGCATTGATTCAAAGAGACTTTGAATGTGTTCTTGGGGTACAGCAGACCAAGCAGCTTCCACACGTTGCCAAAGTTGATCTGGTGTGACAGCTGGGGATGAACTCTGGGTCAGTCGTTGAGCAACCATGGACCACATGTTTTCTATCGGCGAAAGATCCGGAGAGCGCGCCGGCCAGGGAAGCAATTCAATCTGGTGATTGACGAAGAACCCTTGGACAATGCGTGCCACGTGTGGCCGTGCATTATCCTGCTGAAATATGGCTGTTGGCAAGCCCTGAAGGTAAGAAAGGACAACTGGCTCCAACACCTCGGAGATGTAGCGCTGGCTGGTTAAAGTACCGGCAATGCGTACTAGAGGAGTGCGAGAGAGATATCCGATACCGCCCCATACCATAATACCCGGTGCAGGACCAGTGTGACGGTGCATAATGCAGCTGTTCAGCATCCTCTCTCCACGGTGTCTCCAGACTCGAATCCGACCGTCGTGGTGTTGCATACAGAAGCGTGACTCGTCAGTAAAGAGAATTTCATTCCATTCTGTCGTCCACATCCTTCTTTCATCGCACCATTGGCGGCGGAGACGTCTGTGGTTCCGCGTCAGAGGTAGACAAAGCAACGGACGTCTTGCGGACAGACCATTCTGCTGTAAACGACGTCGAATGGTACGCGCAGACACTGGATGATGCGTTACAGACTGAATCTGCTGTGATATGGTTCGTGATGTGACTGAGCGGTCCGTCACTGCCATGCGTACAATCTGCCTGTCATCACGTGACGTGGTGCACTGAGGTCGATGCGGTCGATCACGTCTGTCCGTCGTACCCTCCTGCACCCAACGATCACATATCCGCATCACAGTTGTTTGGTTTCGTCCAATACGACGACCGATTTCCCTGAAAGATAACCCACAATCTCGGTATGCCACTATCCTTCCTCTGTCAAACTCGGATACTTGATCAAAAGATGATCGTTGTTTCCTACGAGGCATAATTTATCGTTTTTTTGAAAAAAAAGCAAGAAAAACACAATTGCTGTACTTGAAACCGTCGAAATCTCCAAGCCTTAAATAGCGCTTTGAGGTGGCGCCACAGGCGCGCTTGATGTGCGTCTGCGCTGAAATTCTAATCATTTGCATATCTCACCTCAGCTAATGCATGTTGTAAATTTCATATTATTTGCATGCTTCCTTCAGGGTGTTGCATTTACGATGGCCAGCAGTGTATATACGGTTAGTGCGGTGGCTGGCAAAATAGCGACATGAAACGTGACCTGTTGGTCAGAGATCAAAGCATGAAGTGACTGTGGAAAAGGTCTGAGAACCCAAAGCCAACCTGGCGATCAGGCGCGCACACAGGATTTTTGGCTGGGGGGGGGGGGGGTCCAACTTTTACAGTTTGGGGGGGTCCAACTTTTAGGGATGTTCCAGATTAACAAAAATCAGTGATGAAAGAACTCGTTTTCATTAGATGGAATTCATCAAAACTCATCCCATCCAAGAGTACACCATAAGAATACACTAAACAATACAATAGGAAGCAAAATAATAGTTGTACAGTTTTGAGAACAAGATGGTGTTTTATGTTCGATTTCAGTTCGTTTTTGAAAAGTTGAGGAAAACGAGAAAAAAAAATTTCTTTTTTTATTTATTAGAACTGAAACTATTGCTACCTTTTTTTGGAATCATTTTATTTACTATAGATATAGGGTAATAATCAATCGAAAAAAAAAAATCAAAGCCGATGGGGGGGGGTCCAGACCCCCTGGACCCCCCTTGTGTGCACCACTGCTGGCGATGGAGCAGAGCGCTAAAAGGGAACTGTCGCCCAATAAATCGTCAGATTGTAAAAACGAAAAGAAACGTTGGGCCTTACATGCGTATGCTAAAATTTAAATGCGACACGCCACAGGGGGGAATCCATAGAGATAACATGTAACCTATGCAAGATTATTAAAGCCCCGTGGGAACGAAGAAAATAAAATCAATTCTCAGACGAAAGGCACCCACAAACTATATTGCAAATGCCAAAACCAAAGTAACTTAAGAAAAAGTTAAATAGCATTATGGAGAGATGGGTGATTTAAAAATGGCCAAAGAGTATTCAATTTAGAATAGGTGAAGGGAAAACAGTAGTCATTATAAATGTGTCAATTAACTGAATGAAAATTAATTATTAGGTTGAAACGAAAGTTTCCGGCCACCGCAAACATCGTCAGCACACAGTTCTCGTTGGCGTATTGGCTCCTATTTTGTCAAACGATTTTTGGCATTTGAAAGAAAGAGGCTTACTTTATAACACTGTGTTGTGAAATCTGTAAAAAATAGAGTTATCATTCAGTATAAGGTGTCCCAAATGGAACTATCACTCTAGGGGATTAGAACCATCCTTGACTTCTATTTGTGTTGCAAAAAGTCAGCTACAGACTATCAACGAATTATGAGTACAGCTTTAAGTACTATTGTTGTATCATGTGAGACTGAGCAGGTTGGGTACCGAAAGTTCAAAATCAGTTATCTAAGGAGTTAGAAGTGAGTTCTTCAGGCAGATATGGCGGAAAACTTTCGTTACAACCTGATAAAATGAATTCTCAACCGAAAGGCACCCACAAACTGTAATTGCAAATGCCAAAACCAAAGTAACTTAAGAAAAAGTTAAATAGCATTATGGAGAGATGGGAGATTTAACCCATTTATGCCTAGCGCCCCTTTTTTGGGACGGCAATATCGCTATCATTCGAAAACGTTATTTATTTTTCCTAGCCTTTATTCGCGAGTATTGAACCTCAATTCCACAAAATATTTTAATATGGCAAGTAGGATTTTGACATTTCAATTTTTATACATAACGATTTTAAATGAAATCATCCCTTGTTCAAAAAGTTGACATCAGAAATTTATCAATTACTTTTGGTGTTGGCAAAAATCGAAGAAAGTCGCAAAAATATCCAGGCACGAATGGGTTAAAAATGGCAAAGAGTATTCAATTTAGAATAGGTGAAGGGAAAACAGTAGTCATTATAAATGTGTCAATTAACTGAATGAAAATTAATTATAAATATGTGATTAACTGCATTTACAAGCACCTCCTCCATCTTGCTTGAAGTCGGTAAAAAAAAAAAGAAAACTGACTTCAAAATACGTGTGACTGTTTTCGTGTCAACAGTCATTGAGTAGTGAGTGAGAGTGAGCTGCTGTGTGTCACCTGTTCTGCCGTCTTGGACGCCTTCTCCAGCTCTTCCTCCATGGTCGCGAGCGTCTCCTTCATATTCTCCACGACCGAGGAGGCCTCCTCCAGCTTCAGGATGCCGCCCTCCATCCGGGTGCACGTGTTCCCGATCTCCTCGTACTTGTCGTCGTACAGCTTCTTGTAGCCGGTGATGAAGGAGAGGAAGGACTTGGGAGTGACGTGCGCGGGTCGGCGGAACCTGAAATGGAAGCAGCGTTTGCGAGTTCTTTTTTTCTTTTTAATATAAAAAATCTCCACTCGACTTTCCGAACACTTACGATTAAGATCATGACCAAGCATTTAAATCAATTTTAATCGATGAATCATTCAAACATATATACCCAATGGAAGCTCGATCGAATGTACCGTTTAAACGCTAGCGCACTTTCAAGAATTTTCCTCCATAGGCCATAATGTAAGAGAAATCTTTATTTTATCCCTGTAGAAAAACTGTAAGTCCTATACACATCAAAATCAATACAGGTCTTGCGACGGTGGTTTATAAGTATACCCAATTTGAGCTCAATCGAATGGACCGTATAAACGCTAGCGCACTTTCCAGAATTTTCCTCCATAGGCCATAATGTAAAAGAAATCTTGGTCGTAGCCCTGTAGAAAAACTGTAAGTCCTATAAACACCAAAATCAATACCGGTCTTGCGACGGTGGTTTATAACATATAGACCCAATTGGAGCTCAATCGCATGCCCTGTTCAGGAGCTATCGTGTTCACTCACATACACACATACATACATACATCTCGTAAAAATAGCATAAATGAATTCAGAAGACCTCAAAACGTGTCAATACACCCAAATCTCGAAAACTCGAATTTTTTCATGATGACAATACTTTCCTTACATGGTACATGTTCGGAAAGTAATAAAGTACGGGATAAGGATACTATAGAGGGTTCGCCGAGTCGAGAGAACGAAACTAAACAATCGCAAGTGCAAACTGGCGAAAGAGTCAACACCTGGCATTTTGCCAAAGCGCCAAACACTGTGAATTTCTGCTTTCTTCCATTTGACGCTGTTTGGAATGAAGAAAGGTTCAATTCACCTAACTAGGGATGGGTGCCAAAAAAATGTGATTCTTTGGTAACCCGTTTGTTTACTTTCGTTCGCTCGTTTTCCTCGAACAGACTATAGAGCCATGTAGAAGAAATAGGTTAAAGAGCGCTATGGCAACCTCAACTTGAGGAACTTGTCCCATCCCATGACTTGTGATGGGACACGATCTCACGCGCATAACTCTTGCGCATCCAACTTCCCTTAGTTTTCTACTATTGAGCGAGCGTTTGTGCCCTGAGAGATCAGTTCCGTTTTCATCCTTCTGTTTAAAAAAAAAAAAAATGGTACACAGTTGCTCTGCATATGGATGCAAGTAATGATTTGTGACAGGGGCTTATTATGGCATGGGTGAATCGGGACTTTACCCAGGCAGGTCCCCCTCATTTCAAACGTTGTTCTCAAATATTCTTTTTTATATCAAAATTTTATGAAAAAAAAAAAAAAAGAATTCCTAGCTAGGGTCTCCGAATCCATCAATGCCCGGGGCCCCCTGTTGGTCATAGTTGGGCCCTGCTTTGCGAAAGTTTCTGGAATATTTCACTGTTCTTTTTTTCATATTTATAAAAACATGCTTTTTATAAATGGAGAATATTTCAATGCATCCACATCCACTCTGCCTTGATGATTTTTTTAATGTCAAGAGGTTTTGTAATGGGCATGTTGACAGTGAATTTCGCTTGCAGTTTACACTAACCACTAGACAAATTTCGTAACAATACACCAGTTATTAAGTTGTTACGGATTTCGAGAGTAAGCTTAATTTTGGACATGAGTGTACTTATCGTCCCTTTCTTTAACCCTTTGAGGCGCAACCCTTTCCCAATGCTGAAAAAAGGGCAGCCGTTGCCATCGCTCGACTTCACTACCAGCAAGAGGGCGGACAATCGGAACGTTTCATCGCGGGCCACAGATCTACAGACCCTTTTTTGACGACAGCTGGCTGTGCCGCACAGCCAGCTGTCATCAAAAGCCGTCATCCAGCTCCACGAGAATCCTTTACTTTTTAGCACGTCATTTCCCGTACAAAAATGGTCACGATTCTTTTGAACAGCACTGACATCTGCTGAAAAAAGGAAGAATGCGAGAACTGCTGGATCGATTGCCCCATGCTGAAAAAAGGGCAACCGTTGCCATCGCTCGACTTCACTACCAGCAAGAGGGCGGACAATCGAAATGTTCATCGCGTGCCACAGATCTAGAGACCCCTTGACATTATGGCCTATGGGGAGGGAATTCTTGAAAGTGCGCTAGCGTTTAAACGGTACATTCGATTGAGCTCAAATTGGTATATATGTTAACCATCATCGTAAGACCGGTATTGATTTTGATGTGTATAATACTTACTACAGGGTTTTGACAAAGTTCGAATGAGCTTCAATTTGGTATATATGTTTGAAGTATTCATCGATTAAAATTTATTTAAACGCTTGGTAATGATTAAATGTTCGGAAAGTCGAGTGGAGTCACTCCAGATTTTTAAAAAATAAAATTCCATTTATAAATAAATACTTGTAAATAATGTTATTTTGAATAAAGCATGCCTGTTTGTAAATAATGTTAATTAAGCTGTGCCGCACAGCCAGCTGTCGTCAGAAAAGGGTCTCTAATTCTGTGGCACGTCTCTAAGTCTGGTCTCTAAATCTGTGAACGTTTCGATCGTCCGCCCTCTTGCTGGTCGTTAAGTCGAGCGATGGCAACGGCTGCCCTTTTTACTTCCTTGTACGTAGTATAAGGAAGTAATGTGATCCCGAAAAATTTGGGGGGCCAAATTTCGACAAAAAAACCGATTTTGACTACCTCTAAATTTAATTTTAAGAATTTTTTCGATGCATCTCATCGTAGGCTAACATGCACGATCCTATTAACGCGTCTGCAACTCATTTTGACCAGCGGCGAGTCTATTGTGGTCAGTTTTTGCATGCCGTCCGTACGTACGTACGTACATATGTATGTAACTCGCATATCTCAAAAACTATTGGTCGTAGAATGTTGAGATTTGAGATTGTTCTATGATCTAGTTGTGCACCTCCCCTTTTGGTCGCAATCGAATGGATAGTTTATCTACAGAACCGCCTAAAAGATTCGAAATACATTACGCTCAGTGGGCCGAAATTCATCAAAGCGTTTTTTAGACGTATTGGGCTATTTCAAACGACTCAGACGTGATACATGCTGTAAAGAGTTAGAAAATGAATTTCTCCATAAAAAAAAGTGTCTTTATCATTTACAGTTCTGTTACAGGAACACTCAGAAGATTTCCAATACGTTACGGTCAATGGCAATTTTAGGGGCATTCATCCATTTCAAGCACAATACCGTCCTGCCACATAAGTTAGGTAATGGTCCGACCACGGTCACGTGCATCCCTCCAGAACTATGCCAAAAGTTGCCAAGCTTGGCGACTTTTGGTGTACGTGTGTGCATATTTAACTCTCAAATCTCAAAAACTATTATGAAATTTCATATATAAGATTGTTGTAACATCTACTTGTGCATCTCGATTTTTGGTTCCAATGTACTGGAGAGTTTATTTACAGGACCACCGAAAAGAATTTCAGTACTTTAATGTCTATGGACATCTTCAATATAATACAATTGAAGACAGTTATTGTTTGGTACATGCCCAAAATCTCGCCGTCTGTCTTCGACCTTGGCAAGTTTTGCCGAAATGTCGCCAAATTTGGCGATAGTCAGTCATTTGGTCCATGCCCAAAGTATCGCCATTTGTCATCGTTCTTGGCGAGTTATCGCCAAATTTGACGATAATCTGTCATTGTTGGTCCATGCTTAAAATCTCATCAAATGTCGTTGACATTGACGAGTTTCGCCGAAATATCGCCAAATTTGGCGCCGAAAATTATTTCCTATTTTGTGTAACTCTAAAACTTTAACCCGTAGAATTTTGAACTTTTGTATTTAGAACTATTGCAATATCTAACTGTTTTCGATATCTTTTTTGACAGCAATCGACTGAGAATTTATTTACAGGGTGAGCCAAATGACTTTAACTACATTAAGGTGTATGGATGCATTCAATTCATTGAAAGTCTGTGGTCAATGACTACTTTGGCTATCCCCAAAATCTCGCAAACTATCTCAAGTTTGTCGGCTTTTGGTGAAATATCGCCAAATAAAGTGTCAGAATGAAATCTTTCAAATTGAACTCAGCTTGGCGATATCGAAATATTTGGCTAGAAATCGCTAAACCTTACTATTATATAGTTTATCTCCTTCAAACAAATAAGTTTAGAGGAAGTGCGTACAAAACATTTTTGATTTAATAAACGTGCAAGGAAGTCATGTGTTGGACACATCAGATATTTTCAGCATTGGGAAAGGGTTGCGACTCAAAGGGTTAATATAAGACATTTTCTAATATTTGTAGCATTCACCAGAAATTTTTAATAGATTTATTTTGTGAAAATAAAACTTTTAAATGTAGGCCCAAATGATGACGTCAAATGTTGGTGACGTAAGAGTTGTAAGGCTTTCTATATGTAGGAGGCGTTGGTGATAATCAGGCTTATGTTATGGCCTTATCACACTAAAGGGAAAATCCGAGCAACTTCGCGCTGGACCCACTTTTCCGACGGACGTGAAGGCGTGGTTATCTTTAAGTGCTGCAAAAGTAAACAAACTCTCTCCGACGCCAAATAGTCATCGCATCGCTGATTGGGCGTGCAGGTTCTTATTTTACTCATCGTGCGTTGGTATATTTACATCGGATGGGCAGCAATCTCTAATTCCGAAGTCCACTTGAACGCGGCCATAATTTTATTGACACGTGATTCTGACATCGAGCCAAGCTTCGAACATAGTCGCCATTGCTCGAAATTGCTTATGACGTAGCAGGAAGAAGTACTCTGATTGGCCGAAATTTCGTCCGACTCGGATTTTTTCCTTCGGAAAGGAAAAAGTTGGATGTTCGCGGTCATCCAGGTAACGGCGGAGAAAATCGGCCGGAAACTTGATTTGCAAGGAAAGCTGGTCGGATTTTCCTCTGTGTGATAGCCCTATTAGCGTACCTCTGGAAGAACTCGGCGCACTGCTCGGCGACCAGGTCGTGTATGTCTCCCATGGTGCGTATGACCTCCAGCTTGGCGCCCTCCTCGCAGTGGAGGTCGAAGTCCCGCAGGAAGTGCTTGGACACCGAGACCAGGGCCTCCTTCGGCCAGGGCTGGAACCAGTCGACCGTGCAACCGGTCACGATGCCCGGGAAGCGGAGGGCGCGGGCACGGAGCTTCTCGCCGACCTGGAAAAAGAAACAGTGGAAAAAGTATAAATACTATTCGAAATCGCTTTGTTTGTTGTTCTCTCTAAACAAACGGGAAGGTCGTGTTAAAAAAGATGAAAAGGAAAGAGAAACAATCTGAAGGGATTCCAAATTTCATCTGACATTAGAGATACTTTAAAACTCTTCTAAACATTGGAAATGATACTTTAAAAGAGAAAAATTATATCTAGCAAAAAAGCATATATTTTCTTACATATAAATGGCAATAATTATTATTTTCTTAATTTTAAATATTATTAAAATAGTAGAAAAACTTGATAGTAGAAGTTGTTGCAAGTAGAACAAAATAATATAAACAGGTTGCTTCTAAAATATTTTAATAATTTTCGTCCATAAATGGGACCCAAACTACTACTACTATTAATTAAAGGTACAGTTAGTGGTTTTATGACTTCAAAATTACATTTCGAAAGATTTTTCGTGCAAAAAAAAAAAAAAAAATAGCGTCTAAATGATGGTCGCATTTTTGCTACCATGGGCATTGGAGGGTTAACTATTAGTTAACCTTTTGAGGCACAACCCTTTCCCAATGCTGAAAAAAGGGCAGCCGTTGCCATCGCTCGGCTTAACGACCAGCAAGAGGGCGGACGATCGGAACGTTCATCGCGCGCCACAGATCTAGAGACCCTTTCTAAGAGACCCCTTCCACAGATCTAGAGACGGCAACCGGCTGTGCGGCACAGCCAGCTGTCTTCAAAAAAACGGGTCCACAGATGTAGAGACAGCTGGCTGTGCCGGTTGCCGTCTCTAGATTTGTGGAAGGGATCTCTTAGAAAGGGTCTCTAGATCTGTGGAGCTCGATGAACGTTTCGATCGTCCGCCCTCTTGCTGGTCGTTAAGCCGAGCGATGGCAACGGCTGCCCTTTTTCTCAGCATTGGGCCATCTATCCAGCTGTTCCTCGCATTCTTCCATTTTTCAGCAGATGTCGGTGCTGTTAAAAAGAATCGTGACCATTTTTGTTAAGGGAAATGACAGTGCTAAAAAGTAAAGCATTCTCGTGGAGCTATGTCACCCGCAACTATTTTCATAGAAATCAAATCTATTATTCGTGACTGGCAACAGAACGTCAGAGTTTGGTGTTCCCAGAGCGGGAACACCAAACTCAAAGGGTTAAGCCTCACCATAAAACAGTGATCATGTCACTGAAAATGGTAGACGGTCGAAGTGTGAAGGTCCTGGGTTCGGGTCCCATCGCGCGGCTGTCGACCTAACGATCTGGACTTTCGGTAGATTTTCTCCTGATGTAACGTGCATACGAGCTAGAACCCTTTAGAAAGTCCTCCTTCCAAGGCACTCCCCATCCTTGGCAGATCGCCCTAGCGTAGCATTGCCATAATCACACAAACAAAATATGCACCTTTTAATAATCCCTTTGGCAGAAGTGTTGAAGTGTTCGTCTCATTTCTTAATCAAGTTTCATAAACAATGTTCTCTCCGCCGACAATTTCATTAATGTAATTAAAAAAAAAATCTGAATTAACAATTTTTATCGAGTGCAATTCGTGAAGGATGCAGTAGTTTTTGAAAAACCACGGTTTTTTACTTGAACTCTCCTTCTAAAGCGATTATTAACAGGCTCACGAAGACGACGTTTCCGACCCCACGTCGATATGTGATTCTGAACCGTCTTGGTGTAGCCTACCTCTCCTAGAAGTTTGTTCCTCTAATTTAGAAACACCCTGTATATATATATAATATAGAATATCTAACTTACGTAATGTAGAATCTCAAGATAATCCATTGATAAAGTGAAAAAAAAATAAATAATAAAAAAGCAGATAGCACATGTTGCCAATTAACGAGCTTATACCGAAAAAAAGTGTATAAATCTAGCCTTCAAAGCCAATGAAAGAGTGGAAAAGTTGGATATAATGCGCCAAATGAGACCATGTGCGCTTTAAGCCTAACCACATGTATCCACATGATTCGGATATGAAATGGAAAATTGAAATGGTTTGCTCTATCGTCAGGCGCCACCGCACACATTTCAATTTAATCGAAAAAACAATAATAGCTTGGTTCTGCAAGTTACCTGACCAAAAAGAGGGTCCTTTTGTAACCTGGGGGAGCGACCGTAGCTATTAGAAATAAACAACGAGGTAGTGAACCAGACATGAAGATCGAAGCTCAGTTATGGAGGCAGCACTAGTGCATGTTGCCATCAGAGAGAACTAAATGCCATCATTAGACAAGTAATGCCATGGAGTGGGAAAAAAAAATTAAAAAAAATAATCTGGAAGTATGGAAAGAAAAGAAAATAAAATAATTTAATTAATTAATTAAATGAATAAATAATAAAATTCATATAACACTATAGTGTAGCTAACCTATGTTTAACGTAGTGCAAGCTTAATTATAATAGTAATGATAATAATTATATTAAAATTACACATTTATTAATTGCTATTTATGCTAATATTATTGTAAGATATAAAGGTAAATAAGTACAGGGTGGCCCTAATTAAACTGCAAGTGTTCAAGGAGTGGTGGAGAGAAAACTACCGAGAATATTCCAGTGAAATTTGGTATCTACACGTTTCAGAACATGCGCAAGTCAAATATGCCCCCCCAAAAATCGTCATTTTCACCCGATAGATAGATCTGTACCGTATTTCAAAGCTCACCGGTGGCCTATACAACATCCAAAACCGATAGACAGAGCATAGTGACATTCTAAGAGGTCTATAAACAATATAAAAAATCATTTACAGTTTATCAAAATTCCAAACAATTCGCTTCAGTAATTAAATTTTTAGAGTAAAATGTAATCAAAAATTAACGTAAATTAAGACCATAAATTAAACAATTCATAAAGATGCTTTGGAAAACAATTAAACCATTATTTATTCTCATTGACCCTCATCGAACCTCTTCTTAATCGTTTCATACTCCAGTATTCTGTCAGAGTAGCTGAATAATGGCTACCATTCTGATAGAATATCTTCACTAGCAATGTACGTTCCTTCTTATTCAGAGTCATGATTGACTATTACTCAATGTGGTCTTGTTTTTACACTGTTCGATGTTCTTAAAATTTGCATATAGGGCGTCTATAAGCATTGAAACACGATATAGCGCCCTCTATCGGGTGAAAATGGCGATTTTTTTAAATTGCATATTTGACTTGCGCATGTTCTGAAACGTGTAGATACCAAGTTTCACTGGAATATTCCTGGTAGTTTTCTCTCCAGCACTCCTTTAACACTTGCAGTTTAATTATGGCCACCCTGTACTTTGTATGGCTACATTAGTTACAGACTCATAAAAAGGAAAAAGTACCAGTAATCAACTATTCTTAATTATACTTTTTTTGTATAATATATATATATATATATATATATATATATATATATATCAACTTGAAATTTAAAAACAAGCGTTTACTATTTTTCATAGGTTCAACGTCTTTACCTCCATAAGTAAGGACACTGAACATGGTAGACGTCGGAAGTGTGAGGGTGCGGGATTCTGGCATACTGCGCCGCTGTTGATCTAACGGTATGGAGTTTAGGACAGTTTTCTCCAAACGTAACGTGAATACGCGTTACAACTCCTCAAAAAGTTCACCGCCCAAGGCACCCCTCCTGAAGCAGATAGCCCTCGAACAGCTTTGCCTTAATATACAGTACAATACTGAATGGTGGATCAGGCCAAGGTTTAGTATAACCTGAATGAATGAATGTACTATGTGAATTCTGTATACCTATATCTAATGCGGGCCTGCGGAACTCTTCGTAAAAATATCTATAGAACAATTTTTGTCATACAAAGAATTGTATAATTTAGTTAAAGAATTGTAAACATTTGTTATACAGTAGACACCGGTTATAACGTACTCTCAAGGGACCCGAAAAAGTAGTACGTTATAGCCGAAGTACGTTATAAGCAGTGTCGCCGGTCAGATTCAATATTACATTAAAAAAAAAATAAAGTGGGCTCATCATTTTATTGTAAGATGTGTTTTAAACAGGTCTGATTTTTTTAAAAATTAAATTAAACAGAGAACATTCTTTATTACTTACAATTTTTATGGAGATCAATAATCTGTCATTTTCTTTCGTTTTAAATGGGCAGATGCTACTTTAAAAATACCGTTTTGGATATCGATAATAGACTTTTGTAGTGTCTCTGTATCATCACAGCGGCATTCAAAAAATCGCGATACTGTTTTTGCAGCATTTAATGAGTAGGGTATGCTTCGTATAGACTCCTCTGTTTCTTCTTCACTATCAACAGAATCATTATAGATAGGGCTTTTCAGGAGGCACTCACATTAATGAATGACCCATAAGAAACAGGGTCTTGTTCTTAGCCCTACCTACCAGGCGAAAAAGATAAAAGATCGCTCCCTTCCTTCATACGCAATTCATCTCGCTAGAGAATCTGAAAACGGACAACGAGTGTTTCTGAAGGTACTGAAATTTCCGAGAAAAAGGAAATAAAATGCTTAAGAAAAGCAACATTTTATTTTTTGGCTTGGGTATAAAAAGTACGTTATAGCCGAAGCACGTACTTTTGTCAAGTACGTTTTAACCGAAGTTCAATAACATTATAAAAGGACTTCAGTCGGGACCTGGCTTCTAGGTACGTTATAACCGATAGTACGTTATATCCCAGGTCCGTTATAACCGGTGCGCACTGTACAAAGAATTGTCATATCGCAAGAAAAAAATTACGAGCATTCTAATCCCTTTTTGTGCTTCCTAATTCAATAGGATTGCCACTGCAACCTATCAGTGCTTGATTGCGACAGTGCTTCGCCCGACAGAAAAAGTTCTTTAAACGTGTTCTATCACACATGACATTTTTTTTTAACCCTTTAGCAGTGGTCCCGCTTTGGGATCACCAAACTCTGACGTTCTGACTGTTGCCAGTCACGAAGAATAGATTGGATTTCTATACAAATAGTGGCGGGTGACAGAGCTCCACGAGAATGCTTTACTTTTTAGCAATGTCATTTCCCGTAACAAAAATGGTCACGATTCTTTTGAACAGCACTGACATCTGCTGAAAAAGGGAAGAACGCGAGAACAGCTGGATAGATGGCCCAATGCTGAAAAAAGGGCAGCCGTTTCCATCGCTCGACTTAACGACCAGCAAGAGGGCGGACGATCGAAACGTTCATCGCGTGCCACAGATCTAGAGACCCTTTTTCGTCGTCAAAAAAGGGTCTCTAGATCTGTGGCACGCGATGAACATTTCGATCTTCCGCCCTCTTGCTGGTCGTTAAGTCGAGCGATGACAACGGCTGCCCTTTTTTCAGCATTGGGAAAGGGTTGCGCCTCAAAGGGTTAAACCAAGAGTTACGTAACACCCTGTATATACATATATAAAGGGTTGCTTCCAGGCTATACAGGAACACAGACGAAAAGTGCAAAAAAATCCACAACTGTTGCAAATCATCTCAGAATTTGCAATGGGCCAGTTTAACGGGATTTTTCGTTTGGGGATGATATTGATCTTTTGAAATGCAGTTGAGAGATAAGAGATAAGATATAAGAAAAGATAAAAGGAATGTCATTCGTAATAATATATTCGTAGCACAAAAGTTGGATACGCTTGGCACTCATCCAGAAGAATGACGAATTAAAATACAGAATCCTAGTCGCCCTGTTTATTGAATGAAAAAACATATTGAGCAATTTAAAGGTACAGGCAACTTAAAAATTCTTAAATACGTATATTAACGTTCGATTCATATTTCGCGTTCTTTTTTTTCCCAAATGCTTTGGCCAGACGGCACTTTAAAATAAAATTGTTTTTCAGTAAAATTGTTAAATAGGACATAATTCTGCAACGCCAAGCAAGGTCTTTAATTTCCTGTAGTTAAATCTTTGATTTAATATCAGGTGTATATAATACATAACAAAATTACTTAATATGATATGTTTCTAATAGTACCCAAAAAAAGTTTCAAACTTATTTTTTGAAAAATAAATTAATTTGGGGAATAAAGGATAAAAGGTTTATAAAATCAGTCTTAGTATCGTTTTATTTAATATTTTTTTTAAACTTTAGACAAGAAACCCACCATCTCGGTTACTCCAGTTTCTACATCGGTGGTTGTTCACAGAAAGCACTAAGAAGTAGCAGGGCCTTGCTAGAGGGGCCGTTTCAGGGTTTTCTCTAGCTCAGGCCCTGGAACCTGAGCTAGAACAGGGTTCTGAGCTCAGAACAGTCTGAGCTGCAATTGCGCCTCAGAAGGCTTCAAAACACTTCATTTTAAATGTAGTTCTCAAAATTTTTTTTGTGAGGGTTCCCGAATGAACAAGGAATTAATTAATATGAATGCCGCATATTAATTAATAGATCAATGTTTTATTAATGTATTAATTATCAATCATAATTAATTAATAATAACTCCATACCTCCCCCTATACCCCGAAAGTTAACACATCCTATTATTTATCGGTTGCACAATCACCCACCCCCCTCTTTGAGAAGGGCGGGCCCCTACCCTCCCAGTCCGGGCGTGCTTGGCTTTAAGAACCCGTTTATGAATCCTCGTTGAAGAAAGTGGACAGCACTTAGGCAGCTTTTACTGGCACACAGCCAGGGGATTTAGTGAGAATCGAACCCAAGACCGTACGCTTAGGCGATTAGTTAGTTTGTTTGTGTTGCTATGGCAAAGCTAGGCATGGGCTATGCCAAGCATGGCGTTGCCTTGGTCGGAGGACTCGTATTACGGTACATCTGGTGAAAACCGACCAAAACCTCTTATCGTCAGATTTATAGCGACACGATAAGCCTGGCTAGAACGCTGGACCTTCACAGCTTAGGCGATTAGCATGGATGAGAACAGACCCTTAATCCCAAGCCACTTACTATATGAACTTTATGTTAAAACTTATTCGACAAGGGAAGAGGGGGGGGGATGGAGAGTTGACCCCTAAAACACCCTTGCTTACGCCTCTGATAAAAGCATTCCCCAGTCTTTTTTAATTGCAGACACTTTACCATCAGCCATTCGTCACTCTAAGCTCCGAAGTACTGGCCACTTTATTATGGGGTCACCCTGTCGGAGGCCAACATTATCCGCTGTGAAGGAACAGACAAATCAATACAGAAATCGAGTAATCGAACCTGGAACCAAGGTGTGATATAGCATGGTTTGTAAGCAACTACACCACCTGTTCGGCTATCCTGTACAATTTGGCTAGCTTTAGACAAGAGTCACTCTCGGAAACTTAACTGGAGAAAAACAGAGTACCGCTTGCAAGTTGCTGTGAATTGAGAAAATAACTCGCAAACTTAAGTATGGAGACAGGATAAATTTTCCTTGGAGTAAGTCATACTAATTTGATTGGCTGGTACAGCATCATCGGAAATAAGGTTGCTATTAGAAAATACAGCATGAAGCTCAGAGACATGCTGCAAAAAAATAGAGCACCACATGCAAGTTCTTGCAAATTCTGTGGAGAAAATGATCCGCAAGCTTAGTTTAGAGATGTGGGGAGCTTTCTTGGAGTAGGTCATACTTATTCGAATGCTGGTACAGCATCATCGGAAAAAAGGTTGCTATAGAGTATTTTTACGTGACGTGAATAAAACTATTTTTTGGTCAACTAACTCGGATATTTAGGAATACAAAGCCACATTTTCGGCCAATGACCATTCTCAAATGAACGAATGTTTGACCAAAAAAGTTGGTTGCTAAGGTGTGACGTAGTGATAATGACGTAGGTGAAACGGCTCTATTAGAAAATACAGCATTAAGCTCAGAAAGAGACTGTAGAAAAATGGAGCATCACATGCACTTGCGAATTTTGTCAAGAAAATAATCCGCAAGCCTGATATGGGTAGCTTTCTTGGATTAAGTCATACTTATTCGAGTGCTGGTATAGCATAACTGGCAGAAAAAAAAAACCCGTTGCTGTTATTAAAGAAATCCCTACTCTCAGAAACTTACTGGAGAGAAACAGAGCACCACATGCAGGTTCTTGCGAGTTCTGTAAAGGAAATAGTCCATCACATTTTCGGGAGTGGGCGGCCTCCTGGGTTGTTCCCTCTTCATCATGGGTGTCAACTCTGCTATGATGTCGGCTTTCTCATCTCGGTTGAACAAGTTTGACACCTGTCGGGAAAAAAAAGAAAAATCACATCATAAGTAACGATCAGACAAATTACTTGCCTTGCACTTTAACGGCTGCATTCACCATTAACTTCAACTAGCGGTTCAACCGACAGTTCAGCAACTACCAGCTAACTCAAGAAATAACTTTTGTTTGCTTGGGGTGGTTGAATTTAACAATTTAAGTGTCAACGATGGATTATGTTACTAGGGTAACTTTAACGTTCAGAAATAGAAAATGAAATTAGTTGTTTGAGGGGACAAATATAAAATGTAGTTTTTATCAATACAAACAAGAATTATTTTGTTGTCAGAAGTTTGCTTTTTACATGCGCAGATCGTAAAATCCCCTAACAAAGAGAGCGCCGTCTGATGGCAATTTTATTTAAGATCATTTTTTAAAAATTATGATGCCTATCTTTGTATCGGAGCAATCAAACGACAAGTGTAAACATTAATACTCACCTTAATATATCTCACTTTCCGTTAGAAGTGAGAATACTGTAATCTTTAGTGTGAAATACAGCTGTATTAAACAGCAAATTCATCCAAAATACAATTTTCGCAGTCTGCTTAAAAACTTAATAACGTTAAAACTTTATATACAAGGTGGTTATAATTAAACATCCCCTATAAGCAGCAGTGTGTGGCTGAAAGGTTAAGCGAGATTACCTCCAACTTTGGCATACAGACACGAGATGCTTTCAAGGAAGTTTTTTTTTTTTACCGTTTGATTCCAAAAATCTTTGCTTTGCATGAGATTTCAGCTCAAGAGATGACTCAAAATTGTTAATAAATTATCAAAAACTGTTGAAGAAATGTTGGAATGGTATGTGCATTTTTCGAGTTAGTCATTGAATTTGATAAATTCGTTGTTTTCCCTGCAAAGCGCCACCTAGTGAACATTCCATGAACTATTTTTCCCAAAATTCCTTGAGCTCATCTCGTACAAACATCTATATACAAAATTTAGTTACAATCCGTTAACACATTTTAGTTGTAGAACCCTGTTTATAGGGGAAGTTTATGTATGTCCACCCTGTACATAAATATATATATATATATATATATATATCCTACTATATAGTTCGCTAATCCTCACTGACTCTAAAATAATGCTGGTTTAACCACTCCAAGATAAAACTTTATCACCATTACATCAAAAAGATTAAAACATTAAGTACCAAAAAACGTAATAAAATCCACACCGTTTGCAGGATCTCCTTAGAACTTCTCGTAATTATGAAAGAAAGCACAGAAAACAATGCGCTACTTAAAACAATCTGGAAATCTACCTGTTCCCTGACTTTTAAGCAATTTTTCGTTATTTTTAGATCGATTTTATTTCCAAGAGTATAAAAAGTTTCATTTGCGAGACAAAATAACGTGTCGCAAGTGATTATGACGTCATACTGAAGTCACAGTCCCCAGATTTTGAAGGGAAAATTGCCATTCCAATTATTTTAAATTAGTTTTTCCTAGATTACGCAGTTTTTTCCCACAAAGAAAATGATTTCCTGTGCATGAAACATTGATATAAGAGGGTATGGTTCCCAGCGAAACGAAATCTTTCGAAGGTGAAACGTTTTCGCACATTTTTAGAAGAAAATACAATTCCGATCTCGGTTTATAACATAAAAACTGAATGCAATGAGAATATTTATTTTAAGAGGACGAAGATTAAATATATTGATTGTAGGCATATCCTTATCAAAAATTTTAATCGCCTTCACAACAGGCAATAGGGCCGGGGTAGCACCGTAGCCGAAAGGTTGTGGATTCGATCCTGAGACCGACCAAAGACCGCCATGCTCGCTAATGGCGACTGGGACAGGTTAAGGACGTGCAATGTCCTTCAAGTTCCCATTCAAATTGATAGCTCTGGGGGTGGAAAAACTTAGCTTCGGGGTCTTCTGCTTGGAATTTGCTTCAAAATTATGAGTCCCCCCCCCGCTAACGATCGGTAGTGCTGCCATCTATCGCCTCTCGAATGAAGTAGAAACGAACTCTTCATGAGTCTGTGGTAGAAATGAACACCCTTGGCCGGTATTACCGCAATCGAACTAATCTGGATTTGGGGTTGGTACAAAATGCTGTAAAAGCAGAAGTGCTTAAGCCCCCATAATCCATGAAAGCAAGAAAGACAAGAAAGAAAGACACAACAGGCATTATTTTCTACTATACCATACTATAATGTTCAGACAACTCACCACTCCACAAGTAAGGACATTATTGAGATATTCCAGGAAGCATTCGTCTTTCAAGGATTGATCCGTGAAGATGAAGACCGTGCCTTTGTCTTGAATCCCCGTGGCACGATACAGGAGTTTCAAGTCCTCCAGGAAGTTCGTAGCGCTGTAGCTCCTGCAAATCGAAAGGATATACGTTGTTACGGCTTTGCGGGACGAATATAAACTTCTAAAGGTACTGATTTTTATTAATAAAAATTTATGCTATGAGCCTGAAGTGATCGGACTTTGCATTGCATGCGTTGAGTGTACAGAAGTTAAGTTAATTCCCCGCGAGTTACGGACCGCCGGTTGTAAACTTTACGATTTTGCAGTCTCTGTCTCCTGGGCCCCGACCACGATGCTATTCGGAAAGCTTTCAGTAGCGGGTGAATCACTCATGACGTCACAATCCGAGAAAATATCCCAGAGTACGAGCACGAGGCTCATTCGAAATCATTCTGATGTCGGAATCGCTATCGGAAATATCTGCGTTTTTTCCCCGACATAGTAGGATGGAGCCGAACAGCTCATTCTGATACCTGACACTAGAAGATGGATGGGTTTTTTTAATTGTGTGTATAATGGGGTGTTAAGCACTCTCACAAAAGTTCCTCTTTCCTTGGCGAGCTGGAGTTTCCCTCCCAGTCAAAAAACACGCCCCTTCCTAGATCGATGTCCCCCAACTCCGCGGAAATCCAAAGGGTGTGGAAGCAGTATGTTGTGATTGATTGATCAGTCCCAGTTCCGACTCTATCGGTAACAGATATGAAAATTCTCGCTTCTTTTATATGCTATCTTCGTGGTAACACCAAATTAAGGGTCGCGGCTATTTATCCAAAGAATATCTGTGAGTGAGAACTATCAGTCTCCGATGCTGTCCGATAACATCGTGGTAGAGACGCAGATTCACACGAGCCAACTTCAGGGATTGTTGTTTTTCGTGCTAAATTTCGTGATATATCATCGATTTGACTATTTGGCGAGATTTTCTTGAACGGCTTTTGGTTCAACACAGGAGAAATTATGTTAATGAACAAAAAGTAAAGTCCGTTGTCACCCCAATAATTTCTGAACGGTAAGAGCTTAGTCATAAAAGCGGGGGTCTAGGTATAGTTAAGCTGCCATGCGCTATGCATAAAAGCCGCTTACAGCGTCACCTAGCTGTGATGCAGATCATCACATATCTATTTTTAATTATCAATTACTTAATTGTTAATTTTTTCTAAATTTAATCTGTGTTCAAAATTTATTCTTTGCACTTTCGATTCGGTTTTTCTTCGCTTCGCCTGTGAAGCTTTTATTTTTCACCTGCCTTATTTAAAAGCAGTCTGCCGTTTTCATTTATTTTTATTTGTTTTTCTCTTTGCATGGGAAAAGCCTACAGTTCCTTTCGTAGTATATTGCGCTGTTATGTTTTAGGTTAATACTCTTTCCCAAAATCACGCCACTTTGCGGTTATGTCAGGGTAGTTAGTTATTTCTCTTTTGCCGGTTGGCGCATCGAGGATTCAAATATAATTATATAGAAATATATTTAAGGTCTACTGGCGTCTCTTTGTTTTAGCACTTTCTTTGGCGTGCCCTTGGGCCATAAGCGTAAAGTTTTCAAAATTATTGGGGGGACCGGGCCCCACAACCACATATATTCACGTCAGTGGCGTAGCCAAGGGGGTGTTAGGGGGGTCAACCCCCCATGAGGAATTTTTTTCCATACAAAATGTATATTCTTCACTCCCTTATCATACACTCGTATACATATATGTGAGTTGCAGAAGTCGTAACTCCCCCATGAAAAATTTCTGGCTACGCCACTGATTCACGTACATATAACTTAGTAATAGCTGCTAACTACCATGGAATATATATAACCACTTTTTCTACATGATTTTTCGGCTTAAAATATAGCAAAATTTTTGTGCTGCGCGCGCGAGCTGGTTGCTATTTAAAAAAATAATTAAAAATATACTGTTTACAAAAAATGGTTAATTATATTCCGTAGTAGTTGGCAGCTATGACTTACTATATATAAGTGTAAATTATTGGAGGCGCTCGAGCTCTATGGCTCTATAAAATTCTACACCTATGTAAGGTAAGTATCCATGTTAGTATCTTCCTACCATGTTATAAGTTAAAAATAGAAGCAGTGTAAAAAATCCAAAGGAGGAAAAAAAAACATTTTCGATGAGATAGTGCATTTTAGACACATCTGAACTTTTCTTTATTTCATACTTTACATTGCATAATCTGATTTTAATTAACCAGAGCCTGGTGAGGGCAGCTTATAGTAACATTGTGTGTTACGTGGCGTCACAATGAATACTAAATCATGATTGAAATCAAAAGAAGAAAATTTTTAAAAGTCCAAGTAAAGGTTTTTTTAAGCGTTTGTAAATGGCGTGAGATACTTTTTTTTATGTTAGTATATATTAATTTTCTGTATTTAGTGGTAAATTATTGGGTGGGCTCAGCCCCTATTCACAATTTATTGGGGGGGCTCGAGCCCCACGGGCCCATATAACTCTACGCCTATGCCTTGGGCGTGATTTTCTTCTGTTACTACCCTCTTGGCTTGAGTTTCTCGTTATCTTTCTCGCCTTAGCAGTTGCCTAGAGAATCTGCGTTTTTTTGGGGGGTCTGCCCAGCCACCGCAAAACTTAATATTGTTGAAATTTATATGCATTGATATGTTAAAATAAAATGTAAAAGTTTGCCACTGTACGAATCTTTTATCACGGCTTTGTCTTGAAGCATTGAACCTGGGGAAACCTCCGCTTCATACTGGCGGCTAAATTTGGAGTGAGTGTTCTTATCTTAAAAATGGTACGAGATACGGGGGGGGGGGGAAATGCCAACTACAAAGTTGTTCAGGAAAGACATCTTTGAGCACATTAATGTTAAAAATGGAAGGCGTAAAATACAAGGTGTAAAAACGTAGCGCTGATGCTACTGTCAGCATGTAAAACGCCATATGGACATTTTGCATGGTGTCTGAGTTCGAGGCTAAAATTCGTCTGCTGGCGGTATTTACATCCGCCAGCTCCTATTGAAATGCATTCAGTATCCATTTTATAATTACTGTTTCTCATTATTAGAGCCGCTCGGAATGAGTTACTGTCTTTTTAATACTTAAATAGATGGTTTAGAAGACGATGATATCGCATTTCGCTTCAAAACTTTTTTAATAAAAAAGAATATTGGTGTTCTAAAATTATTACGTTATTGCAAACACGTATAAATAATACATCATTGAGTTGATTTTGAGTTTTCTGAGTTTAAAATAGTACAAATATTCATTAAAAACCTCCCACTTTTTTTTAAAGTACGATCTTTTAAATTATTTTTAGTATTTAATTATTATTAACATTTTCAATAAAATCTCACAAAGAAGATAAAATTCATTTATAAAAAGCTATTATTTGTTAATGACTAATATTCTAGCTTCTTTTGCAACAGCCATATTTCTACTAGAAAGTGTCAAATAATCCCTTAGGTCCAAACGAGCTGAAACCGAAACTAATCATCACCATAAGATCGTGCACGTGGAGTATCAAATACCGCCAAGTGACATCACGTGCAAAATGTCCATTGAACAGCTTCCAGCGGGAATTGCAGACCGACGTCCAGATGTGTATTGTTGCTGACGGTAAACACTTTTAATGTGAAGGATAAATGAGCTTTAATGTCAGGTAAGGACAGTTTTAGAAAATTCGTCCAAACAGACGTGCGTTTTATACCTTTCATCCGAAGCGCTATTGTGCGAATTAATGGGCATGATGCAAAAATTAAGGTGTCTTTTCTTACTAAAATGATGATATTTCGGGATTGACTTTTTTTCCTTGTATCTTGGATCTTTTGTGAGATAAGAACCATCACTCCAAATTAGGCCACCAGGTGGAGCTGTAAGCTGTTTCCTTGCATAGCGTATGGCAACCTTACTGTGACTAGATCCTATTTTTATGAGTATAGCTTCTGCCATTCAAACATTATTGGGGTGACAACGGACTTTAGGCACACTGTAGATCAGGTACAGGGGCGTAGCCAAGGGGGGGGGGGTGGTCATAACCCCCTCATGAGGAATTTTTTGCCATACAAAATGTATATTCTTCACCGCATTATCACACACGCGTATACATATATATGAGTTGTAGTAGTCGTAACCCCCTCCTCCAATGAAAAATTTCTGGCTACTCCCCTGGGTATGGACAACCTTTGAAAAGTTGCGAGCCAAACTTGAGGATGTTAGTGAAGTCTCTGGCCTTATAATTGGGATTTATATGGGATGTTGAATAGTTTATGTGGGTTTCATACAGGGTTTTCATATGTTCTGCTGGCTGAATCAAAAGCCGCAGCGGGCCAAATCCGGCTGCGGGCCGGCGGTTACCCATATGTGCTGTAGAAAAATCAGTATCTGTGCCAGTAGAAATTAGATGAGTTGTTACGTTTACCTGTCTGCCTTGATTTTAAAGTAGTATGCATGGTGTATTAAAATATGTAAATTAGTATATGTGTATTAATATATGTAAATAGCTCAAACCCTCATGTTAATTAGTTCTGAGCATCAATAATTTAACCTACGATATCTAGGCTGACCCTGGGGGCTCGGCCGGAGGCTGTAAAATAGCCGGATTATCCAACACAAATATTGGAAACTGATATTAACAGCTGTAAACCTTCTTAAAGGGTCGACTATCAGTCCTCCATGAACCTAATAACGGCTTTTGGAAATATTGTTTTTTGTATTTTTATATGAATTATGGGGTAATTAAAAAAATAAAGGTGTCAAGAAAATAACGATACTCTATTAGAACATTCGAGAAGAAAAGATAGCTATAGAAATCTGTAAAAGGAACGGCTGGTTTCGTAGGTCTGTCATTCTGTGTGAGTATAGATACGCTTGGTGTCAGAACTGGGTTACTGAGGACTGCGACATTTCTTGGGAAACAGTTCATATTCAGTGAATCCTGTTCAGTGAAAAACTGTCGACTTGCATACACAAATTGTTTAACACTTTTCTGAATGAAAAAAGTGTTGTTTATATCTTTAGAATTCGGCTTTTTTCTTGAGAGTGTATCGGCCTTATTTACCAAATACTTGACTCGCGGATTAATCCAAACACGTGAGTTGAAATGATGGATAAGATACCTCACAGTTATCTACTGATGATTTATCTGACTTATCTTACCGGTGACTTTAAGATGCGTGTTTCGGTTAATGCAATGACTTTAAAACGCGCGTGTTTGAATTAATCAGAGTTTCAAGTGTTGGATGAACAAAGCTGTAAATCTTACGCTGTCTACGATTAATCCAAACATGTGGTTCAAGTCATGGGCAAGATAACTTATCGATATCTAGCAATGGCTTATTAGACATATTACCAATGACTTTAACACGCATGTTTGGATTAACCCTCGTGTCAAGTGTTTGATGAACAAATTCGTATATCTTAAGCTGTCTATGAATCCGACGAAAAAAGTCTGGGCCTCAGATAGTCTTAGGAAGGAATAAAAATTTAAAGTTTCTTTTTACTACACCAAATTTAGACGGTTGAGTACGTAAGAAAGGAAGTTTCTATCAAATTCAGCACCCCATTTCCAACTCGGGCTTGGAAAATTTGCCCCCATTTTCGCAAAGAAACAGTGAAGATCCCCTTCCATGTTCAGTGTTGCTTCGAAGAATGAATAATTTTCATCGTTCTGTCTTTGCAGCGATTGGAGGAAACATATTCAAAACCTGGGCTCAAAACTATTAAAGAAAAAGAAGAAAGAAAAAGAAAAGAAAAGAAAATTATAGGCCTCTTCGGAAAAATTATGAGCATGCTACTCAGCTCATGCAAATTCTGTAATATAAAAAACTTATATATTTGAATAAACATGAACATCGATTATACAAAATTAATTCTGAAAACTTAATTATTTTTTTTTAACTTTTAAAGTTGGAAAAGTAATGTTCAACTGAAAATCCTGGAGGATTTTTTACATTTTAAATCAAGTGCAGGTAAAACTAAAATAAATAAATAAACTTTGAAGTTGGTAAACATACAGAGAGAATATTTCCATGTACCACTAATCAATTAATCACATAATTAGTTTCAATTTTGTACTTAAAAACTGAAATTAATACTTGAATAGTTTTAATAAGGTTAGTTGCATAATTACCTCGTTAATGTGATTTGCTGAATGTTGTAATGCGCAATAAAAGCGGCTAGTCTGGTCAGGGACTGTTTGCCAGAACCTCCTACACCTATGAGTAAAGCATTCCCGCCTGGCGATCGGATGATCCTGGAAATCTGAAATAAAAAGAGCCTTAGAAACATATAAAGCAATGTTAACCAAGCCCACTAATTTGCACCGCACTGATGTTAACTAAGAAACAATGATTTGCACTGCACAAAGCTTGAAAAAAAAAGCAAGATAATCCCTGTCAAAATGCTTCAACTATAAAACAATTACCAACACATCCTTATTTGCGCAAGCACCTACTACTTAACTATTAGTGTTAATGTGTTCATTACCCATTGTTATAAATTTGCGACGCACAGGCTTAGCCTTTCTGTGCCTACCATTGATACCTGCATAGGTCTATGAATGTATCGAAAGTCCATTTAGGGAGCTAAACATGGTCACAGAAGAGAATTTTAGCTAGAGCGTAGTTTTGTAAGAGCTTGTCAAAGACTTCGTACGTAAGTCTTCGTGCATAAAGAACGTACATGTTCATGTATAGCCCATGATGATCCTTGTTCAAAGATATCTCTGAGATATTTTATGATGAAGGATGGAAATTTTTGTATAACACCACATTAGTGTATCGAGCACATTTTACTAAATGGAATTCTTTTTGTACGTGGGTCGTATACAAATTTAAAAAGTGTAATTTATTTAAAATTAACGAGATGAATTTTTTTTAACTGTCTTTCTTCCTACGTTATTTTGAACATTTTTTCATTCCCACGGTACACTTATCTCTAGTAGAAAGAGAATTAAAGCGTGTTACCCCCTTTTGATGGCACCCTATATATGAATTCCGTGCAACCATTATAGGCTTACGGTAGGTACACCACGAAGTATTTGTATGAAGACCTAAAAATAAATACCTACTTTAGTAAGATGAAACACCGCGTCTTTGAAGAATACAATGTCAAGATGAGCAGTACGGGCTACTTCATTGTAAAGGCTTAATAAAAACGTTAGACGCTCTTGGAGAACTTCTAGAGATTTCACCTAAAAACAAGAAACAGTCTGTATCTATTCATTTATTTATTTTAGCTGTTTTCGAAAATAATTAAAGTAATATTATTCGTATAGTAAAACGTATTCGAAAATTACAGGTTGATTCAAAATTAATGTGATCTACTTTAAAAGCATATAACTATTTATGATACATTTTAATCACCTTACCATCACTTTTATTTTAAAAATGAAACGTTTCAATTACCAAGCGAACTATTTTTTATGAGTAAGAGTAAATTATACCTCTGAAATTAGATCCCCGAACCCGGAACGAAATATTAAAGATTTGAAGGATTTTTGCTCAAATTCTGTTATAAAGAAAGCATTTGAAAATCAGAAAACACTTTTTACTATCTAAACTTCGAAAAGAAATAAAATTTGGCAGGCAATCAAAAGTTCCAGGGGGAAAAAATACGGACGAAAGGAAGTCCTTGTTGGGAAAGAAAAAAAGAAGTTGAAAACACATCCCAGGTAGCACATACAAGTTGTCAGAACGTGATTACCACGTCTTACATTGTGCAAAATGAGTTCTGGAACAAAATTTGTGCTTCAGCTAATTGAGCTTCACGTTTTACTGTAGTACTCTGCGGTATCTACTATGAAAGATTTTCTTATTGGGGCTGCCTAACGTACAGATAACAAATTTTACAATCCGTTCTATAATCCACGTACGCTACCACATACTAAAGAGGTTCAATGTAGCACAAAACGACGACAAAAATGCCCGCTAGAGGGCCACTACCGAAATTAACCCCGTGGCTTAAACCAACGAGAAGATCAGCACTCATTTGGTTGAGGTTCAAGACACCTCAACCAAATCAGTGCTGTTTGCAGCCAAAGACTTGTGGTTGGACATTTTGCTGTTCTGTACCTTAACAAAGTAAGTGAAAATTACACAAACAATGTTGTAATATATTTATAATTCAAATTCGAAAATTTTAATAAGCACAACTTCAATCCTATTAATTAGCCGTCGATTCAAATGAACAACGAAACTGATTCAAAAAAGCTACAGAATATCGGTTATTTAAATATTTTATAGTACGTCCTGTATAATTAGCCATACAACGTTTTAAGTACGTGTGGAGAACACTGAACCGGACCCAGATTTTGACGAGCATTGCAGGTGTTTTGTTCGGACATTCTGACGTAAGCGACGCTGTAAATCTGTACGGGATGGTAACGTGCTATCTGAACGTGGAAATTACGATCTTTGAACAAGTTTCTGCTACCTGGGATATCGCTATAGAAAACCCTCTGCTTCATAGAACTTTAGAAAAGAAACTACAGGTGTCGCAGTCGACAATTTGCTGTCAGAGAAAATTGGCTATAAAGCAGTGACGAAACCGGTCTGTCATCAAATGTCTGCAAAGGCTGTAGAAAAACGAAGAAAACGTTCTTGGCCCCTGTATTAATGTTAAGCAAAGATAGATACAAAACATTGGATAATTACGGATGAAGCACTGTTTCATCTGTCATCCATAACTGGCAAAACAAAGATGCATTATATTTCACTCGAAAAGCGGCGCAAAGACCCAGCTGTTTTGCAAAAGGTAAGTTGGCCGTCAGATGTGGTATGGGGGATGAGTATGTCCTCTCAAAGGTTAACAAAACCATTTTTTGTAGTACCAAAGACTAAAATGGATACTAAATACTATCAGAATAAAGTTTTGAAGCACATGATGAAAGAGAGTAAATGTCTTTATCTTCAAGGGAACTTTTTTTTTTTTTTTTACCAAGATTCTGCAGCAAGTCATACTGCAAAATCTATATAAATAAAATTAGACTTTTGTCTGTACATTTTTTGGAATTCAAAAATTTTGCGATTTCTATCCGTTTCAAGCACCCGGGAATCCGATGCGATCCTCAAAAAAAAGTTTGTCTGTCTGTCGTTCTGTCATTCTGTCCATGACGCTTTTTTTGTTTAAGCACGTTGTAACAACGACTGAAGAGAATGATATGAAATTGGATGTCATGATAGGTGGTTACTCAACTTAAAACATAGGCGTCGAATTTTTAAAAAATCTTGATTGGATTTTGAGATTTTGCGAAAATCCTTTCAAACTGCGTAAATTTGTGTTCAAGCATCACGTAAAAACGACTGAAGCGAATGATATGAAATTGGGTGTCATGATAGGTGGTCACTCAACGGTGGTCACTCAAACATAGGCGTCCAATTTTAAAAAATCTTGATTGGATTTTGAGATTTTGCGAAAATCATTTCAGACTGCGTAAATTTGTGTTCGAACATCACGTAATAACAGCAAAGGTGAAAAAATGATATTGGGTAAAATGATAGGTGGTCACTCACCTTAAACTATAAGTATCTAATTAAAAAAAAAGGATCAGATTTCGAGATTTTGTGAAAATCGTTTAAAACTGAGTGAATCTTTGTTCCCGCATTACGTAATAACGACTAAAGCGAATGATATGAAATTGGGTCACATGATAGATGGTTGTTCAACATAAACTATAGGTGTCCAATTTTTTAAACATTTTTATTAGATTTTGAGATTTTGTGATAATTCTCTCAAAATACGTTTATATTTCTTCAAACATCACGTAATAACGACTCATACGAATGATACGAAATTTAGTGATAGGATAGATAGTTGCTAATCTTAATTTATAGGCGTTGAATTTTTAAAATATTTAATTACATTTTGAGATTTTGTGAAAATCGTTTAAAATGCTGAAATTTTGTTCCAGCATCACGAAATAAAGACTGCAGGGAACGAAACGAAAATGGGTGACAGGATAGGTTGTCACTCAACTTAAATTCTAGGCTTCCATTTTTTCAAAAAATATTGATTAGATTTTGAGATTTTGCGAAAATTATTTCAATATGCGTAAATATTCATTCGCGCATCACAAAATGACGACTAAAGCGAATGAAATGATATTACTTAGTTACTCTCTAACCTGTAATATTTCAACAATCCATAAAAAATATAACTTCGCTTTCTTTACTTTGGCAACATACTACATCCATTCTGCGTACTCCTACAATGATGACGAAAGTTCTTGCTTTTTGGAAATTTGTATTCATTAACCCGTCAAGGACGGGTACTTCAGCTAGTCAACTATAAAATGGCTAAAAGATTTTTAAAAAATAATTTTTATTCCTCCTAACAATTGGCTACCATTATGCCCTGACTGTGCTCCTTGCGATTACTTTTTATAGGGATATTTTTAAAAAAAAAATATATATATATAAACGTAAAATAAGAACACTTGAAGGGCTTCAAAAAACAATTCGGAAAGGAAAGTAGGAAAAATACCCCAAAAGGATTGAAAAGCTTTTCCGGCTTGGCCTAAACTTTTACGTAAAGTGTGTATGATGCTAAAGGAAACCGCATTGAAAACTTCATGAAAATAACTTAATTCAGTAAAAATTTATGATGCTCTGAAATTGATCACATTATTTTTGAATCAAACTGTAATGTATGCTAGACAAGAAGCCAAAAAACTGGTAGGATTTGATGATGCCAGAATTCCAAAAATTGATCTTAGGAATCATTCACGATACATCGCACTTTAAAAAGTAAATTGATTGAAGCAATGCATGGACTTTTATTTTACTTTAGAAGGCTACTAAAAGATTTTCTGTAATCATCATAAAATTAAAATACTATTAAATAAAAAATAGGTAGGGAAATCTACAAAATCAAATTAAGAAAACAAGAACATATAAATGACATTAAATTTAATAATCTTAGCACGTCCCTTTCCCGCTTAATACAGATCTCTAAGACAGATATCAGCTTTAAAAATATTAAGAAACTCGCAAATTACAACAATAAAACCTACGTGTTCTTTTTCGAATGATAGGAAATATTGACAACAGATGACGTAATCAACAATATGGCGCACGCATCCTTTGATGACGTGTGGAACGCCCTCAACGACATCAAAAGAAGCTAAGAGAGAGAAGACAATGACAGTTTTGTCGACTGATGGCGGCTATGACTCTCGGCTGAAATATATTTCGATTTTAAAGTTCTTAATGGTAAAGTTTTTATGCATTTTAATTGTATTAATAGATATTATGTTGATGTTTTCTTTTTTTTTTCATTCACAGATGTATGAATGAAAACATAATAAAAGAACATTGAAATACTCAGATTGTTTTACAAATTAATAAAGAATAAAAATAACCTAAATCGTATCTTAACGCTAAAAAAGAAAAAGAAACATTTTGTGTTTTAGAAAGAAAAGAAAGAATGCTAAGCATTTTTAAATGAAATTTTATAAGGAAAAATTGAAGACAGAAAAAAAAAACTTGCCTCTAAAAAATTTACAATGGACGAGTAAAGCAATTTCGACATTATTTGTATAAAATAATGAATTGTACAGAGAGTTAAAATTCGGTATGTAATACGGTAAAATCAAATAAATATATACGTTTATTGAAGAGAAGATTACAATAATTACCGGCTCATATATTTTTGGCATTTCAACCTCGGTGTCATCTTCGTTGGTAACTTCTGGGGTATCTCTGGAAACGTAAATTATTTGTAAAAGATTCATGATACAATTTTAAAAAATATATAAATAAATAAAGAAGCAAATCTTAAGCAAATAAAAATTATACACATGACTAGAAAAAAGCGGCAGGAAAATTACTAAGGTATATAAATCACAAGTTCAAAAACTAATGTGTTTTTAATCCCCACTAAACGCAAAATAAGTTTCTTTGGCTTCCACCAGAACGAAACGTGGTCAATGTCGGCTGGGTGTCCGCATCATAATGGCTGAATCGGTGATTGACTAATTGATTAGGTTCCTAGAACACTTTATCCTTCTGTAGCCTTAACTCTCATTACAAGTATCCTGTGCCAGGAGAAAACCAGTTACCGATACTTGTCAGAGTCTTAGAGGACTTCTTGTTGGTCTTTGGTCTCGCGGAATTGGTCCTTTACTAACTAAAAATCGGTAAATGATTGTTGTTGTTGTTGCTTATCCTAACTGGTTAGCCATTACGCTAAATCAGATCCACGAGACCGTGGACTGTCAAAATATCACGAAGATTACTTCTAAGCAACACGGAGATTACTTCTAAGCAAGTCCTTCAAGTCCCAAGCAGGAAAGCAGGTGTTCAGGGGTGAAATGTGCAATATTCCTTTTCATAGACATGGGGAAGATCTTGTTTCCTTGATCAAATCCAAGAAATTTCAAGTGTCCTCCTCTTAAAAGTCTGGATAAAGCAGCCTGCTGTACACGACTACACTTGAAAGTGACAGCACCTCAGCTGCTTACTACCATACCAGTCATGTGTAGGTGATAACATTAAGATGAAGCAATAATCGATTTAACTTCTGAGCAAATCTCCAAAGAAGTCAGGGTACCATATGTTAAAGCCACTGAAGTTCCCTCCTTTGCCAAGTTATCAGCCATTTCATTTCCATAAAGGCCAACGTGTGAAGGGATCCATTGTAGATGTTACATAATGCCGAGATGAGAGTCGGCAAAGGATTGGTATCAGCAACTAGAACTTAATCGCTATCCGTTGTCCAGCATCGAAGAGCTTAGCTACCGATTTCTGACCAGCAGACAGTGGCACTGGCATAGGCGATAATATAGTCCGTCTCTATGCGAGTTGCAGAACGTGACATCTGTATGAGTCAGCTTATTGTCCGTTTTCAACTAGGCTCCCTTAACTCTGTAAGCTTTTAGAAACTCGGATTTTGGTAGAAGACAATGTCAATTTGAAGAAATAATTGCAAAAAGAAAAAAAAAATTGCAGCGTTATTTATACAGCTGAAAATTATTCCCTGAGTAAAGCTGGGTTTCCTATTTATTTGCTGTAAACCTTTCAAGAGGCTTATTGAGAGTACTGAAAGTAAAATATTGAAAGACCCAAAGCAAACGGCTATCTATCACAGAAGGGGAAGAGAGTGAAGGTTATTTCACCACTACGTTTTTGTTTTCAGTAATGAGAGCGAACCGGTTAAGCCTGGGCTCAAAATACAATTTCCCTTGAAACTTTTTCTTCTGCACTTTCCATTAATCTAAGGATTTGAAACTTTCCGTACCGTAACTAGAGATTACTTCAACCGGAGCAAAGCCAGAAGTGATTGTGGCACTTCTTAAAAAAAACTGAAAAGTGCGTAGTGAAAATAACGTCATTTTTCACTTATGGAAGAAGCCATGGAGAAATTAATAACTTTATTTTAAATATGCAAAAAGGTTATTTAAAATAATAGTATGTATTTTTATAATGTTATACTGAAATAAAATTAGACAAAAATCTAGTAGTAGATCTCTTATTAACTAAACATTTACTAGAAATATTAAAAAAAGAAAAAGAAGAATTACTCTCAACAGATTCTTGCCTTAGAGTACTTTTTATTAATCTTTATCAAGGATATTAAAATTATAACGAATTCTGCCATTTTAAATATAAGAACTAGTAATAATGTTCATTAGCTGTCACCAGTAAATGGCTCATAAACATATAGGGACCTTTTACGTAAACTTGAACATAAAATTAAATTCGAACTTGGAAGAAAATCATAAGTGTATTTAACTAGCATAAATCTGAAAGGAATTGACTAGATACAAAAATAAATATCCATTTTTAATCTTAAGCCATTGGAGATTTAAATAAAGGAATGCTCAAGAAAAACAAAAAAGTCATTCACAAGAAGGATGGGAGACGATTGAAATTGGATTGCCTGAGCTTAATATTCAGAGCTATTTTACCCTTTGCTTGGAAAAAAAAAGAAGAAGGAATTGCTGTTATTATTTGATAAAAATCACAAATATCCCTGAAAACCTTCATTTTGCCCCCCCCCCCCCTGCTCAACATGGCTCCCAGGGAAGTTGCGCCAATTGAGACACCCTCTCAATTGCTGCCCAGCGCTTCGGCAAAATGGAAATCGACTAATAAATTTGTCGCGGAACGGTAAGGTGGAAAGAAGCAGTTGTGAATTTCACGTCTTACCTCAAGAAATCCACGAAGAAGCACACGTCCCCATTAATATCACACGGATCGAAAACATCGCCCAGTTCGTTCGTCGCCATTTCCATTAAATTCTTTTCAAATTTATCGTAATCTTGCTGCAGAATAAACCTGAGAAAAGAAAATAATAATACGAAAAAAATCTGAAACATTTTTATATTTTATATACGCACTAAAGTGTCAAACGTATAGTAAAAACGTATCATAATCCATGAGTCACCCCTATTTTTCTTCCTTATTCCGTTAAGTTGGAAAGTGTATCATTATTCATAATGTGTCATACTTTTCTTCCCTGTTCCATAAAGCATTTCTTTGGAAACTGAATTTATGTTAAATTCGCTTACTAAACAATTTTTTACAATCTTCGCCAAGCACATTCTAACTACATCTTACCTTTATAAATACAGTTTGGAATGTGCATCATAATCCACGAGTGCGCCGTGTTTGTCTTTCTAGTTTCATAAAATACTTTAAAGAACTGAAATCTATATTAAAATCGCCTACTAAAACTGCTGAAAATTTCTTCAGGTTCTAAGTATCATCTTATCTTATAAATAAAAATGAAATTCTGTTTGTTTGTTTGTGGATTTGAGTTGTATACAAATCCACAAAAATGGACCTATCAGCCTGAAATTTTGCACAGATATGTAAAATAATATAGAATAAATCATAGTTCCCGGAATTTAAGAGATTTTTTATGTTCTTCATGCAAAAACCTTTCCGTAATTGTAACCCCTGTAGTGAAAAAAGTGTGAAATAAGGATCGTGGTTGCCATGTGTGGCGATTTTGCCGAATAAGATGTTTTAAATTCTCAAAGTAAAAATAAAAGAATAATAATGATTTTTTTTTTGTTAGTTTATATTTGTAAGATTATTAATTTTTTATTATAATATCGTGTGCATGGGAAATCGGAGCAGGAATGAAATGTTTTATACGCAAAACAATAAGAATTGGAGATTTCCGAGGCTAATATGTAATTTTTTTTAGTTTGGCGAAAAAATACAATGGCTCAAATGCTGATTTTGAGAAAGTGAGTTCTAGCGGTTTGCACAGTTTTCGGCTTGGCGCAATTTATTGAGAGCTTAAGGAAATAGATTTTTGAAAGCAAGTGCAAAGGTTTTATTAGAATGCAGCGTTAAATTTTAATGATCCGTGAAGAAATAATGCAGTTATTAAGGGATTTCAAGCGATCTATCTTCAGAATTCTCGCCAATTGAGTACATTGATTTAAGTTGGGGGAATTCCGCCAAATTTCAGAAAATTGAAATCTTCTCATTTAGTACATCGGAGTAACGATGAATAAAACACGTTTAGTTGATAATTTAAAAAAATTCGGTTGTATTAAGGGATTCCCCTTTTCAAATAAATGTGTGCTTTACTTTTTGGCGGTCGAACCATTTCCCATATTCATTGCTACTAAGTCAATGCTTCGAATGATTTCCTGAAAAAACTCTTGCAAAATGGCGTATGCTGCCACTTTGGCGAGGCTTAGATTTGAAACTGGATTTTATTTGAGACTGGAATATATAATGATACTGGTTATAGATAAAAATGAATGTTGGTATGTGTGTATGAGGTTGAAAAACTCCAGCACCGTTGCACCATGAAATTTGGTTCACCTAAGTCTTTCATTGAGAAGCTTTTTATGCTATCCGTTTTCCTCTAACTTGCCACTAGGTGGCGCAGCAGAACGTCGAATTCTATTCCGTTTAGCCGTTTACTATGCGAATATCGTCCAACCAATTTCGATGAAATTTGGTACACGCGGATATTAGAACACGGAAAATATTTTTCAGTATCCATTTTGCTGTAACTTGCCGCTAAATGGCGCTGCAACACATCAACTTCTATACCGTTCGACTGATCGGTATAAAATTTCTTATACTTACACATTTCAGCAGGAAGAATATATTCTAACTGTGTTCCTTTTGATGTTACTCACCACTAGATGGCACTGCAATGCATTATTATTTTAACTCGCCACTAGATGACGCTGCAGCAGGCCAAATTCTTGACCATTCAAACGGTCGCTATGAAAATCAGTATACATAGCTATTTGAACAATGAGAATATTTTGGCGTTATCCATTTTGCTATAACTCGCCACTTGACGGCGCTGTAGCAAATCATTACTTTATTGAACCACTGGATGGCCCTGCAGTGTATCACTTCTTGACTGTGCAAATGATCGCTATGAAAATAGGTATACATAGATATTTGAACACGGGGAAGAGTTTGGCGCTATCCATTTTCCTAAATAATTTGCCACTAGATGTCGCGTCGTCAGGGCTGTCCAGCCGATCGTCCTGAAATTTCGTATTCATCGATATCTGAATGCGAAGAATATTTCCGCCGTATCCGTTTTGCTAAAACTCTCCACTAGATTGCGCTACGCCGCATGGCCTTCTTCACCGAACAAACGATTGCCTTGAAATTCGGTATGCATGGTTATTGAACACAATATAAAGCGATATCCATTTTGCTATATCTCTTTATTACAATAAATAGTAATCCCCACAAATCGTAATATCAAAAAGTCCATTCATTCCCGTGCGAAGAACGGGTACTTCAGCTAGTTCTAAATATAATTCACCTTTAGAAATACTATCGTGGAAAATGTATCATAATCCATGTAGCATATTTGTCTTCCTTGTTCCATAAAACACTTCTTTGGAACTGAAATCTATAATAAAATTGACAGCTAAAACTTTTGTAACTTCCCCTTTTTCATCAGGTATATTCAAACTATACTCAACTTTTCAATAAAGTGTGGGGTTTGTTATTTTATCGCGAAATATGAAAGATATCGCCAAACTAGTTTCATTTTTGGGAACTTAGTTTTTGGTGACAAACTTGGCGATAAATCATTAAAAATTGCAAAGCTTGGTGACTTTTAACATTTTATTCTCCCCCCTCCTGCTATCTGGCAACCCTGTTGAGAAGTGCAACGAAAATACGTCGACGCAAATCATATCCATCAATTATGTCGACAGAAAATCATTTACTGTTTTCCCGCGTTAAGTGCGCTCAGTTACGGAGGACGAATTCGAACACAGAAAGGGGTACGGGTAGAAAGATGCACAGAGCCAATTGCTCTGAGATACAACCTCAAGCGAAGAAAAGCAATGTTTAAGTATTAAAAAAACATCATCAATTTCCCTTTATCGAAAATAAAAATTGCTCGTTTGTGTCTATAACTTACCTTTCATTCCGAAGCTGTTCCCAACTTGTTAACATCCCTCATCTTCTATGTATCCTCACCCCTATTTTGCTATTGGACTCGTTCAGTTAGCGCATGCGCATTTACGGGCATGGGCGCACTTAAGCTGGGGGAGCAGTAAGTCTGCTGATTTTAAAACTGTCGAAATTAATAATTGCCTTGTAATTTTTTTTTTTTTTTTAGAATCAAAACTAACCACTCATTATGTAAAAAAATAAATAAATGTGTAGTTTAACTTTAGGAAATTACATTACATCGTTTTTCATGAACACCCTCTCAAAAAGCAATTCGATTGTAAGCCCGATTTTCAATGTAATTTTGCGAATAAAATTAATTTTTCAAAAACCACACAAATCGGAAGAAATATGAGTATTTATTCTCAATGGCAACACAACACATGCAAAGGAAATAAAATGCAAAATAGCTAGAATAGCCTTCAAAATCCCAGTGTTTTCAAAACGCAGGGAAGTTAATGTTCAATCTGTTTCATATTGATATACTTTTATTTTCTGAGTAAAAACTCTAGACATGACTTCAGTTTTAGTTTGGTTGTTGAATTGGACAACTTAAGTAGCAAAAAAATATGTTACATTACTGTTGTAACTGTAATGTTAAAAATAGGATCTGAAATTAATTATCTATTTTAATTTGACAAAGATGAATCGCATTTGATCGTAGTTTTCATTATTACAAATGCGTCTGTTGCTGATTTGCCATTCTTATAAAAGAGCTGGATAATCAACGCTTTATCCTGTAACGACAGCATGATGTTGGCATCGATTGAAAAGCTCACGTACATTTAAGTGTTTTATTGACAACCTGATTTGCATAAATCATCTTCGTGAATGGCATAGCAGAGACATCTATCGGACTTTTTTTGAATTTAGTTTATTTGTTTGTTATTTATTTATTTGTTGTTGTTTAAAAAAATCCACCTTCATTCTAATGCCATTCGTGCAAACGACACTTTTTTATCATCATTTGTTCTTTTTTTATAATTTTTTAAGTTTGCACGAACTTTTGGCGCACCTGGTATACATATATTTAATTTTTTAATTGATTTTTGTATAAAAATAATGGGACTTTTCTAACACTTCGCTTTTCATATTTCTGTTCTCAAATTATTACTTTGACTTTAAGCTACTTTTCCCACCATACACGGGGTTTTCCGTGACTTTAATTGGCTCCACCCAAGCCTCATCTTCGATACAAAAGTTGAAGTCAAAATTTATTTATGCTTTGTAATCAGCCAATGGAATCGCCATGTTAATTCACAGATGATCACGTGCTCATGACGCAAGCTGTCAATCAGTTGGCATGGTGCTCTCCTGCTAAAAAGATTCGGGGATTATTTTTGCTGCAAACTTACGAACAAGGCCAGGGGCGTAGGCAGAGCCCCCTCCCCTCCCCCCCGAAATGGGACCCTTTAATTAGCTTACAATTTAATATTTAGCTTATAATTGAATTTTAGCTTTAAATTTTGTACCCAGCCCCCCCCCTTCCCGAAATAAAATCCTGGATACGCTACTGAACAAGGCAAGTTAATTAGCCTCAAATGGTGCCCATTCCGACGTTATTTACGTCTGTCTTGAATGGTTGTGTCTTCTACGGTGGTTGTAATATGCCGGTGGTTGTAATATGTCGACAATCGTCAAGGTTTGGCGATTCATCGGCAAGTTTGGCGTAAAAAGAAGTTTTCGAACATGCACTCAGTTTGACGGTATCTTCTATATTTGGGCAGAAATTGTGAAATCTTATTATTTTACAACAGGAAGTATAGTATAGCTTGGATATTTGCCACACGGCGAGATGAAATATTTCCCGATTCTAAGTACTCCAATCTGCCAAGGGTTTTGCATAAGAATATATGGAAAATTGTTTTAATGGCAACCCTGATGACAAGTGATTGTCGATTTGATAGAAACGGTTTAGAGGAGGAAACAAGCACGTCCATTAGTTGATGTCAATGGCAGTCAGATGTGCACAGTGCACTTGCCCCTAAATTATTCAGATACAGTTTTGAATAAGTAAAAAAGCTGCATTCATACTGTCCGTATGATTAAAAGTCGCCAAATATCCAAGCTGGTTCCAGAATAATTTTTCATTATGATGAAGCAGGGACGTAGCGATTTAAAAAAAAAATTCGGGAACTGACAAAAGAGTGGAAAAGGCAGAATTTCTCACAAAATAGCTTGAATATTGAAATCCAATTAACAAAAATCAAAAATTTTTTCGGAAGGGTGGGAGAGTCCTCTAAAGGCCCACTCCCTGGCTACGCCCCTGTAGTGATGAAGTATACGAGGGCGAGTCCAATGAAAGTGAGCCCATGCGAATATATGACAAACAGAGTACTTTATTTAAAAGTAGTCTCCACGAACATTGGGACATTTGTCCCATTGGCAAACAAGCCGCATGGTTCCCGTCTCATCAATCTCCGTAGGCTGCTGATTCAAAAAGTCTGACTCCTTCACGGCGGCGTCCGACACGAATCTGGTACCCTTGAGATGTTTTTTACAGTTTCCCGAAAATGCGCAAGTCGCATAGCGACCCATCTGGGCTGTATGGCTGCTTCTCGAATCAGCTCATCAACCTGCACAATTTTGTCGGGGTGTGATTGCGAGGTGGCTTTGGCCCAGTCTTGGATGGTCTTTGCAACTTGCATGTCCTTCTTTGAACCGTTTGCTCCAACAGTGGCCAATGAGATGCAGTGTTCGCCGTACACGGCAGTCATACGGCGACTCATTTCTTGTTGGGAAACCCCTTCAGCTGGTCAAACACCTGACCACACCACGCTGTTCTTCTTTTGGAGCGTCCATTATGTCATGATAACGTCTTCAACCCAATGTATGAGCATCTTAATGAACTTTTAACATCACACTTTCGCGTCACTTTCATAAATGAGTGATGTCTATTAGAGATGAGACGGGCTCAGCCCGAGCCCGGGCCCGAACCGGGCTCGGGCTCTAAAATTCACAATTGTGTTCGGGCTCATAAAAAATTTCTCCTTTATTGAACATACTGCTTGAAACAGGTTTTAAAAAGTGATTCATGAGAAAAATTAAAGTACTTATAAAAGATAAATAAATAAATAAACAAACAAAAAATAGCGGCACGGGCGCCTAGAAGGTGCGTGAAGCTCTTTGGGTATTTTAGAACGGCGGTTTATATTCCTTAGTGAGTCATGAGATCCGACATTTTTTGATAAAGGATGGATACAAAGAATTAGAAAGTGCATTGGGAGTTTGCCACTCTATTTGTCTTTAATTTGCACAAACGGCAAAATTCATTGTATTCTATCAATGAAGTAATTGAATTTTTTAAAATCTTTAGCTGAAATTTCGGGCTCGGGCTCCGACTTAAATAATATTGCTCGGGCTCGGATGAAAAGTCCTCGGGCTCGGGCTTCAAAAAATGAGCCCGAACTCATCTCTAATGTCTATGTCTCTGTGCTATGCGTGTGCGTCGCAGAGGATGGACCGAACCATTCTTGCGCAGGGGGTGGGAGGTTGGCTCACTTTCATTTGACTCGCCCTCGCAATTTAAACTCTATATTCATTTTTTTTTTTTAAATACCATACTCGTTACATAAAAACTGCAGTTCAATACTACCTGTCCGCTATGACCCTGCAGCACTCGTTCTTCCATAGGGACATGAGGGTCTTTCCGTCGGCCAGGACGGACGGCTGGGTGCATATCATGCCTTGCCAGATTCGGGACAGCTCCCGCAGATTGAAGATGTAGTGGAATTTCGCCGGCGTCGGAAGCATCGTCACCTACCAAGGCAGACAGATACGTTAATTAACCCGTAAGCAGGCGCGCTGGGGTAAATCTCACCCCAGCGACTTGTTTTCTTCGTAAAATGGGAGAAATTTTTTGAGAACAAGTTTGCCCCGTCTTCAAAGTCAAGGTCTAGTTGGGGTGGGTGAAGGAATTTCGTTTCTTTGTTATCCGGAAGGGAAGAAAATTCCACTTTGGGATTCAATACTAACGTTATACTACTGTGCGACTAACAACGTTTCATTACGTTGTTAACGTAAACTAAGTATAAACTAATGTAAATTAACTATAAATGGACGTTACACTACTGGTATGTATTTAAAAAAGGCTATTAAATGAAATTAATATCCTATTAATAAAGTAATGAGTGTTTTTACGTATAAAGCATGTCATATGCGATTTTCTTCTCAGAAAGCATGGTATTTAAAGAAACTGTCAGAAAATCTCTAAATAAATATAAAAAGCACGATTTCTTCCCATGAAACGTAACAGAACTGGTGTATTTTATGTTATAAATCCACAAAGTTGTTTTTAAACCGTTTTTAGTCAAAAATATAAAGAAGACAAAATGGGGTAAGATTTACCCCATGCGACTGCTTAAATTACAAAAGTAGACGCGCGTGCTTACGGGTTAACACATACGCGTGGTGTGGGATGAATCGATAACCATACGGTGTTTACTCGCGTAATAGTCGCACATTTTTTTACCAATTTTTCATGGTGAAAGTCTAGGGGCGACTATTATAGGGGGGGGGGATCTACTACATAATATTCTGTCTTTAACCCTTTAACGCGCAGTGTTCCCGCTCTGGGAACACCAAACTCTGACGTTTTGACTGTTGCCAGTCACGAAAAATAGACTGGATTTCTATAAAAATAGTGCCGGGTGACCTTGCTCCACGGGAATCCTTTACTTTTTAGCATGTCATTTCCCGTAAAAAGATTATTTTTAACAGCACTGACATCTGCTGAAAAATGGAAGAATTGCAGAACAGCTGGATAGATTGCCCAATGCTGAAAAGAGGGCAGCCGTTGCCATCGACGGCTGCCCTTTTTTCAGCATTGGGAAAGGGTTGCGCCTCAAAGGGTTAAAGCTATTTTTTTCTGCTTCAAAACGGGGTAGCGACTATTATGCGAGTAAACACGTTAGTACTTGTGGGTTACAGCGACTACCGACAAAGGATCGGAAGGCTTGATTTTCCCCCTCAGAATTTTATGGACATTTAAAGAGGGGGGGGGGACTGCACCTGAAAATTCCAGTTTTTTTTATGCATTTTTTAACTTTTTAAAGTTTATGTATTTATTTATTTTATTTATTTATTTATTTATTGAAAGTATGCCTAATCAAGAAAAAGCACTGACTACTATAGTAATTTTTTTTTTCACTACAGTGGAGAATCGTAACGATCAGAATGTATGCATTAAACCAATGGTCCCCAACCTCCGGGCCACGAACCGGTACCGGTCCGTAGATCAAATGGTACCGGGCATCAGAAGGAACATTGCATTGTTTCCATTTTATTTACTTTGGTGTATTTCTCTCGAGTTTGTAAAACTTTGTCGAGTTTGTGCTAATACTTTTGTAAGAGAAGAAATCTTGAAACTATTTTAAATTAGTTTGTTTCTTAAATATTTCAATATTACGAATTAGAATTTCAGTCATATTGCACATAAATATGCTTTCTTGAAAGGAAAGAAAGAAAGAAATGAAACGATCTTTATTGAACAGTAAATAAACGGAACGTCTTTGACATGAAATTTACAACATCAACATTATCGAACATTGCAAACTCCTTACAACCAAAATGAAACAACAGAATAAACTGTACACAGGCAACACTTCGGGTGCCATTGTCTCCTATTTAGTGCTGTAAAAGTAACGACAAAATGAGTATCCGTATGTATTTGTTACTTAGATGTTCACTATTCGTTACTAAGTATTCGTTACTCGTTACTTTCGTTACTACTAATAGAATAGGATCATACGCATCCGAATACCAAGGAATCTAAGGGATTACAGATATGTATTCTAATAGTACCAATACAAAGTACATTAAAATCAGACATTAGAAGAAACAGAAAATTTATTTAACATTTCAAAAAGTATAAAACTGAATGTGTAGATGAAATACATAACATCAACCACTAGAATTATAAAATTTACTATGAATTTGCCAGTAGTAGTTTGATACTGCTAGTGCAGCCATCTATGAGCGTATTATTTGCTAGATTATACTGAAAAGAGGAACAATAAAAATAAATATTTAAGAGATTGACATAAAATTTTTGGAAATACCCATAAAGATTGTAAAACAAATCAGTTTACCAAAAATCAGTGGCAATGTTGTTATTTATTACTCATTTCGATTCTAGCTAAAAAAAAAAGAAAAAGTTAAGTTCGCAATCCTGCTTCGGAACCACCCAGAAAGAAAGAATTCTGATTGCACCACTATTTAGTACTAAAATGTTAGAAAGCCCGAAATTAGCACCCCTTACTAACGTGCTTCTCTTATATGTATTGCTCCTCTACAATTATAAGAACACCCCCCTCCCCCCCCCGCAAAAAAAGAGTTCAACTGCGCATAATAACATACTATACACCGGATCGTATCCCCCCATTGTACGACCCATATCAATAGAGCAGCAGATACTATTCCATCTCCATAACTGTAACGAAACATACGGATTCTTCCAAACCTCATCAAAACGATTCCATTCGGCGCGGCACAAACGAATTGCAACCAGAACATACTACTCCTCAAATACCGAAACTGATTTTTCCCTCCCAACAGCGAGAATCCATAATACTTCCGGTATCTAGTAACGGAAAGGAACATACTATTACTCAAATACCGAAATTCATTTTCTCCCGTTCGAAGTTCGAACCTGGTCGATCCGAAATGCAAACTCGAAAGTCATTTTCCCCATTGAAACCGCGATCCGATATCCAGTAACACCAGTAACAAATAACGCCTCGCCTGGCAGTCTGTATTCGAAGTTCGAAGCTGCTCGATCCGAAACATCTTCGGATCGAGTAGTAACGATATCAACCGAAAAGTAACAATTCGTTACTTCGAGTCTGAGTGATTATCCGTATCTTAGTACCGAATACATGCGGTTTGCTTCAGCTCTACTCCTATTACCCCCAGATAAATCCGCCTTTTTGTAAAAAGCCAAGCTCAGGAGGATTCTCGTTGATTTAGCGTTCTAGTGAGTTAAAATGTTATATAACTTTATATTCATTTTTTGGTGTAACTGTATTTTATTTTGAAAGCATGTTTAAATGCAATTAGAACGCTGCAAAATTTTCAAATGCTGACCTGTCCGCGGCAATCAAAAGGTTGGGGAGCACTGCGTTAAACAACCATTCTTTGCATAAGCCATTCTGGGGGTCTAATCGGAGACAGTCGGTTAACCGAAGGTTCGGTTGCGTGACGTCAGATTGACGTCAACTGAACCCTGTCAGGGAAATTTGGTAAACTGCGATGCACGGATGGAAGATTTTGCGGAATTATCCCTTCCGAATGTTTACATTCTAACGTGCTTTTTGTCCGCCAAGCTGTGTGTTGGTGGAAGGAGTGCGGTTCGTGTTTGTTGTTGTTGCGGAGAAGCATTTTTGGGTCTATTTGACGCGATTTTTGATTAGAATACTATTAAGCGTAAGTTTTACAATTCTCCTGCCTTTTCTAATAACTCCTTGAATGAACCAACGTTTATATTGCACCTATTAAATGCAGAAAAGCTAAATGTTTCGTTATATTACGTACAAATTTCTTGTTATAAATTTAATTAAACGAATTGATTAATGCTAATATGTGTGCATTTGTGTATTGAAAACAGTTTTTTGTTATGTTTTGTTCAAACAATTTTGTTTGCTTATTTTCATTCAAATTTTAGCTATCAATGAAATTATTTATTAAGTTAACACCTTACATGGACTTTAAATTTATGTAACTTGTTTCTCAACTAGCTTCTTTTTGCTGATTTTGTTACGCAACTTGTTGCTGTCTTTTATCTATCACTTGAAGTTATTATTTTTTTAAATTCCTTAATAGTAATGATTATGCAGACAAAACATTCGATGTAGCTGTTGATTTTTATACTACTGATACTTGTAATACTGTTGTGTGTTGTGTTGTGGGATTAAGGACGATTAGCTACGCATGGGCTCTAGGCCTATGGGTGGGGTGTCCTCCGTGGGGGTCTTTCTAAGGGGTCCTAACCCGTATTTCCGCTAAGTTTCGGAGAAAACCACGGAAAACTCCGAACGGTTAGGTCGACGGACGCGCAATGGGACCCGAACCCGGGACCTTTACACTTCGCCCGTCTACCATTTCTAGTGGCATAACCACGACGCCATGGTGAGGCATAATACTGTTATATACTAGGGGGCAAGGCCCCCTAGACTCACTGCGCTTGCTTTTCGAATTAGGCATTCGGACCCTAATAAGGCTTATTTGTAAAAAAGGCATAATTTCAAGAAACAAAACCAAAAAGTTGGATCAGATAGAATGTTACCGAGCTACACATTGCTTGGTTCTTTTTCATGTTCCTTGGAACTTAAAGATTTAACTTCACACTATTTTTAATTATGTGAAATTCATGGAACACCCTTGTATTAGCCAATTATGGCATTTTTTCATAATTTGGCGACTTGCGTATATGTATAGTTAAAAATTAGCTCTAAGAAAACAGTACTTCGACAGGCGACTTGGGCACTAAGAAAACAGTATATAGTCTGACTTAATTTAAATTGTTTCAAATAGACACGAAAAACAAATGAAAGCGTATATGCTATTTTGCTGGGAAACAGAGGTTGTATAAATTTTTCAAAGCGTGGGATTTAAAGAGTTAAAGAAAAAGAAAAACTAAAAGGAAGGTAAGAAAAGTTACATATTCAAAGCTAAAGAGATTGAAATATGCATCCAACAGAGAAAATCCGTCATTTTATACAAAATGAACAAAAAACACCTGAAATATGCAATTGCATATGCAAAAATGCTATTGCATATATTTCGCGGTCTGGTCATAAGATTTTTTTAAAAAATTGAAAAGCCACAAAATTTAGCATCTGACTGTTTTCTCTTACATTAAAATTATTTTGAATGTGATAATATTATGTAGCAATTGAACTTCGTATTTTTTATAAAATAAATCTAGCATTATTTCCACCTGTGCGGTGGTTATCCTCTCTAATCTTGGTTTTTTTTGCTTCCATCTCAATAACTTTGCGATAGTTGTATGAACAGACAAGCGAGGCACCGAATAAACAAACAAACATGTGCTGTTGTGTTACAGTCCACTGCTTTCACTGTTTCTCTCAATTGTATACTGAATTTTCATTGGCTAGAAAACCCGAAGAAAAGAAACTAATATAAACACTCCTACTTCAATGACATCACTGTTGGGGGACGAACCACACATAACTAGTCCCGCCTTCCGCATATCACGGCTGAACCGACCGACCGTTCCAGTTTACCAAATTAGACAATTTGCGGTAACTCACTGGAGGTACGGATGAGTTCCGTGTGACGTCACGCAACCGAACGTTCGGTTAGCCGACTATGAGAGATTAGACCCCCTGATCTCGGGCAGGACCTCCTAGATATAGAAAGCCTAACAACTACTACCTCAACGAGCTTTCACGTCATCAGCACGCCTTCAAATTTGACGTCGTCGCAATATTACTTTCATAAAGTAAAACTATCTAAAATGTCTGGTGAATTTACTCCCGCATAACAGCATTCTAATGATTTGAGATAGAAAATTTAATTTCTCGACAAAAGGCAAGTTTTTAACGGTAACTAATTATGTAATGTAATAAGGGAATAGATCATAATGAATTGTTTTGTATTACACAAGTATTTTAAATTCTTTTTCCTTTAAGATATTTTCTAATAGTTGTAGCATTCACCAGAAAATTTAAGTAGTTTTACTTTATGGAAATAAAACTGTAATACGTCATTACTTGAAGGCCTAGTGATGACGTCAAAGCTTCAGTTGTTAGGCTTTCTTATGTAAGAGGTGTTGTCTGGGGGGAGGGTGAAATGAGACTGAGCTTCCACTAACTACAGAGGTTAATTGGACCAGGGCCATTGAGACTGCTTGTGGACATTAAGCCAAGATCGCAGACATGCTTTAAGAGTGCGAACGTCTACAGGAACGTTAACTTTTTCGCGAGATTTTACCATCACCATCTTATCAATACATATCGGCTACTTGACGATTGAATTTCTGTGACCGCTGTAACCCACACGTATTATAATTAATTTCTCGTGTTTTACTTTCGGTAAATAGAATACAAAATGCTTTGCAGATTATGAGGGGAACAGAGTTTTAAAAAATGGGATGTGGACAGGGGCACTACGTGAACTTAATGTTACACCTGTTAAATTATGTTCATTTTTGATACATTTCAACTGAGCCTAAGTCTATGAGTGTTTTTCTGGTTTATCCCTGTAGAAGATATATATGAATGTTTCATTTACTATTTTCGACGGTCCGTATTCTTTTATAAATTTTACTAATATATCTTCACTTTGTTAACGATTCTAAATTAATTTAAACGATGACTGCCCATAGACTTGCACTGGAGGTCTTTTGTATGACTTGGTCTGCCAACTTTCCAAGCGACGGCATTCAGAAAGGAAAATGCACAACTAGATCTCACAAATCCTAAATATAGAACTTAAACGCTTTACGGGTATATTTTTCTTTTTTGTTAGGCTACATACATGTGCACATACAGACGTCCCGCTGAAACTAGTCAAAATGGATTCAGGAATGGTCAAAACGAATATTTCCATCAATATCTGAAAAAATAGAGGAATTTTTCGCGACCACAATATCCCCTTTACTTTGTACAAAGAAGTAAAAAACGAAACAATAACACTTATTAAAATGTTTATCACATGTCAAAATTACCTTTCTGTGAAATATATTTTTGACCAAGACTGTTTTTAGAAGGTTTCTAATAAATAGGTTGCAGAGAGGCCAATAATCTAGAATTACACTACGCGCAGTAGTTATAATAAAATTGGCGAATAATCTTCCTATTTTAAAAACTAAAAAATGTAAAATATGCAGTAATAAAAAAGAGGGGCTGTTATCTAACCAATACTTAAAACGATTTTACATCCGAAATATGAAATAACTTTTAAAAGGAACACTTGCAAAAAAAAATATGAAGATGTCCAATGGATCGTGTTTTGACCAGTACACGTATAAGCATGTACTGGTCAAACGCTGGTCAGTTTGGTGAATTTCGAAGTGGGACAAACATTTCTCGTCGGGCCCCCGACGCATGCATATATATATATATGGATCCACAAATACAGTGCATTTCGGTTTATTAAAACAAAAGAAAGAAATAATTGCTCATCATAGCAAATTAGCTTTCCTTAAAGAATTTTTTGAAGTTTTAATCGGCGATTTTACTAGAAAAAAGTACACACATTTCTGCAATAGACTAAAAATTGTCATTTCTTGATTTGGAGGGCCCCCTCCTTATAATTAGGGGACCGAGGGCAGCTGCCTTGCCTGCCGCTGCCTTAGTTAACTCTTTGAAGCGCAACCCTTTCCCAATGCTGAAAAAAGGGCAGCCGTTGCCATCACTCCACTTAACTACCAGCAAGATGGCGGACGATCGAAACGTTCATTGCGTGCCACAGATCTAGAGACCCTTTATCTGTAACCCTTATGATTTATGACAACGGCTGCACTTCACTTTTTAAGCTTTCTGACCATTTAACTATGTTTTTTTTTGAGGGGGGGGCTATCAGGGGCTCTAGCACCATGGTATCGTAGAATATCCGTGACGGATATTTCTCGCTCTCGGATAGTCAAATACTTCGGATAAATAGCCACGACTCTCCGTTTGGTGCTAGCACGATGAGTGTCGAGTAAAACAGAGTTTTTTATGCGCATGCTAAGGTCTATCTCGACACTCAGACCGATCCACCCATCAAAACACACGGCTTTCTCCCCTTTTTCTTAAACGAAGGCATTGTCTTCAGAATTTTCGAAGACTCCGGAGACATCCATCCAGAGTGGAAGCCGGTTTTCGACTGACCCACCGTGCCAGGGAGTTTTGTGAAAGTACTTGACACCCCACGATACACACAATAAAAGCCCATCCATCTTGTACTCTCCGGTACCGGAATGCAAGTTTTCACCTTCCTCCAACGTGTCGGGAAAAAACAGCATTATTTCCGATAGTGAACACGACAGTGGAACAATTACGATAGGATTGTGACGTCATGAGAACAGAAGGCTCGATTCATTCGCTGCGCTGATATATGTTGGTTTCACGGCAAAAACCACCGCGCTTCAAAGGGTTAAATTACAAGGATGAAATATAGAACAGGCCATCTTCCCACCTTCGTCAAATGCCAAAGGGCTCTGGTCAGGGGCACTAATTTCAGAGCTAGAGACACCACTTCTTCGCAGTATCCTTGTTCCACAGAGATAGCTCCTCTCACAATGCTGCCTGGAAAAAACAAGATAAATCATGCCAAACTCAACGATTACAAAACACTTTCCAACACGACACTATTTTTGCGCCAAATTTGGCGATGGATTGTCTTTAAATGTGGCGACACCATAGACGTAGAGTTATATGGCCCGTGGGGCTCGAGCCCCCCCAATAAATTTTGAATAGGGGCTGAGCCCACCCAATAATTTACCACTCAATACAGAAAACTCATTTATACTAACACAAAAATAAAAGTTTTTCACGCCATTTACAAACGTTTAAAAAAAACCTTTACTCGTAATTTTAAAAATTTTCTTCTTTTGATTTCAATCATGATTTAGTATTCATTGTGACGCCTCGTAACACACAATGTTACTATAAGCTGCCCTCGCCAGGCTCTGGTTCATTAAAATCAGATGATGCAATGTAAAGTATGAAATGAAGAAAAGTTCAGATGTGTCTAAAATGCACTCTCTCATCGAAAATGTTGTTTTTCCTCCTTTGGAATTTTTACTTCGCTTCTATTTTTAACTTATAACATGGTAGAAAGATGCTAACATGGATACTTACCTTACATAGGTGTAGAATTCTATGGACCCATAGAGCTCGAGCGCCTCCAATAATTTAAACTTATATATAGTAAGTCGTAGCTACGGAATATAATAACCATTTTTTGTAAACAGTATATTTTTAATTATTTTTTTCAAAAGAGTAACCAGCTCGCGCGCGCAGCACAAAAATTTTGCTATATTTTAATCCGAAAAATCATGTGGAAAAAGTGGTTAATTATATTCCGTAGTAGTTGGCAGTTATGAATAAGTTATATGTACGTGAATCAGTGGCGTAGCCAGAAATTTTTCATGGGGGGGGGGGTTACGACTTCTGCAATTCACATATATGTATACGGGTGTATGATAAGGGAGTGAAGAATATACATTTTGTATGGCAAAAAATTCCTCATGGGGGGTATGACCCCCCTTGGCTACACCACTGACGTGAATATATGTGGTTGTGGGGCCCGGCCCCCCCAATAATTTTGAAAACTTTACGCTTATGGGCGACACAGTACATCTTTAAATCTACACACACGCGCGACACACCTCGCGATATTCTTGGTGTTATTGACGAGATTTCTTCAGTTGGTTTTGTTTTAATTCATCGATCTGGCAGGACTTCTCTGGAAAATTGGGTTCGAATGTTCATGTTTGCATTCAAAATAGTGGTGAACATATTCGACATTTACTGTAAGGAGTGATAATCTATATAAATAAAATTAGACTTTTGTCTGTACATTTCTTGGAATTCAAAAATTTTGCGATTTCTATCCGTTTCAAGCACCCGGGAATCCGATGCGACCCTCAAAAAAAAAGTTTGTCTGTCATTCTGTCCGTGACGCTTTTTTTGTTCAAGCATCACGTAAAAACGACTGAAGCGATTGAAATGAAATTGAGTGTCATGATAGGTGGTCACTCAACTTAAAACATAGGCGTCGAATATCTAAAAAAAAAAAAAATCTTGATTAGATTTTGAGATTTTGCGAAAATCGTTCCAAACTGCGTCAATTTGTGTTCGCAAATCACGTAATAACTGCTAAGGTGAAAAAATGATATTGGGTGAAATGATAGGTGGTCACTCACCTTAAATTATAAGCATCTAATTAAAAAAAGTCGATCCGATTTCGAGATTTGCGAAAATCGTTTAAAACTGAGTGAATCTTTGTTCCCGTATTAACTAATAACGACTAAAGCGAATGATATGAAATTGGGTCACACGATAGATGGTTGTTCAACATAAACTATAGGTGTCCAATTTTTTAAACATTTTTATTGGATTTTGAGATTTTGTGAAATTTTTCTCAAAATACGTTTATATTTCTTTAAACATCACGTAATAACGACTCATAGGAATGATACGACATTGAGTGATAGGATAGGTAGTTGCTAAACTTAATTTATAGGCGTTGAATTTTTAAAATATTTTGATTACATTTTGAGATTTTGTGAAAATCGTTTTTAAATGTTGAAATTTCGTTCCAGCATCACGAAATAAAGACTGCAGGGAGCGAAACGAAATTGGGTGACAGGATAGGTTGTCACTCAACTTAAATTCTAGGCTTGCAATTTTTCAAAAATATTGATTAGATTTTTCGATTTTGCGAAAATTCTTTCAATATGCATCAATATTCGTTCGCGCATTCCATAATTACGACTCAAGCGAATGAAATGATATTACTTAGTGACTCTCTAACCTGTAATATTTTAACAATACATGAAAATTATAACTTCGTTTTCTTTACTTTGGCAACATACTACATCCATTCTCTGTATTCCTACAATGCTGACGAAAGTTCTTGCTTTTTGGAAATTTGCATTCAGTACTAACCCGTCAAGGACGGGTACTTCAGCCAGTATAAAATATTTGACGGGATTTAGTAACCTTAACACTAGTAACCTTGTAACCTTAAAGACCCTTAACCCTTTGAGGCGACAGTTGGCTGTGACAGCCAACTGTCGCCAAAAAACAAGGGTCTCTCGATCTGTGGCACGCTATGAACGTTTCGATCGTCCACCCTCTTGCTGGTCGTTAAGTCGAGCGATGGCAACGGCTGGCCTTTTCTCAGCATTGGGCAATCTATCGAGCTGCTCTCGCATTCTTCCATTTTTCAGCAGATGTCAGTGCTGTTAAAAATAATCTTTCGACGGGAAATGACGTGCTGAAAAGTAAAGGATTCTCGTGGAGCTATGTTACCCGCAACTATTTTTGTAGAAATCCAATCTATTCTTCGTGACTGGCAACAGTCAAAACGTCAGAGTTGGGTGTTCCCAGAGCGGGAACAGTGCGCGTTAAAGGGTTAAGTAATATTGTGCGTCTCCCATTTCTCTGTTTTAACTCCCAAAAAAAGTTGTAGCAGTCCAACAGTGTTGGCAATTGCCTCCCACACTTAAACATGTTTCAAACAATTATATTTCAGTGGTTGCAACATCCAGGTGTTGTTGCAATAGTTGCCACAAGTTGTTGCAATAGTTGCCACATCCAGGACCGGACTGGCCAAGTTGGATATTGCCGAGGGTACCAGGCAGGACTCCAAAGAATGCATATACTATTTTATAATTAGAGTAATTATATATACAAGGCGGCCAGCTTCGTCGCCCCATACCTGGACTCATTTCAATGAAAATCCTGTTTCTTTGTTTTAACAGTATTTGTCATTCAATTTATTTAGGCTAGGGTTGCCACAGATTTTGGGCGTCATCCTAAAAGCCGATGTTAAAACAGCCAATGGCGGGTGATATTTTTTAGATGGGCGATGAATGCGCCAAGGATTGTCCATTCGATATTTTAAAGTTGTGAAAAAGTCCGAAAGATCTTGCATTTTTGTGTATCCATCACTATTATTTGGTAATCTAGCTACTGCGTAAAATAGGCTTGCTCCATTGGACGTCATTGAACTCTTAAGTTGTTATTGCACTAATGTTTACATCGAGTTGTTGCGTTCAAGTAAAGTTGAACATTGGCGCAACATGCCCTCTGCGGGACCAAGGCCTGGGCTGCCCAACCGCGTCTTCGCGACCATGGACCCTGGGGGTGCGGATGCATATGCCTCGATCAGGTAGTCAGCCTGACGCGAAGCCCCCAGTGTTTCACCCCAAGCAAGCCTGGTCCTCATTTTGTCGACCCACTCCAGGGATGAAAGGCTGAGTCGACCTTGCCCAGCCCGGGAATCGAACCCCTGACCTGTTGGACGGCAACGCGGTGCACTAACCATTACACCACAGGGCTTCTGCTGTTGCCGTTAGCAGCGAGCAAATATCGCCCATACCGCACACGTTAGTGCATTATACAAGTATATATATATACCGGTGATTATTGATTACCAAATTTGATTATTGATTTCCTAATAATCTTACGGCTTTACACAGTGATGTTAGCGGACTACGCGGCGCGACGGGGCCCCCTAAAATGTCAACAAGAAAGCTGTTGAGACCCACTAGCTTGAAAATGTTAAATGGGGATTTTGGTCACCTAACCTTAATTTTCAAATACTACATTCAAATACTCCGTTTCCTCTAAATTCCTTAGTAAGGGGCCCTTTTTCAGTATCGAGCCGAGTGCCCCAGAAGAATCCAGTCCGGGCCGGGCCACATCCGTCACATTCAATAGTAATAAGAAAAACCAGCAGTTACTCTTTTAAATTGATCATCCAGGTACTTTAACCCTTTACCGCGCAGTGTTCCCGCTCTGGGAACACCAAACTCTGACCTTTTTGACTGTTGCCAGTCACGAAGAACAGATTTGATTTCTGTAAAAAGAGTTGAGGGCGATATAGCTCCACGAGAATCCTTTACTGTTTAGAACGTCATTTCCCGTAAAAAGATTATTTTTAACAGCACTGACATCTGCTGAAAAATGGAATAATGCGAGAACAGCTGGATAGATTGAACAATGCTGAAAAAAGGGGCAGCCGTTGCCATCGCTCGACTTCACTACCAGCAAGAGGGCGGACGATCGAAACGTTCATCGCGTGTCACAGATCGAGAGACCCTTTTTTGACGCAGCTGTCTGTGCCCGCACAACTTTGACGTTTTGACTGTTGCCATCGCTTTTTTATTAGCTGTGCGGCACAGCCAATGCTGTCTGCACGGGCTGTGCGGCACAGCCAGCTGTCGTCAAAAAAGGGGTCTCTAGATCGGTGGCACGCGATGAACGTTTCGATCGTCCTCGATCTTGCTGGTAGTGAAGTCGAGCAATGGCAACGGCTGCCCTTTTTTCAGCATTGGGAAAGGGTTGCGCCTCAAAGGGTTAAGCGCAATGTCATTAATAAGTAGACGCGCAAGAGACAATCACGAAGTGCTTAAAAAGGCAATTGAGCAATTTCCATTGTGATTAAAATTTGATGTAAGCCACTACAACTACTGAAATACTGATGCAACAACGCACGTCACTCTTTCGTAAAAAACATTTCCTACTTCCGCAACTGAAATATGACTATCTAGTTTCATTGAGCGTTTCAAGTTTAAGCTAAACAGATCTGCCCGTAACAGATGGATACTTGATAAGCTTGCGTAAAAATTACGAATAAATTGTCTGCCTAACTATGAACAGATGTTTAATTAAGATTTCAACATACAAACATGTGTGTGGACTAGTTCCTAATGTTTGGCTGAATAATATCAGGCGTACCAGAAAGTTATCCCTACCTAATCGATGCATATTTACGAGAGTTAGGGCACGGACGGACAGACAGACAGACAAAATCGAAATCGCAAACACTTTTAAGCCTCGTTAGAAGGTACTGAAAACGGAAACGTTCTTTATTGACTTAATAAAAATTATGAAAAAAAGAGACGTAATTAATGAATAACATTCATTAACTACTATTGATTGCGCTTATATATTTTTCTTAATAACTAACAAAAGTTTTTTCAAATGTATGAATAATAAAATTCAAAAGTAAATCAGCAAAATATTAAAGCTTTCTTTTTCTGAAAAAAAAAAAAAGTTTTTAAATGTTAAGAAAAACACCAAGACCTGGGAATTTTTCAAAGTATTGGACACTCTAACCGGAATCATACAACATAATGCACATCAAAATTACCAAACAAACAATGCAGAAATTATGTAAATTACCACGATCTTGAAAATTGGCAATTCCGTGTGGCATAAAGGAAACGTTTTTATAAAAGTTCTCATAGTTCTTAGCATATTAATAGAAAAATTTAGTCTGTCAAAAATATATATATATATATATATATATATATATATATATTTTAGTCTATATTATAAAAAAGCACTTTTTAAGCTTTTACAAAGGAAATAATTGAAATATACTTCAGGCATACAAGGCACGGAGTAGTCAAGGGTTGGGCTACAAGGGCCTGGGCCCCACCCGAAATTTGAATTTTTGTTAATTAGATATCAGTGATCAAGCCTCCTTTTGACAAGTTCAACATTGGACCCTCACCCCAAAATTTTCCCTCTCTACTTGCCTGAGGCATACGTACAGATAAATATACCTTATTACACCAGCAAAATTTCTAGCAATTTGGTTGTCGCGACCAGTTGCGGAAATTCGTTCCGGCAAGTCGATGATCGTGCAGGGTTGCCATAGTGAACGAACTCGGCAGTGATCACAAACGCCAGAGATTCGCCGAATTGGCGATTGCAAGAGCATGTAATTATAGATAGCATACCGTCTCAACAACCCTTTTAAATATTCCCGATCTCGAGGGCTCCATAAATGTGAAATTTTACTAATGTTTTCAATCAGATCTATTTCCATATCTCTATTCCATTTAAGAGACATTTTTTCCTTCGCTCCCAACGAACGATTGGTAACGCTGTGTCTTCCGCCATCTTGTGACGCAGAAATAGGAAGCACTACGATTGGCTGGCATTCCAGAGGCCAGCAGTATTTTCACCTCTATAAGTGAAAAAGTTGGACCGTTCCAGGTACCGAGGGAAATTTCCAGGAAAGAGGTTTCCGCAGCTGGTTACGGCAACCAAATTACAGGAAATTTTGCTCGTGTAATAAGGAATTAAGGAAACGTAATACAAATTACAGGAAATTCCGATTGACAAGGTTTAAAAAATAAATAATATTAATCTCTTCTCTTGAGAATGGAGATTTAAATATGCATGAACATTTGTAGAGATTCGTTGAGCTTCACATAACGAAGCATATACTGAAAGTAAACAGAGGGTGTCCCAAAAACACTGATCTAAATATTGAACATAGAGATGTACAATAAATTATAAAGTTTCTTATAAAAAAGTACAAAAATTTATGGTATCCAATAAAATTTTCAGGAGATCAAATCTAAATGAATAGAAAATTTAAATTTTTACACGGCCCCATACAAAAAAATTCCCAATCAGTAAATGTGCCCCATACATTAATAAGGTGATATAGAACGCTTGAGCACTTTATCTTAAAAAGTGGCGGAGATATAAAAATAAATATATGCTGACTTGAACCACTTTTCAATGACTCTGGAAGAGAAAACAAATCTCTTCAAATGACCCCATTTCAGGGGTCTTACACAAATTAGGAAAGAAAATAATGATTGCATAGGTACATAATACGTCTGCTTTAATGATATAGTATAGCCCCCTTCACCCACTTTGCTAAAACATATTCGGTGAACCTTTTTATGATGAAGGGCTGAAACTTTGAATTTCACCTCATTAATGTTTGGGACACATTTTACTAAATGGGAATTCTTTTTCTTCGGGGCCGTACAAAGATTTAAATTTTGTATTTACTTAGATTTAGTATTCTCGCGATTTTTATCATCACCATAAAATTCTGTGCCTTTTTTTTTTTTTTTTTTGGAAGTAAAGTAACTATGTAATTTATTGCGCATGCCTACGATCAATATTTAAGGAGTAAAAGTTTTAGGTCAGTTTTTGTGGGACACCCTGTATACCGTAAAGGACACTATATGGTAATACTGTTAAAAAAATGTGTGCTCGGCCCTTACCAAATATCTTGTCGATCGACGCATCTGTGGGCAGTGTGCAGTTGAAAATGGCAAAATGCCGCTTCAGTCTGTCTGGAATTTCGTTTCGGCCACCTCCTGGTTGACACATGGCAGCCAGGTAGTGGATGTCGGTCAGTTTCAAGAATTCTCCTGGACGTTCCAGGCAGTAGAAACCCGCCATTTCTATGGTCTGTCGCACAATTTCATTCGTGATCTGTAAATAATATTCCTCTGAGAAAATTGGGAAGTTGGCTGTCTAACACAGTATCAAAAACTTCACTAAAGAAATGACTTGAATACCGAAGCCTTATTCCAAAAAATTTTTTTGATGGAGGGGTTTGTCACGTTGACACAACGTGCATATTTTTTATAAAAAAAATTACCAATACAAATCTTAATTATTGTTATCTAAATTTAAACTAATACTCTATTCTAAATTTAATTAATTATAAGTTTTTAACAGTAACTCTTTTTAAAGCTTTCAATTTTCCTTTCAGCCATTTTATTTGTAAGGCAGTAACGCACTTTTAATCATTTCGATTTCCTGCCTTCTGCTATGCTAATCAAATTTACAGCTGCAATCTGTTTTATTTAGATTTTTTTCTTCCCATCCTCTTTTCGCAATTATTCATATGAAAGCCTAACTTGCAGTATTGCACTGCTCCCTGACCGCAGTTTTTTTGTTTTGCTTCTCTGTGAGCAGCTGCATGCATCGAATGTTCTAGTAAAGTCTTTCGTGTTCCTTTTTCTCTCTTATATATGTAATAGCTTAACGGCAAAATTTGACCTCGTGACATACCCCCCTGTGCATCTTTGAATATGAGCAGTTAGTTGTAAGTTAGCGAGCAGAGTAGAGCTGCGTTGGAGGTTTGGACAAGCACTTGCCCTTCGGGGCTTGTGCCTCTGTCCGTGCCCATAATATATTCTAATTTTATGTGAAAATATGTTGTTTCTCCTTACTTCAATATTGATCGTGTGCAATTTAACCTAGAAGCCTATATTGTGATATTGTGATCCTAAAAATAAAAAATTGTCATTATCGTCAATAATCTGTTTTCTTCAATTACGATGATTTAAGAAATAGTGCATTTTCATTCGTCTTCATCTATAGAGTTCGGAAGTGATGTTTTATTTAGTGCAAGGAATTATTCACACCTTGCATGTTGATGATCGTTTTCTTTTCCTTCGATAAAGATGTTTACTGCATGCTCAAGTATTCTAGATATGTGTGTGTTTGTAAAGATGTTAGAAGGAAAATACGTAAATCAGGGAAAAACCCTGTGTTCAACTAATTCATCAAACACTAACCACTATCATCGATCACATGCGCCTGCATTTTTTAATTCTCTACGGCTCTGCTTCTATATTTATTTTACCAATACTACCATCTTATCACCAACATATACAAATTATTTTCACAAAAAATTCTTCTGTACATCTGGTGCCAGTACCAGGCACGAACCTCTTGCGAAGTATGTTGTGTTATATGGTTTTTTTTATTGTATTCTTTTGCACTGTCATTTCCACTTGGATTTTAACTTTTTCGTTTCAAAACCTTTTTGATAATTGACGTTAAAATGTTCTCAAAGTGCTAAATTGTTTTATAAGAACCCTATTGCTTATTTGTTTACTTGATTTTTTTGGAAACTGTAACAGTACGAAGTGTATTAATGTATGTATAAATATAATATCCAAGAAATTTATATGTGTGTGTGTTTAGTGTAAAAAAAAAATGATGAGTAATATTTGAGAACAACTTTTTATGATAATTTTACAGTCATTTTTGCATGAACATTTTTATTTGCTGTACTAAGTAATTATAGTAGTAGTATATGTGACGTAATTTTTTGATACGGAGATAAGTAAGAGATGATTTCAAGTAATAATAATATAAGATTACATTCACTTTTCCTCAACAAGCAATGTCTCTTATTTTTATAACTTAAACTCTTGTTGTTTGTACTTGAGTTTCATAATAATTTTCCCCGAACAGCAATTACAACTTTTCAAGAGTTACACAAACTTATACCCATTATATTCTATTTGATTTAATTTTGATATATACATGTTTTAATTTGCTTAAAATACCTTATGATAATAGTTTTCATTTGTTTACATAATTTTCATTTTTTTAGTGTACCCATTTTTATCATGTAAGACTTTTTATGAAATTTACACATGTTGGTGAAATTTTTTAGGGCTACAATTTTACACTCGTTTATTGTATATTTTGAATTCCATACCCTTTTGCAATGCGAGATATAGTGTTTGATTGCATCATTTTTGGTTACTGGCTTGTCCAGTTTTCTTTTTTTGTCTTTTGTCTTTCTTGATAGTTTCAACAGTATGCCTTGCTTTGCATTGCGTTTTTTTTTATGCAGCTTGTTCCATGCTTCACACTTTTTCTCTATATACTGCAATTTACATTTTGATATTCATGGCACAGCCTCTCTGAGGCACATGCACTCTTTTTTCCTCACCATGTCAAAGTCTGCTTTCGCCACATTTGTTTTTCTTTCCACACGGTTGTTATAATTTTCAGGTCCATGGCAATGCCTTCTGAGGTACACAACTATTTTTGTTTTTGTTTTTATACACACTGCATTCTTGCATACTTAAGTCTATGGCACAACATATGTGAAATTTATTCAGCTTATATAATTTTTTTTTCCAATTTTTACCTCACAATATACTTTTTATGTCATTTTTTACACAATTTTATAGTTGAAGTACTGATTTTTTATCTCTTGAATTATATTGTTGTCTTGCACACATTGTGTACTTTTAAATGAGTGCTTGAGCCTTGTAATGTGAATAGCCTGATCCCCTATTTGCATTGGCTGGTTCCGGTTTCGTGTTTACAAGTCACATAAAGTTTTTTTTTCTTTTTAATTTTCAGTAATTTGTTACACACAGTTATTTTGCATTTTTTGCACAGTGTTTGTAAACGTGTCATTTTTAAACATTTTTCTGTATTTTCTACTATTCTATGCATATGTGTATTTTTGATTCTTGGAAAAAATTAAGTGAAATCAAACATTTTCAATTTTCTCCAAACTACATTTTTTGCACACATATTTTTTTTTCAATTTTTTTAAGACACACAAACTGTTTTGTTATTTTGGATATTTATTTAAAATACATTGTGTATGTTTTATGTTTATAAGGTTAATGTGTTCAGATATGAACAATACTTGTCATTTTAAAATAATTTTTTGGTACCATAAAAATGTTACAAGGATCCATGTTGAAGCAAAATAAATGGCCTTTTTGATGATGATAATAATAAAATCCTAGGTTATGAATATTATGCTTGAGAATTATAATTTTAAAAAAAATATTTTTGGATCCTAAAGAATTAATTTGAGAATATTATATGTGAAAGTTGTCTCTCAAACAGTGAATATAAAAAAATTGCATATGACGATAGTATATTATTAGAAGTTTCGTATGTTTTTATTAAGTATTGTGACAAATATTTTTATATATTGCAATTTTTGAGATTGAATAGTTTTAATTACATAACTTCATGTGTATTACCAAAGTTTATTTCCATGCCAAATATTTTATGTATGGTAACAAGATGTTCTTCCAGGACTTTTTTTAAAGACTGTTACGCAGTTGTTTCAGTGTTTTGAACAGAACAGTTATACCAATTACCTTTAAATTCAAAGTTTTATTGCGAAAATGTTGCATATAGTAATTGAATTTGAGCTCATAAGACTATGCATAAAAAAAAGGACTTGTGTTAAAAAGATTTCTTTTATTAGGATACTACTTGCTTATTGGTGATATGTTACAAGAACTTTTCTGACTGTAATTCGCAAAAACTATATTTGAACTGCAATATTTTCAGTAAATACGTAGTCACCTTATTTTTTTCTTCAAGGAGTCTGAATCTTCAATATTGCTTTAGAAGTGAATATTTTTATCTTGTGTTTTGCTGATTGAATATATAATGCGTACATTTTTTTCTCCTAAACTTGGGGGAGTATATGTCACGTTGACACAACGTGCATATTTTTTATAAAAAAAATTACCAATACAAATCTTAATTATTGTTATCTAAATTTAAACTAATACTCTATTCTAAATTTAATTAATTATAAGTTTTTAACAGTAACTCTTTTTAAAGCTTTCAATTTTCCTTTCAGCCATTTTATTTGTAAGGCAGTAACGCACTTTTAATCATTTCGATTTCCTGCCTTCTGCTATGCTAATCAAATTTACAGCTGCAATCTGTTTTATTTAGATTTTTTTCTTCCCATCCTCTTTTCGCAATTATTCATATGAAAGCCTAACTTGCAGTATTGCACTGCTCCCTGACCGCAGTTTTTTTGTTTTGCTTCTCTGTGAGCAGCTGCATGCATCGAATGTTCTAGTAAAGTCTTTCGTGTTCCTTTTTCTCTCTTATATATGTAATAGCTTAACGGCAAAATTTGACCTCGTGACATACCCCCCTGTGCATCTTTGAATATGAGCAGTTAGTTGTAAGTTAGCGAGCAGAGTAGAGCTGCGTTGGAGGTTTGGACAAGCACTTGCCCTTCGGGGCTTGTGCCTCTGTCCGTGCCCATAATATATTCTAATTTTATGTGAAAATATGTTGTTTCTCCTTACTTCAATATTGATCGTGTGCAATTTAACCTAGAAGCCTATATTGTGATATTGTGATCCTAAAAATAAAAAATTGTCATTATCGTCAATAATCTGTTTTCTTCAATTACGATGATTTAAGAAATAGTGCATTTTCATTCGTCTTCATCTATAGAGTTCGGAAGTGATGTTTTATTTAGTGCAAGGAATTATTCACACCTTGCATGTTGATGATCGTTTTCTTTTCCTTCGATAAAGATGTTTACTGCATGCTCAAGTATTCTAGATATGTGTGTGTTTGTAAAGATGTTAGAAGGAAAATACGTAAATCAGGGAAAAACCCTGTGTTCAACTAATTCATCAAACACTAACCACTATCATCGATCACATGCGCCTGCATTTTTTAATTCTCTACGGCTCTGCTTCTATATTTATTTTACAAATACTACCATCATCAGCAAAATATTAAAATTCTTTTCACAAAAATAATTTCTTCTGTACAGGGTTCTTTTAATTAGGATTTAGTCCTTCAACGCGCAACCAGTTTCACATGTATATAGAAGAAGAACCTTCGCATAGTGCCCAATGCGGAAAATGTACAACCGTCACCATCTCTCGAGTTAACTACCAGCATCATGGTGGTCGATCGAATTGGGATACAGAGCTAAAATCCTTTTTTATGGCACAGATAGATGTGTCAGAAAACTTCTTTAGCTCTGTGACTCCAGGTCGGTGATTCGATCGACCGCCATGTTTCTGGTAGTTAAATGGATCGATGGCAACGGCTGCATTTTTTCAGCGTAGGGCAGTCCATTCAGTTCGTCGTACATTTATGTGAAAATGTTTGCGCTTCAAAGTGTTAAAAAAAATACTCATACTACCTGGTCACCCCACAGGTTTATAAGAGGCATGTTGATGTCATCAATAATAATGGTTAATTTCTTTCCAGCAGCTGGTCCATATATATTACCTGCTCTCTTCTCAATGTAACTTTCCATAGTTTTCTAGGAAAAAAGTAAACATTGCATCAAATTGAATGCAGTCAAATGCTATCCCTACTAGCAATTTTGCTCGGGCTACCACCGGCCACGCAGCCAGCCGTTGACGGCCCGAGCAAAATTGCTAGTAGGGATGTTACTCAAATATTAACGGGGGGAAAAAAGCATACACTGTATACAACAGAAATGAAGCTATTAAGTATTATACATCATGGCTATTTTTATCCTTTCTGTCGCATAAACTATGTAATAGGCGTTTTATAGCGTTGTTTTTAAGCAAAGAATGTTTTTATAAAATGATACCTAATGTAGTAAATTAAGGCAGCTTTGTTTCGTCCATATATACTTTGACTTGATTTGATCTGAGTTTGGGAATATGGCGATTTTCTACACGAAGGATCTAGGCCAAGGTGGGTGTCCACCTTGGGGGTCTTTCTAAGGTATACTAACCCGTGTATGAGCGAAATTTCGGAGAAAACCACGGAAAACGTGCGAACGACGGTCGCGACCTGGGTTTGCATCAGATACTTTCCGTACATCACCAATACTACAAAATGGACCAGGCGATTGCTGGCTAAGTGTTGTGTACCGGGAGCTAGGTCAGTGGTACCGGTGTCTGTAAAATACACATGCACCGACTACTACATTGCCTGTAAGGAAGAATTGCCAGTAGTTGCCACGCGTCTATTACCAGAGTTTCTCAAGCTGTGTGAATGTATATCAATCATCCAGGGTTGCCAACTTAGCCACTTTGTGGCTAGATCTGGTCACTTTAAGAACTTAACTAGCCACAAATTTAACGAAAAAGCTACAAGTAGCTATTTTAACCATATTCTTTTTGTTTTAAGCTATTTTTAGCCATTTTCGTTGATCATACTGTCCGTTCCGCTCTATTGTATTTGCAGTTTTCCATTTGCATTATTAAATGTTATTTAAATTTATTTTATAGTGCGCATGCGCAAACTCGAGGACATAAAAATTTCACCATTCTGGTCTTTTCCAAAATATTCGGCACTATTCGGCAGCGAAATAAAACTTCGCAGACGACTGTCTGGATGGCAGTTTCAATTGACGCCACAATTCATTCCTTTTAAGGACAGACATGCCACAAAAACGAGGCAAAAACAAAATTTTATTTTGTCACTGTAATCAGTTATGAGTAATTTATTTTTATCTCGCCTCGACATCATTTTTAGCCAGTTTTAGCCATTTTTCGCTTTGATTCAAGCCACTTTTTCTCCGGCAGAGTTGGCAATACGGCAATAACCCCCAAGAAAAAAATATAGCTCTACCTCAGACAATTACACTATACTCATATTTACACAAAATGCTTCGGGAAAACTGCACAAGGTGTTCCATCTAAACTGCACGCTTAAACCAAACGAGCGAAATTCGATCAGTTGGAGCGATTTTTGGCGCAGTTTTCAAAAAGTGCTCTTCTCCTTTAGGAGCGTTTTTCGATCACAAGAGCGGAGCGAAATATGCGTGAATCGAACGTTATCAGTATTTTGGAAAACAATAAGCGAGTAGGGGAATTCTCAGGAAAAAAGACGAAGCGAGGAGGGAAATTCTTAGAAAAAAAAAAGACTACTTAAAGAGCACTTTAGCAGAAATACCGGAAAGTTTCGATGCAAACGGATCGCTCTCCAATGCATCGTTTTTTTTTTTTTTTTTTTTTTTTTTCCCTCTCTCTCTTTGCATTTAAGCGTGTGGAAGACTCTCAAAGTGCTTCATCGTATAAAAGATTTGTGAAGGGTCTGTATTAAGCCCAACAAAATAAACGGCCTGGCACAGTTTGAAATGTGATTGGACCAGCACAATTTCGCGGAAAAGGGCCGATAACTATTTGGTACTGTAAACAAATTTTATTACTTTAATTAAATAATATTCATTAACATTCTACTTTTTACGTTCAAAACTTTTCAGAGTGAAACCTGTCTAGAACAGAACTATACAAGGGACTGTGAAACATTAGAATGTTGGCGGCAGATGCCCCAGTGAATCCAATGTTTATGAAACAGAGCAGAGATATGCGGAACTAGACAACGGCAAACTATTTCCGTTTAGCAACTGAGCCGTTCAAGACAGACTTTACTGTATTCAGGAAGGGAAAAAAAAAAGAAAAAAACACAGACAAAATATTTAATTACTTGGAACTGCAACGGCGATGTTGCAGAAGAGAAATTCAGGCTCTTGCTGGTATGGATTTCAGGATCTAGCTTCGCTGTATACGCCTTCAACATGACCGTTTTCGCAGTGCCTGGCTCTCCCAATAGTAGAACGGGCTGCAGGGATAAATACACACTTTGTAGTCTATCATCAGCACAGAAATTACACTACTGGCCAAAAGTATTGCAAGCTTGAGAAATCTAACCATCGTTTCAAGAATAAGCCCAGAAAAAATGGACCGTAAATTTGCCAGATTTAAATACTTGTGAGAATTTATGTAGTATAATTGGAAAGAATACATCTAAAAATCACCAAAGCACAAAATGGGAGCTTCAGGAACCCATCATTTAAGTTGCCACGCTGAAACACCGAAGGAAGTGTTGTAAAACATTGTGGATTCCTTATCTAAAAGAGTGGCTGCTGTGATCCAAGTCATGGCTGCTCAGCAATATCATAAATGATCTTTAGTTTAATTGCATTTATTTATTATCCTCTTTTTGCAGAATAACTTGAAATGAATTCTTTATTTAATTTTATTTCGGCGAGCCAAAATGGATTATGATTTCTATAATAACCTATATACTTTTTATGCTATTTTTTCAATCAATTAAATAATTATTTTTGTTCTTTAACTTAACCCATTTATGCCTAGTGTCCCTTTTTTTGGGACGGCATTTTCGCTATGAGTCGAAAACGTTATTTATTTTTCTAGGCTTTATTCATGAGTATTGAGCCTCAAGTCTACAAAATATTTTAACATGACCCAGTAGGATGTTGATATTTCGATTTTTATGCATACCGATTTTAAAAGAAATCATCCCTTGTTCAAGAAGTTGACATCAGAAATTTATCTATTATTTCTGTTATCAGTAAAAATCGAAGAAAGTCGCAAAAATATCCAGGCACAAATGGATTAATGCTATCATGTCTTCGAAGTAACTAATTTAATATGTTGACATTAAAAGATATCAATTATACTCATTTTTAATTTTGATGGGGGAGAAGGGGCTTCATCTTGAAAAGGGTTAGATTTCTGAAACTTGCAGTATTTTTGGCCAGACGTGTATACGGACGTGAATCGAAAGCGATTAGTTTTGTAAACACTTTTTTAAGCATGTGCTATTTTTACTCAATTTTGTTTTGTTCAGTATCAATTCAGCGATATAACGTTTAACCGTTAATCATGTTTCAACTATACATAGTTTTTCAGATTTTACATAGAGAATATTTATAGAGTGTACAATTTTCACTATTTCAAATACTTCAATCTATATTGTTACGAATTTTCGAGGCAACCCGCTGCTCTGTGGCTTAAAATGGTTTAAAATTCGTATTCTACGCTTCAAATAGATAAATTTTGCTTTATGTTGCATCCAAATCGGACAATTAGAACCGGAGATATGGAGGTTTCGGTTTGCCATTGTTTTTCAATGGAGGTTCTAGAAAACTCGAGAAATATTAGTCCTAGAGCTTAGATCTCTTCACATTTGGGGACTTATTTTTGGCGCCCAATTGGGCGATATTTCGCCAAAAGTCGCCAAGCTTGGCGACTTTTTGGTCATTGGACGAGATTTTCCCAATGGGGCCTGGAAGTTGTTTTTCCTGCATTAAAAACGCATAATAACCTAACATTTCTCTTCTATGACGTCATCAAAATTCACGCTTTATGTAGAACCCTCGAGAAATAGACATTTCTGGAAACTGCTTGCTCCTTCTGCGTCGGCTATTTATAGAAGCGCGCGTCGCCCCGACAATTCAGTGCGAGTCGAACGCTCGATGTGTGAAGAGCTCTCAGTACGCTTGTGAATTGATAGTGCTATAGAAGCTGTGTTTTAGCTTGCTTTGTGAAGCTGTTTTTAAAGTGCTGTGTGTAAATTCTTCATTGCTGTGTCTTAAGGGATTGTGTACTATATCCCTTGAATATTTCCACTGAATTTTTGCCTGTGAAAGTGACTGATTTTGTGTGAGAAATACAGCATTTGTGAGAGCTTCTGATCTAAGCGAACTGTCAAAAGCACATTACTGCTAGATTGTGCTTGTGAATTGTGTACAGCTGATTGTTCTACGAAGTTCTAGAAGCAATAAAGTTTGTGTTCCATCCTGACAAGTGACTTTTTACTTGAACTTTTTACACCAACTGAACTTTAGAACGACGAACCCCAGGCGTAGCAGAGTAATTCCGCAACAATATGCAGTTATATTACACCAAGCGCATTTTTATATCCAGGGTAGAAATTAGAATATATAGTCAGTGGTCAAAAGGAACAGTGACTCCGTGACTTTCCTCACGCTTAAACCAAACGAGCGAAATTCGATCCGTCGGAGCGATTTTTGGCGCAGTTTTCAAAAGTGCGCTTCTCCTTTAGGAGCGTTTTTCGATCACAAGAGCGGAACGAACTATAACAATAAGCGAATATGGGAATTCTCAGAAAAAAGACGAAGCGAGGAGGGGAATTCTGAGAAAAAAAAAGACTACTTAAAGGGCACTTTTGCGGAAATGCCGGTAGGTTTCCATGGAAATGGATCGCTCCGCAATGTATCGTTTTTTTCGCACTTTGGGTTTAAGCGTGTGGTCCGTAACATTTATCAATGGTCCGTACACATATATTTTTTTAATGAAAAAACAATAAGACATTATATGAGAGATATACAGGATGATTCACTACCTCAGACTGACAAACTTGCAGGGGGTGTAGGAGGGTGTACAGAGACGGTTCAGAATCCCATAGCCATGCGGGGGTCGGAAACGGCGTCTTCGTGTACCTGTGAATAATCTCTTTGGAAGAAGTGTTGAAATGTGCGTCTAATTTTTTAACCAAGTTTCATAAGCAATGGGCTTTCCTTGGGCAATTTCGTCAATGAAGAAACAATTGTGAAATAACAACTTTTATCAAGTGCAATTGTTGAAAGAGGGATTAGTTTTTGAAAAAAACGTGGTCTGAAAGTTTACTAACACTTGAACACGTCTTCTAAAGTGATTATTAACGGGTACATGAAGATAATATTATAGATAAAATTATGTGACATGTTTGGGTAAAACTAGATGACATGTATTGCGGAACTAAACCAGGAACGTTTGCAAGAGAAAAATGTAAATAAAACGTTACTGGTCCGAACGACCAGCAAATTTTGTACTCTACTGGTGCGCCCTATATTTTAGTGACCTTGGACCATCGGACCACCGTTCATTTTGACCCCAGTAATATATATCGCATCCTGATGTTCAATGAAAAAATAGCCATTATCCTGCTTAAACAACTATGTAAAGTACATCACACAAAAAGTCCAGTACTTAAGTAGGATGCATTTCTTTTTTAACTTATTACCGCCCGAATTTTTTCAGCACATTCTGCAATTTATGCTGATGCCGGGGGTGATCAATAAATTTGTTTGAGCGGTGTGAAGATGGTGGGTAATGTTTGTGTGGTATGAAGAATGTTAATTATTTTTCTAAAAATATGAATAAGACAATGAAAGATTCCCATTTTGCTTGATTATCCCTGAGTATTTTTGTGGAAATCAGATTTATTCCTTCGAAACACTAAAACGGGAAAACAAGAAAATGCTTAAGTATCAGGTTGTAACGAAAGTTTTCCGCCAATTCTGCTCGAGTCAGCTCATGAAGCACCCTGCGATGGAGCTTGCGCCTCAAGTTTATGTAATGCATAGCACGACTAATGGGCATGACTGACGTCTAACACCTTATCTATACTCGGGGCAAACCTAACCTGATTGTGAAGTGGAAGCCTAAGAGGGGTTTTTCACTCCTCTCCGTGTGTAACGCTCCGACACTCGTTTCTCCTTCCAATTATCTGGCTGTCAACATCACATAGCACACCCAATCACTAGGCAAATCCGCACTACTCAATTCCCGCCAGCACAAAAGAGGTGACGCCATTGGTCAAGCGTCTGGGAAGGCGTTCCATCTGATTTCTGACTTAATTACTTGAATGCAGTAATTAGAAGGATTAAGAAACACAAATATGCAATTATTTTAAAGTAAACACTTTATTTTAGCACTTAATAGACGAAAAATCTATTAGTTCTTTAATAACCTGGGCAAACGGAAAGAACTATTTGAGAGCGGCGGACTCACACGGTCTGTAGCTTTACTTTCACTATCAGGTTAGCTTTGCCCCGAGTATAGTTCTGGAGTGGTTGAATACTGATGCTCTTCAACAATTTCAAGCAGGTGGCCCTCATCCACTTCAATCGGCCGGCCACAAAGCTTTGCTTCTTGAATCCTTGTTTTTAACTTTTAGTGTCATATGATAAAACAGTAGTACCTGGAGCTATACACATAATTTGTTTACATTCTGTAGTTGACTTTTTGTTACAGAACTGGAAGTAAATGATGGTTTGAATCTGGTAGCGTGATAGTTCCATTCCGGATACCTTGTACTTAATGATAACGAATTTTTTTTTAAAGATTTTACATCACAGTGTTCTAAAGCATGCCTCCTTCTTTCAAATGTCAAAAATTGTTTGATAAAATATGAGCAAACACGACAACGCGAACTTAGATTGTTCGTGTTGACCGCCACAGACGATATTTATGGTGGCGGGAAACTTTCGTTACAACCTAATATTTTTGCGACCGTCTAAAAATTGATTGCAGGGTGTTGATGGGTTAAGACTGTTTATTAATTTAGCTGTAAGAATGCACAAAACGTCATTCATTCACAAATCAACACTAGTGAGATTTTTTTTCCCCTTGCAAAACGAGGACAAAAAAAAATATTAACAAGAATAAAGGAAACTTACGTCTCCTTCTTTAGCAACGGTGTGTATTAAGAAATCTGTCCTGGCATTATCTATGTTGGGAACAAGGACAGAGGCATACTCCAGGCCCGCTGTAGGATCATAGGTGTACTCGGGTACTACAGTATTCCAGTGGATCCAGTCGCCTGTTAAGATAGTAATTATACTAAATTAGTTAAGTACTAGAAGTCAGCATGTTGTGGAGGCAATTACAACGGGTACTACGAAAAGCATTGGACGAAAGTATGTCTACACTCACTATATTTAATCTTCGTCCACCTAAAATAAATAACTTCGTATTCAATTTTTATTATTTATACACAAATCGGATTTTCTGCTCTTCTGGGAACGCGCAGAAACTTTTTGCCTTCGAACGATTTCATTTTGTGTAAACAAACCAGGGGCGTAGCCAAGGGGGGGGGTTAGGTGGGTCATAACCCCCCCCCCATGAGGAATTCTTTGCCATGCAAAATGTATATTCTTCACTCCCTCATCACACACATGTATGCATATATGTGAGTTGCAGTAGTCGTAACCCCCCCCCATGAAAAATTTCTGGCTACGACCCTGAAACAGACCTTCTTATACCAATGCTTCATGCCGACGATATTGATATTATCTGGAAAAACTATCTTAAAAGAAATTGGAATCGTAACTTTCGCTTCAAAGCCTGATGACCTTGACATGAATGACGTCATGTCCATTGCGATAGTTAATTTTGTCACGCAAATGATTCACTTTCTTTACTCTAGGAAATAAAATGGAGCTGAAAATAGCGAAAAGTCGCTTAAAAAAATGAGGGAACGGTCGAATTTTCAGATTTTTAAAGTAGCGAAAATAGTTTTCTATATTTTTATACATAATTATGAAAAATTTCCAGCGGATCGTACAAACAGTGCAGATGTTACTACGCTTTCTGTGCTTAACTTTTTCATCTTTTTGGAGTAATGGCGGTAAAAGTTCTATCTGGAGTGGTTGCCAGGAGTTGTTAGGGAGTCAGTGAAACAGTGAGTCTGGGGATGAGTTAGTCACCGCATTAGTTTATGGAGCACATTTTACAAACTGAGAAATTTTTTGTACAGGGTTCGTATACAAATTTAAAAAGTGTAACTTTTTGAAAATTAACGAGAAGAGTTTTTCGTAGTGTAATAATTTTTCCGACCTTATTTTGAACATTTTTTCAGTTTACATTACCCACTTATCTCTAATAGATAAAGAATTAAGCCCGTTACCACCTTTTGGGGATACCCTGTATATATATTTTTACTTTCCGAACATGTACCCTGTAAGGAAAGTATTGTCATCATGAAAAAATTCGACTTCGATATTTTGGTGTATTGAACACGTATTTCGAGGTCTATTACTAGCAATTCATTCTATGCTAATTTTTATACGACACGTAGATTTCTGCTATTGTTATGTATGTGTGTGTGTGTGTGAGTGAACAGGACAGCTCCTAAACGGGGCATCCGATTGAGCTCCAATTGGGTATATAGGTTATAAATCACCGTCGCAAGACCGGTATTGATTTGGGTGTGTATAGGACTTATAGTTTTTCTACAGGGCTACGACAATTATTTCTTTTACATTATGGCCTATGGGAGGAAATTCTTGAAAGTGGGCTAGCGTTTAAACGATAAATTCGATTGAACTCAAATTGGGTATATATGTTATAAACCACCATTGTAAGAGGGGTATTGATTTTGATGGGTATAGGACTTATAGTTTTTCTACAGGGCAAAGACAAATATTTCTTTTACATTATGGCCTATGGGGAGAAATTATTGAAAGTGGGCTAGCGTTTAAGAGGCGCATTCGACTGAGCTCTAATTTGGTATATATGTTTGAATGATTCATCGATTAAAATTTATTTAAATGCTTGGTCATGATCTTAATCGTAAGTGTTCGGAAAGTCGAGTAGAGTCACTCCAGATTTTTTCTCTCTAGAATTAAACGTTTACATTCAAATTAATTAAAAGTATCTGACCATCTTTTTTTAATGATATTCTGGGAAGTTTTATGATGAAAGGCTGAAATTTTGTCATCACTTCTTTAGTGTATGGAGCTCATTTTACCAACTGGGAATTTTTTTTTTTGTACGGGGACATCTATAAATTTCAAAAATGTCCCATCTGAAAATTAACAAGAGGGATTTTTTTAAAGTAGTCTTTTTTCCTATTGTATTTTGATCACTTTTTTTCAATTACTTTTACCTTTACCTAATGTTGCCTTTTTTTTTTTTTTTTTTTTTTTTTAGCGCTATTCCAAGCGAATAATCTTTTGGTTTCAACAAAATTTTTGTTAAATTAACAAAAATTCTTTGGTCTAACAAAAAATTTTGTTGCTTCAACAAAACTATTTCTTTGAAACAGAGGCAACCAAAATTTTGTTAACCCTTTAACGCGCAGTGTTCCCGCTCTGGGAACACCCAACTCTGACGTTTGGACTGTTGCCAGTCACGACGAATAGATTGGATTTCTATAAAAATAGTGGCGGGTGACCTAGCTCCACGAGAATCCTTTACTTTTTAGCGCGTCCTTTCCCGTCAAAAAATGGTCACGATTCTTTTGAACAGCACTGACATCTGCTGGAAAATGGAAGAATGCGAAAACAGCTGGTTCGATGGCCCACTGCTAAAAAAAGGGGCTGCCGTTGCCATCGCTCGACTTAACGACCAGCAAGATGGCGGACGATCGAAACGTTCATCACGTGCCACAGATCTAGCGTGTGTTGTTGTGTGTGTTAAAACAAACCTGCACGCGGGGTATCTGCCTAGGATAGGGGCACCCCCTATCCTAGACAGATACCCGATACTTGGTAGGAGGACTTTCTAAGTGGTTCTGACGCGTATTCACGCTACATCTGGAGAAAACCTACCGAAACTCCAGACCGTTAGATCGACAGCCGCGCGATGGGACCCGAACCCGGGACCTTCACACCTCGGCCGTCTACCATTTTCAGTGACATAACCACTGTGCCATGGTGAGGCCCACAGATCTAGTGACGCTTTTTTTGACGACAGCTGGCTGTGCCAGCACAGCCAGCTGCGTCCAAAAAGGGTCTCTCGATCTGTGGCACGCGATGAACGTTTCGATCGTCCGCCCTCTTGCGGGTCGTTCAGTCGAGCGATGGCAACGGCTGCCCTTTTTTCAGCATTGGGAAAGGGTTGCGCCTCAAAGGGTTAAATCAGCAAAACATTTTTTTTCAGTGCAGGAATCATGTTATAATTTATACAGATAATTTACAAATTCGGAAAAATTTCTCTCAAGATTAAGACGGACGAGCAAGGGCGATCTTTTGCAACTTTCGAACGCACCTTTGGAATCGACGTAGAAGTCAAATATGGTGTCATGGTCCGTTTCAGTCATCGGTAGGTCCAGCAGGTACTCCTGGTGGCTCCTCAGGTGGTCTTCGAATTTCTGGCGGTCGGGGATCTCCAGGAAAGCCCCTATGCTCCACATGAGACTGAACACGTAGATCTTTTGCAAAATATTCCCCAGGACGTTCAAGTCTTTCTCTTCTTTGGGAAGCAGACCTCTCAGCAGTTTAATCATCTGAAAGGTTAAAAGATATTTTTTATTAGGCGCAAAGCAAGTATTTTATTTACATCACAGATTCTTACTTACACGCTTAAACCTAAAGAGCGAGAAAAACGATACATTGCGGAGCGATCCGTTTCCATGGAAACCTACCGGTATTTCCGCGAAAGTGCTCTTTAAGTAGTCTTTTCTTCTGAGAACTCCTCTCCTCGCTTCCCCTTTTTTACGAGAATTTCCTTCCTCGTTTATTGTTATATTTCGCTCCGCTCTTGTGATCGAAATGCGCTCCTAAAGGAGAAGCTCGCTTTTGAAAACTGGCCCAAAAATCGCTCCGACTGATCGAATTTCGCTCGTTTGGTTTAAGCGTGTGCACTAGAAGAAAAAAGCCCGTTGTGGCGGCAATTACAACGGGCGCTAGAAAAAACATTTGACGAAAATAGGTCCACACTCAATATATTGAATCTTCGTCCACCTAAAAAAATAACTTCATATTCAATTTTTATTATATAACCCAAATCGAATGTCATGCTCTTCTGGAAACGCGCAGAAACTTTTCGCATTCGAACGATTTCCTTTTGTGTACTCGGCACCTCTTATATTAATGCTTCAGCAGACGATTATTTTAATGAAATAACTTAAGCCATGTTACCAGGAAAAACTATTTTAAACGAATTGAAATAATCCCAATGGTGTGACGTCATTTTCACTCGAAAAAAGTCATTTTGTCACGCAAATGATTCACTTTTTTGACTCTCGGAAATAGAATGGAGCTGAAAAGAGAGAATAATCGCCTAAAAATGGGGGAGCGGGTGGATTTTCAGATTTTTAAAGTAGCTCAGATTGTTTTCTATATTTTTATACATGATTATAAAAAAATTCAAGCGGATCGTACAAACGGTGTGAATTTTATGACAGTTTTAGACCATAACTTTTTCATCTGTTTGGGTGAATGACGGTAAAAGTTTCGTTTTGAAGTGGTCTGACCGGAATTGTTAAAGAGTGGGTGAGTCAGGGATCAGCGTGAACTATATAGTAGGATTTTATCATTGCCACAAACAAACTACAGTGAAGCACCGTTTAATACGTTTCTCGATTATACGTTTTTATCATTCATACGTTTTTCTGAATGGTCCCGGCGAAATCCATTGGATTTTAACGTTAAACAATTTGATTTATACGTTTTTCTGAAATCGGAAACTTAATTTATAACTAAAGAGGAGGAAACTATGCGATGCAAGTTTTCAGCAAGCTTTGACAGGTTCTAATTTTATGCAAGAATACCTAATTTCCGGCGATTCAATGATAATGTTAAACAAGCACTTTAAACTGTGTACAATGAACTTTTTTCTGTGTGCATTCTCAAACAGCCATACTGCCTAAAATTACAAAATATTTCGTACTTGCGGAATGAATATGAATACAAGTACTAGCTGTACATTAAATCCAGAATAAAACTGTTAGTATTACGTACCAATTGGTGTATTTTGTTTCCATGTAGTATTTTAATTTAAATCTATTTTTTTTTATTATTGGTTATTACGAAAGTGTACGTACTTTTGAGAATTTCGTTTATACGATTTTCTCATTTATACGTTTTCTCCCTAGTGTCCCTTGAAAAACGTATAAACGGGTACTTCACTGTATATTGCAACGTTGCAACAAACGTCGCTCAAATTCGACTGAACATCATAGCGGTTACAACATGGCAAACCCCAACTTTTATTCTCGCAACCATAACCCTTTTTAACACTTGCCAACAAGGTTGAAAAGTGTTTAACATTTCCGTTTGTCTGTCTGTGCTCTAACTCCCGTAAATATGCATGCGGACTACAATGAAATTTTGGTACGTTATTTCTATGTACCGTACCATGTACCCCATTGAAAATGGTGTATGTAGCATTTATAGTTCTTCTACAGGACAGTTCAAAAGATTTCCAATCAATGCACTCTACGAGCAGTCATTCTTTAAAGTGTATTTAAGAGATATTTGGCTATTTGAAATGAAACAAAATGGATATAGTATGTTATTAAGGATTACACAATAAAGCTCTAAATCGAAAATAGTGTCTGTATCATTAATAGTTCTTCTACAAGTGCACACAAAAGAATTCCAAAGCATTACGTTCAATGGTAGTTCAAAGACATTCAATCATTTAAAAGCACGATACTATCTTACTACATAATACCTTCCTCAAAAGTTGCTCCAGTATTGGCGACTTTTTACGATAAATTTGTACTAAGAATCAGAAAGATGGCGCTAAGTGTCAAGTACTTAGGCAAGAGATTTAGAAGAATGCAGTCAACATGGCGACTGTGGCAAAAATTTGGCAATGTGATTTTTCAACAGGATGGCGCACCTCCACATGAGCCAACGCTTGTGCGCAACTGCTTCAATCCACATTTCGCAAGCAGATAGATTGGTCGCAGTAGTCCAATTGAGTGGTCTCCTCGATCGACTTGGATTTTTTCATGTGGGGTTACGTCAAAAATATTGTTTACGGGACTAGCATGTCCTAATGTACAGGAACTCAAGGAGCGAATCGCAGCCCTTGTTTATTCCATAACTCTTCAGATGCTTTCAATTTACTTAGAATAAAATTGAATATCGTTTAGATGTTGTGCGATTCACTAAAAGGATCTCATACTGAAATCTATTAATTTTGCTATGTATGCAGCTAGTCAGCATAACATTTTAATGCTACTGTATTTAGAATTTTTAGCACTTGACTGCTGTTAAAATCAAGCAGGTTTTCAGCGTCTACATAACAATTTGTCACGGCGAGGCACTTTTCAAATGTGTCAAAACAGTGCATAGCGCGGGTACGGGGGGGGGGATGATATTCTCGCCAAGTTTGCCGACAAAAAATGAGGTGTAGTTAGAATATGCTTGGAGAAGATAGTAAGACAATTTTAGTAGACGATTTCCATATAGATTTCGATTCCAAAGAAGTGTTTTATGGAACAGGGAAGGAAAATACGGCACACTCATGTATTATGATGTACTTTTCAAACAGTATTTATAAAGGTGAAGTTTTGTTAGAGAGACTGATGAAGACTATTAAACAGTTTTGATAGGTGATCTTAATATAGATTTCAGTTCTGAAGAAGTGTTTCGTGCGGCACACTCATGGATTAGGATGCACATTCCAAACAGTATTTATTATGGCGAAGTGCAGTTAGAATATGCTAGGCAAAGACTGTAAAACAGTTTTAGAAGGCAACTTTAATGTAGATTTTGATTTCAAAAACGTGTTTTATGAAACAGGGAAGAAACATACGGCACACTCTTGAATAATGATACGCTTTCCAACTCAGTGAAATAAGAAAAATGGGGACGAGGCATGAATTATGACAGGTTTTTAATATTTAGCAATTGAGTGTGTATTTAAAATATGAAAGTGTTTCAATTTTTTTTTTTTTTTTTAATTTCATAAAGTGTCCAACAATTTTCGGTCACCCTGAACATTTAAGCACTTTTTCGCAGTGGGGGCTCCTCCATTTGAGTACATGAGCACGTGAACCCCCAAAAGAAAAACTAAAGAATAAACACATTAACACATTAAATTTTTAAAAAAATATATTAAGTACACTTCTAGATTTTTTCTGAATTTAAAATGTGAGCTTTACTCCCTCCCCCCACTATTATTAAATACGCTTATTATAGCTAACGCACTGTAGCGTAGGTTACTATAGCACACTCTTGAATCGATCGCACGCGCGAACGGAAAAATTCCCCTCTCAACCGCTCTCTGAGAACAGAAGCGGATACAGTTGAGCAGAAGTACGGTGCTACTAATATCCTTCCGTTTGCACATTTTCAATGCACACACGGGTTTTTTTTTTTCGGTTTTCTCTTCCGGATTTTCCCGTAACAATCTGGATTTTTCGGATTGTTATGTTCGGTTAGTTAATCCATTTTTATTTCATTTATCTTATTATTTTCTTTATTTCTATCTTTTTCACTACAATATTTTTTTTACAAATTTGTGTAAACAATTAATATGGGAGTAAAATACGGGTTTCGGAGTTGAAGCAATGACATTGTTCAATATTATCCTTTGAAAAAAAAATTGAAATAAAATGAATCAAGACAACACCTTTGCTAAAACTTATCTTGGTAACGAAATGCAAGACCAAAAATGACTTCTTTTCTTTCAGTTGCGTGCATTGTTTTCCTTTAACTGCTAGAAACGCAAATCTATTTTAATTTTGTATGTAAGGTGCCGCGTTATCTTCACATTTAATTTTCGAAATTCGTTTTGGTGAACCTTCATTTAAATAACCCACTAGTCGCCACTGCTTTTTTGTCGTCCCATGACAAAGGCCATGTTTTTACCTGCATAATAATCATGCACTGTAGAATCCTCATCCTGAAAACCAAGTTTTCCACGGACCACGCATAAATCGCTTCGAAGGACTTGTCGAACAGCTGAGTAATGCCTCTCGCAATCAGCTTGGGAAGCTTGTTTAACCAAGCCTGAAAAGAGAGATCATTAAGATAATACAAAAATCACGGTATTTCTACACCTATAAAAAAACAGATTCGGGGCCAATTATTGCGCGAAATGTCAGCACGACTTTTCAGTTTTGAAATATCCTTTTAGCCTTTTATAGTGACATTTTTTTTTCTAGTAATGTTAAATAGTATTTTTAATAAGTATTTTTTGGAACTGAGATTAATTTGCAAAAAAGAAATACGTTTAGCTTATTACCTAAAATTATTAATTATTATTTGTTATTGCATAATAATAATTAATTGGTATATAATATTTATTAAAAATAATACTTAAAATTTCTGGAGTTATCAGCAGATGTCAGCACAAATCATAAGGGGGAAAATAGTTTCCCGTCGATTTTTAAAAATAAATGAAGTTGGTGGGAAATATACTTCCCCGGCCTTATAAACGGTTAACCCTCTAACGCGCAGTGTTCCCGCTCTGGGAACACCCAACTCTCACGTTTTGACTGTTGCCAGTCACGAAGAATAGATTGGATTTCTATAAAAAAAAGTTGCGGGTGACACAGCTCCACGAGAATCTTTTACTTTTTAGCACGTCATTTCCCGTCAAAAGATTATTTTTAACAGCACTGACATCTGCTGAAAAATGGAAGAATGCGAGAACAGCTGGATAAATGGTCCAATGCTGAAAAAAGGGCAGTCGTTGCCAAAGGGCTGTGCGGCACAGCCAGCTGTCGTCAAAAAGGGTCTCTAGATCTGTGGCACGCGTTGAACGTTTCTATCGTCCGCCATCTTGCTGGTCGCTAAGTCGAGCGATGGCAACGGCTGCCCTTTTTTCAGCATTGGGAAAGGATTGCGCCTCAAAGGGTTAACGCGTGGTATGCTCTGCGTGTGGACGCAACTCTGATACTATGACTGTTTTGATTCGAGAAGAATAAATTCGATTTCAATAAAGTACTTAAGGAGGACATAGTCACACGAGAATCCTTTTCGATTTAGCGCATAATTTCTCGTAAAAATGATCGATTAATTGTAAAGTGGATGTCAGAATTATTTTTATCAGTACCGACATCTGCTAAGAACTGGAGAATGTGATGAAAATATACATCCGTATAGAAGAAAAACTAGATAGACTGCCCAATGCCGAAAACGTGCAGCCGTTGCCATCACTCGATTTAACTACCAGCAACATGGCGGTAGATCAAGTCGCCCATCGGCTACAGAGCTAAAGAATATTTTGACACATTAAAGAATATTATGAAACGTTTGTGACACAGCTGGATGTGCTACCGGCTACACAGCCAATGTTCTTTAGCTCTGTAGCAAGCGATGGGTGATTCGATCGATCGCCATGTTTCTGGTAGTTAAAACGGGCGATGGCGGCAGCCACATTTTCTCGGCATTGGGAAATGGTTGCACTTCAAAAGTATATGCAGTCTGTCGATCACAAGAATGGCTCCCGCTAACAAGTCTGGTTAGTGGCGGTCGCTGTAGCAACTGGACCTGTCCATTTCCAGTGGGGGGTGGGGGGTTGAGCATGGAAGGAATTCACCGAATGAAAGGTAATCTCAGACCTCATGTCATTTTCTTCTCGGTTCTCCCCTGTCGAAAATTGGCTAGCCGAGTTTCCATGGCTACGGACTGGCACAGACTCCTTGGAGAGAGCTGTTCTTGTGGTCGACAGACCATAGTGACTTTATCGATCATCATACTGTACCACGAGGATAGGTTTCCACGGCAGACAAGATGAGCTCATGTAAACCATTCCATTTCTGGACACGGTCGCGGGGGAAGCGTTCTCCAGAGTATGCACCTCGAAGATGACTTTACAGCACGGCGACATGGGAATCCTGTCGCCATTAGCAAGAGTCAGCGTCTTGTTGTCGTCCAAAACCGAGTTCAGATTTTCGATCCAGATAGCATCCACAGGACCGTCCAACACTAGCCAAACATATTCACCTTGAATTAAAGAAAGGAAAAAAGAAAGAAAATCAGGTTGGACATACAAATGAATCCCAAACTTTATGTCATTCGAGGAACCGCTAAGAATTTCGCTGCAGGCAGGTCCCGATTAACCTCTGATGTGAGGGGAAGCTCAGTCTCATTTCAGGCTCCCCATCCCCTTTTTGTTTGGGAAAAGTAAAGTTTTAATGATTTTCTTTCATAAAAATATTTAATTCGTAAAAAAGAAATTTCATTGATTGAATGAGTTCTAATGATTTCCTTTGATAAAAGCATTTTATTCATTCATTTGAAATTTTCCTTTGATCAAAATATTTTATCCATTCATCTTTATTATAGTTTAGTTCATTGTAACGAAATTTTACGGTATTTTTGAAATTACTTTAAACATTAACAAATAACTAAAAACATTACCTTACTGGAACCTTAAACTTCATTAATTGAGTCCTATTTTTCCTTAGACATGGCTTTTTTCAGAAATTCTTTTTTTTTTTTAATGAAACCATAAAAATCACAACACAGAAGTTAAGAATTAATTTTGACATTTAGAAGATGTTAAACATTACATATTAAAAGTCTACCCCTTTCTGCCGGCCAAATATTCCCCATAATAGAAAAAAAATCTCAACTGCAGCAGATGTCCCAGACAAAGACATCGCAAACAACCCATTTAGAAATGCTGCGACACGAAGTATCAAGACTTCTGAAAAGCACCCCTTCTCTTCATTAAAAATGTTTACAATAACTTAAAAGATCATTTAAAAACAAATATTTATCGCAGTTTTTCAGTCATATTCGGGCCCCCTTCAAATTCTGAGGGGAAGCTCAAGCTTCCCAAGACTTTTCAGTATTCAGGCCCTAGCTGCAGGTGCATTTTATGCGTTCGTTCACAGCGAAACCTGGAGAAAAATCAATCTTCTCTCTCAAGCTTTGAATTTGAAGAGTAGTTTATTAAAAACGTGCATACTTCAATTGAAATGTTAAAAGGTACAAATCACACCACACCACGCGTACCGATTATATTACACTTTCCAACACAATCTTACAACACTATCTGTTCGTTCCCGTATTTACAAAGACTGGCGACAGACATTGTCATTCGGTGCTCAGGGTTGCTTTCGGGAAACTCATAAAATGTCCCGCTGTGTGATCCTGAAATATTAATTTTTGTTTTTGCTTGAAAGAGACTGGGCGTTATGCTTGTGGCCCTCTTCAATAAGATAAAAGGATCTACGCGGCAATCTACTTGTAACAAAATAATTTTTATATCTAGTAATGAAAACTATTGCTTATGCTTTTAATAATCAATAAATTTCATATTCTATTTCTAACATTATAATTACCCTAGTAACAGAATCCACTGTTGCCTTTTAAGCTGTCCATTCAACCATTCAATGAAAACTGAAATCATTTTACCAAACGTTTAGACTCGGAAAACAGAAATACACAAACGTGAAACAAATGGATCATCACCTTGCTCGTGCTTTTAAAATACATGTACTTTATATCTAATCCAGCTATTTTACATTTTATATCCTTTGCATGCTTAGCAACACTTCCAGCTCCAAGGCAGCGACGACTATTCTCGGAAAAATTGGAACTGTTTTGAGAGCATTTCAGTACTATTAACTGTTTTGAGAGTATTACCGTAGTTCAGTGCTTCCGGACTTTTTTATCGTCGGTCAACGTTTGATAATTTTACAGCGGCCTGCTGAGGGGGGGGGGGAGGTGACGTTGAATGTTTACATTTTAGATTTTGATTTATTAATTTTAATTTAATTCTATTTAAACATGCCTTCAAAATGAAATACAGCTACACTAAAAATGTATATAAAGGAATTTAACATTTTAATTCCCAAGAATGCTAAATCAATAAGAACCCTGAGCCCGTTTCTTTGCAACGTGTCGGTTCCATCTGGTGGTCATAAGAGACGATGAAACCCGAATTGTGTTGCTTATGTCCAGTTTATTCCGTTGCTTTGTTTTGGTTTGCTGTCACTGCAGAAAACCCCCGCTTCAGGTAGAAAGGCTGTCGGAAATGGCAAATAGGGATTTAACCGTTTCGCTCCCAAGCATTGATTTGGAATGCTTGCTGAAGTTTACCGAAAACGCCCGACAAATGTGTTTGTTTGCTTTCCCCCACGAAACACTTTCTTTTGTACCTGTGTACATGTATCTCTGTCAAAACAGAGGGCAAAGAATCAGTGGGAGTTAAAGGGGTATTTCACACCCTCTCCTCCCCCCAAGTATTTGAAAAGCACCTGTTCGTAAATACAGCTAATCACCCAAAGGGGTAATAGCAAACACGAGAAAGAGGTTTTCCACACTTGACACTTGTAAATGGATGCTGCATAGCCCGGGGGAAAGAAGCATCGTTCAGCCGTAAGGCCAGTTATCTGGGAGCGTGCATTTTCGGCCGGGACGGTTGGATTGAAAGGGAAAGGTTTAAGAGACTGCAATTTTAATTCATAATCGTGGAATGTTTAATAAACAATAAACTAAATTAAAATAGTTATAAGATTTCTCTTGTTACGAAGGTATAAATCAGCAGAAACGTGACAAAAATACACCAAGTAAGTCAAATGGAAAAAATTTAATGTTCCTTGGGCGGCCCGGTACCATTTGATCCACGGACCGGGGGTTGGAGACCACTGCCGTAGATGACACCACCTTAGATATTAATCCCTGGTATTAACCCCAGGCTCACAAAGGCAACCCGTACGTAGGGTACAGAGCACTTCGTTGTGACGTTTCAGTGACTTTACAGGAGTGACAGCCGTCTGCGCATTCTTTCTGCGAAGATTTTACTATTGCAATCAACCCAGAATAGGGGTATTAAAATCATCAACTGTAATCAATTTTAATCGCTACAAAACAATATACCGCTAAAAAATCAAAAAGTCAAAGGTTTTCAAAATCCAATTCAGTCCATTACAATAATCCAAAAACTTGATTTTAATGTCTCTTTTACGGGTTTCTCCTATTGAAACACATTTCATTAAGACGACCGCAGCCCAGGTGGTGTAGTGGCTTAAGAACCATTATTCTATCACGCCTTAGGTCCCGGGTTCGAATCCCGGCTTGGCCATGGATGCTAACTTGTCCGTCCCCTAAGGCCACGTTCCACTTCAAGCGTTTTTCGACCATACAATGTATTTGAATGGGGATTTTTGGCCGGCGTAAAACGCCGCCCGACAGTGGACTGTGCTCCACCGAACAACAGATGGGGGAGGTGTGAAATCGCAACATGATTCACGGTCCCCAATTACCTTTTGTCGGTTTAATACCGAAGTATCTCCCTCTTCCTCTGCGGTGGGTAAAACTTATTACTTACAAGTGAGAATTGGCCATTAAAGTGTTCCCCTACTAGCCCCTACTGAAGTCAGCCTTGCCCTTTATTGGGGAGGTAACGCTGGTCTCCCACTGGCTGCCCCCATAATAAAATGGCTTGTAATTCCGGGCTTAGTAGTGGCAAAATGCTTGATGAGCAAATGCCTGCCCACTGGAAAAAAAAGAAACATTACGTGGACCCAAAGCTGTCATGTAAAGGCGGGGGGGGGGGGCTGTCGCAGAGCGGCAAGGCTCGTCCAAATCCTCAATTGCTATGTGAAGTAGAGTTTAGTGTACGGGACTTCAGGACAACGTAGCCTTACCTTTCTTCAGTTTGAGTGTCTTCCTCCACAGCGCGGAGAATATTCCGTCTGTCCAGTCGTCCGTCGCGACGTCCAGGCGTCCGAACATCTGGGGAGCCGTGATGGCCTTCGGGTTCATACGCATCTCCCGATGGGGTGACCCCAGAGCAGTGATAGCCGCCATGAGCGTTCGTATGCAAGTGGTTTTGCCAGCCCCCGCCGGTCCCAGAGTCATGATGCCATGACGGACCAACTGTGTTTCGTAAAGCTGGAAAATCAAAAAAAAGAAACCTTTTCAGATTAAATACTCACCAAAGTGCTATATATTAAAAGCGTATCATAATTTATGCGTCGTCCCTATTTTCTTCCTTATTCCATAAGGTTGGAAAGTGTATGATTGTTCATGAGTGAACAGTATTTTTCTTCCTTATTTTATAAAAACCATCTTTGGAATCGAAATCCATCTTAAAATCGCCTACTAAAACTATTTTACAATCTTCGCCAAGTATATTACAACTATACTTCACAGTTTTAAATATTGTTTTGAATGTGCATCCTAATCCATGAGTGCGCCGTGTTTGTCTTTCTTGGGTTGATTTCTACTTTAACGCCCCAACTCTCGCCAAGGTGGCGATCATTAAACATATAGAGTAACCATGACAATTTTTTGTATTTATGTGTCAATCGTAATTTAGAATTAAAATGGCGATTTGGAACTACCTGTAAGTACAGCATTCCGTTACATTTTTATTTATTTTGGCTTGCAAATAAATGTAGTTTTAATAATTAAGTGTCTTCAAATTCCTTAACTAGTGCGTTTATCACTAATTTGTTCACTTTAGTTTTTAGTTGTTTAGGGAGCGTTGAAACTTGTACATAACTCCTAGAGACCCATGACTTCCAAGCTCGCCAAAAGGCGGGGAATTTTTAGGTTGGCGAAAGTAGGGGGCGTTAAAATAAGAATCAACTCTTTCTTGAACCATAAAGCACATCTTTGGAATCCAAATCTATCTTAACCTACGCCTATTGATAGTGTTTTAAAATCTTCACCAGGCATATTGGAACTATAGGCATATTCCAAATATATATCTCGTATCGTAGAAATTTTAAATACTGTTTGGAATGACCATCCTAATCCATGAGTGTATCGTGTTTTCCTTCTTTGTTCCATAAAACTATTCTTCGGAATAGAAATCTATATTAAAATCGCCTACCAAAACTGTTTAACCATTTTCGCCAGGCAAAGTCAAACTACACTTCACCTTTATAAATACCATTTGGAAAATGTATCATAATCTATGATGTGTACCGTATTTGTTTTCACTATTCCATAAAACACTTCTTCGGAATTAAAATCTATATTTAAATCGTCTACTAAAACTATTTTACACTATTCGCCAGGCGTTTGCTAACTATACTCAAAATATATTTATAATAAATTGTCGCATTTTGGCACCCTGTTTAGCGATCCTTTATCAAAAATTGCAAACCTTGTGCGACTTTCTACATTTTATTAACGCATCCCCCCCCCCTCCACGTTATCTGGCAAACCCATTTGAAAAGTGCCTCGACGCGAAAATTGTACCAAAATCGTGTCTACACAAAGAGCAAGGTTGAAATTAATAACACTCTGGTGCTAAAAAAAAAAAAAAAAAAAAAATTAAATGCAAAAACAATACTAACAATATAATTATAACAATAAAAAAATTATATTTTTAGTATTGTTTAGAAGAGTTCACCATTCAATAACATAATTTGGACAGTCAAGTAACGTTGATGGGGAGGTTTGAATGGTCCAGCTGACTTCCATGTTAAAAGCAGCTTTACGTACACTGACGAGCCAAAACATTATGAACACCCCTCCCGCATTTTCCAATGAACTCGTCTGGATGACATGGAGAACACGCAATTAAGTGGGAGCGGTGTTTAACTGTTGCTGGAGAAGGCAAGGAATCATTCTTGCACTTTCTTGCACTGTTTGTGAGTGGTGGGAAAGCCTCTTGATCTAAGCGAATTGGATAGAGGGCAGATTGCGATAGCCCGGAGCCTCGGAACGAGTATCTCCGAAACTGCACGACTGGTCGATTGTTCACGATCCGTCGTTGTTAGTATTTATAAAAAGTGGATTGAGGTCGGTGAAACCAGCAGTAGACGCCAAGATGTTGAGCGTCCACGCATCATCCAAGACTGTCCCGCCTAGTATAGCAAAATCGGCGGCAGACAGTGGCTTCACTAACTGCCCAATACAATGCAAGACCAAGTACAAGTGTAAAGGGGGGGGGGGGAGGAGTACTGCGCAGAATGACCGAAACTGCCGCTCTCACTCCTTTCTATTCAGTGTAATTGAATCGGTGAGTGGAGAAACCACTTCAGTCACAAAAATGCGAAAAACCGTTTTCGATGAAAATAAGCTTAGAAAGGCAAGATGCGTGTTGAGGGCAAGAACGACGTTAGTCTGTTGAGTAGTTTCGTAGATACGGGGCTTCTTTTTCGAACGATGGGCGACAATGATCCAGGGTCGACACACGACAATGAATCAATGGTCCAGAATGATCTATTTTAACTCTATTATTGGCTACCTGACCTGCCCTAGGGGTAGTTTTCTAAAAAATAGTTATTCCAGCTTCAATGTTACATTTTCATCTCCATAATTTTCTGCAAGCAAAGCACTTTTTTTTCTCCTCAATTCATGTTCTTGACTTTTGTATACCGTAAATAGGGTTAGACAATAAATGGTGATTTGATTTGCTTTGATCTGATTTGAATGATGACCTTTTTCCAAGTTTTCAGCTGACTAAAAACCGGTTGAGAGCAGAAACAGCATAAGTCCGAATCCAGTTTTAAATTTTCCTGAGCCTAATGGATGTCGAAATGAGGTAATATTTGCATGCCAAAAACATAAATGCATGTTATGACAGTGGAAAAAAAAAGTTTAAATACTTCAAAATTTGGAGGAGTTATGAAGTTTTTTTCTCTCTCCTGAAAAATTTCCTTTTTGTGACTGAGGGGGTGTCTGCACTCACCGATTCAATTCACGACTCGAACGTGATAGCGCGATGATTCTTTCGTGTATTTATAGAGTTCATTTAGACCGATCGATTCTAATAAAATAAGTTTAATTTGGACAATATTTATAAGTAAAAGTAATCAAGAAGTGCGTAAAAAGTTATAAAAATTCAATGTGTCGGCCTCAGCCGGTGCTAGAGACAGCCAGAAATATAAATCACAGCTTTCGTTGGGAAGAAGGAGTTAAGGGCCACGCATTGGTATCCCAATGTCTGGCGCCGAGCGAGCGAGGCGGTTTCGGGAGCCTCTCAAAGCTAACAAGGCATGCCTAGTGAACAAAAGCCCCTCGCTAAATAGACGTTTCACGTCAAACCAACGGCCATGTGCCCAGACACATCCCCACCCGATTTACGTTACTGTTCCGTTTTTTAGTGCTAGAGTGTTACTTCGTACACGCCGGGTGTATTCTGTCGACATTTTTTTTTTTTTTTTTGTGGGCATGCTTTGCATCGAAACGTTTTCGTTGCATTTTTCAATCGCGATCGCTTTTCAAATGTTACCAAATAGCGACAGGGGTAGTGAAATGACAAAAGTCGCCAGGGTTGGCAAAATAGGCAATTTATCGTCAAGTTTGGTGTTAAAAATAAGTCCACAAAGCTAAACCCAGTTTGCGGTATTTTCTATATTAATATAAATGGTATAAATAAAAGTGAAGCAAAATTAATGCATGCTTGACGAAGATTGTAGAAAAGTTTTAATTGGAGATTTTAATGTATATAGATTTCCATTCTGAAAACAATGTTTTATGGAACAAGACAGACAAATACACACTCCTGAATTACGATGAACTTTCCAAGCTGTATTTATAAACCTGAAGTATAGTTAGAATATGCCTGGTGAAGATTGTAAAATAGTTTTAGTTGACGATTTTATTGTAGATTTCAATTCCAAAGAAGTGGTTTATGGAACAAGAAAGACAAATAAGGCTCATTCATGGATTATGATGAATTTTATAATGGAACAAGAGAGGCAAATAGAGCCGAGACATAATTTATGCTACACTTTCCAACATAACGGAACAAGGAATACAAATAGAGTCTTCACATGGCTTATGATACACTTTTAATATACAGCATATTAGTGTGTAATTAAAAAAATCTGGAGTGACTCCACTCGACTTTCCGAACACTTACGATTAAGATCATGACCAAGCACTTAAATAAATTTTAATCGATGAATAATTCAAACATATACCAAATTGAAACTCAATCGAATGCACCGTTTAAACGCTTGCGCACTTTCAAGAATTTCTCCCCATATGCCATAATGCCATAACATAAAAGAAAGTTTTGTCGTAGCCCTGTAGGAGAACTATAAGTCCTATACACACCAAAATCAATACCGGTCTTGCAACGGTGGTTTATAACATATATACCCAATTTGAGCTCAATCGAATCTACCGTTTAAACGCTAGCGCACTTTCACGAAATTCCCCCCATAGACCATAATGTAAAAGAAATCTTCGTCGTAGCCCTGTAGAAAAACTATAAGTCCTATACACACCCAAATCAATACCGGTCTTGCGACGGTGGTTTATGACATATATATCCAATTTGAGCTCAATCGAATGCTCCGTTCAGGAGCTATCGTGTTCACTCACATACACACATACATACATACATCTCGTAAAAATAGCATAAATGGATTCAGAAGCCCTCAAAACGTGTAAAAACACCAAAATCTGGAAGTCGAATTTTTTCATGATGACAATACTTTCCTTACATGGTACATGTGCGGAAAGTAAAAAGAGTTTCTGATTTGTTTTTCTCAAATTCAATACTTTTATAAGTATTTTTTTTTCATTTGAATATGAGGCATATCTTTAATTACTAGGTATGTAGATCAGACATAATTTCACCAATACATGCACCACATAAATTTCTTGATAAAGAGTATAATCTCCGTGACTGTTGGAATATGTCGCCTGCGTCAGACTTTAATTCATTTCAATTCTTCAATGCGTCATATTCGCAGCTTTTGTATTTCACTGTTTCATTGTACTTCTTATATCTCTTGTGGACTTTTGACAAAGTATATTTAATCAAGATAGCTTATCATAACGTATTAAAAACGTAGTAAGAGTGAGCCACTTGAAATACCATAAACGAGTGAAAACTTTGATAAATATTTACATATAACATATCACTTGATAATTTGACTGAGCAAATATATAATACTAGAAGATACAGCCCGTTGTGGAGGCAGTTACAAGGGGCTTTAGAAAAAACTCTTAACAAAATATGACTAAACTTAATGTATTTAATCTTCGTCCACTTAAAAAAATCTGGAGTGACTCCACTCGACTTTCCGAACACTTACGATTAAGATCATTACTAAGCATTTAAATCAATTTTAATCGATGAATCATTCAAACATATATACCAAATGGAAGCTCGATCGAATGTACCGTTTAAACGCTAGCGCACTTTCAAGAATGTCTCCCCATAGGCCGTAATGTAAAAGAAGTCTTTGTCGTAGCCCTGTAGAAAAACTAAGTCCTATAAACATCAAAATAAATACCGGTCTTGCGAAGGTGGTTTATAACATGTATACCCAATTTGAGCTCAATCGAATGGACCGTTTAAACGCTAGCGCACTTTCAAGAATTTCTCCCCATAGGCCATAATGTAAAAGAAATCTTTATTTTATCCCTGTAGAAAAACTGTAAGTCCTATACACATCAAAATCAATACAGATCTTGCGAGGGTGGTTTATAACATGTATACCCAATTTGAGCTCAATCGAATGGACCGTTGAAACGCTAGCGCACTTTCCAGAATTTTCCTCCATAGGCCATAATGTAAAAGAAATCTTTGTCGTAGCCCTGTAGAAAAACTGTAAGTCCTATACACACCCAAATCAATACCGGTCTTGCGACGGTGGTTTATAACATATATACGCAATTTGAGCTCAATCGCATGCCCTGTTCAGGAGCTATCGTGTTCACTCACACACAAACACACACACACACACACACACACACACACACACACACACACACACTCATACACACGTACATACATACATCTCGTAAAAATAGCATCCATGAATTCAGAAGACCTCAAAACGTGTCAATACACCAAAATCTCAAATTCGAATTTTTCATGATTACAATACTTTCCTTACATGGTACATGTTCGGAAAGTAATAAATAACTTCATACAGTGAAACCGCTCAGCGGCCACCCCTCTAAACGGCCATTTTTTCTTGGCACGGATTTTTTGGCTCATAGACTTAATGTTAAAATAACCTCTATCCGCGGCTACCCGACCCCCCTATAAACGGTCACCGAGTGGGATCGCCCATCTCATTTTTCGATTTTCCGGGAAATTCCACTCACTCCATGCTGTAATTTTGAGCGGAAGAACTCAAGGTCAAGTTTATGGTCGAATATAAGTCCCAGGAATAACTGGAAATGAATCTGTTATCTCTTTTCTACTCTCCCCCACACCCAATCAAGTGTTGAAGTTGTCCTGCAAATGAATTTTTTGGCCCTTTAAAGGCGCTAATTCCGTCCCTAACAAGGAATTTCCCGATGTTTGTAATGGCGAACAAGCTAAACTTTCAACACAAGTGACTTGAGGGAAAATCAATGAAATTAATCGAAAATTCCGAAGCGGTTACAAACCAACCGGTTAGAGATCTGCTTTTTAAAGTAAAAAAACTAACTAGAAAAAAAAATGTTTCAGAGTAAAGTAAAAACTTAAAAAAGACACAAATTGTATAATTTAAAAAAAAAAAAAAAAAGAAAGCATTAAATAAAGTTCTATTTTCTCTTTATATAAGTTTTAAATTTCATTTTAAATAAGGAATATGTGCCAGACGTGTTTATATTACGCATTATAGCAATTATAATAGTCAATAAAACCCTTGAGAGCGGCCACCCCCTCTGAGCGACTAGATATTCTCGGTACGGTGGGGTGGCCGCTCAGAGAGGTTTCACTGTATTCATTTTTTTTTTTTTTTTTTTTATATGCCGAAACCGGAATTGCATTTTCTTCTAAAAACAGGCGAAAACATTTCGCATTCGAAAGATTTCGTTCCGCTGGAAACGTCCCATCTTATATCAATTTTTCATATAGACGAAATAATTTTACTTGTGAATAAAAGAACTATAATCTAGAAAAACTATTTTAAACGAATTAGAATTGCAAATTTTCCCTTCAAAGCCTGATAACCGTGGCTTCAGTATGACGGCATTATCACTTGACACACCTAATTTTGTCACGCAAATGATTAACTCTTTTTACTCTCGGAAAGCAAATAGATCTTACTATGGTAAATTCAGCTTGCATTTACAAAATGCCTCCTTAGAATTATTCAGTTGAACAAATTAAATAAATCTAATTCATACCATTACTCAGTTAGTTAATACGCAGAGTTCATAGGTACAATTGCTTGAGCGTTTGATAATCATTTAAAAGACATTTCAATTTTATGATTTAAATAAGAATAAATGCTTTACATTAGAAAATTCATGTTCTAGAAAATAATTAGCATATGTTTTAAAGCTAACCATCATTGAAATCACACACACACAAAATAAATAAATAAATAAAAAGTACTTATACTGAAATTTTAAGAAACCGACTTTAACAATAAAAAGTAGGTGGTTGTCAGAAATGTCTTTATTGGCATACGGACATTTCTGACATCCACTTCCTCGATATTTATTTCAAGGTCATTTTTGGCAGTTTGGATATTACATTACATATTTGTTCTACATTTCTTTCTTTTTTAACTGCCTTCCGTATTCGACAGAGAAAAAAATCCCGTTCAGATAGTCTTTTCCGTTCAAACTGCTACGGGAATTATTAACTTAAGATTACTTATCGTTACTTATCTCTCTCTCTTTTTTTTTTTTTTTTTTTTTTTTTACAAGAACCTCTACACTACAAACTGCCAGCTCAAAATCACTAATCTTAGCTAAACAGCCTCTTTATTCTTTCCAAAATTAGGCAAATTTAGTTGTACATAAATTCTTACTCTTTTACCTAAAACAAATTAATTCCTTTTCAGTTTTCGCATTGCAGACGATATTTTGATTAAAAATCGTGAGATTCAAGACTATTCACCTATTTTTACGAATGCCATTTCTGCCCACTGCTTAGTTTAAAAACCTAAATATTGAATTAATAATTTAAACTAATAATCAAAGATAAATTTTTATGCAGCCGAAAATCGCTGAGCACAGTAACATCATACTTTTTTTCTCACTTTTTTGTTAATATCTTCCAAAATAATTCGAAATTTAAATGAATCAGCTGATTGGCATGTGATTGACATCCGATTTTTTCTATACTTATTACGTACTTGCATGATTTTTTATTAAGTAAGCCGTTCCAAAACATGTTTTGAACTTACAACGACTTTGAGAAAAAAAAAAAAAAATAATCTGTACATGTGGGATTATTTTGGAGGAACGTAATCCCACATAAAAAAAATTGAGGCTTATTTATCTACGGAGCAATTGTCACACTAAGATGACACACAAACAATAAGATACGTTCTATGAAATCCTCACTAACAAACAAAAAAAAAAAAAAAAAAAAAAAAAACAAGAATTAAAAGAAAATTCCGTAATCACACAAGCAGGAACCAGCATGATGCTTTGTAATTAACCTGATATTAATGATATAGGGTGAGTTAGGTTAAGAGCATACGCAATCTCTGTATCGCTTATTATTCGTTTGTTTTGTTATGGCAACGCTACACGTGGGCGATCTGCAAAGGATGGGGAGGAGGTGCCTTCACTGGAGGACTTTCTAAGCGATTCTAACGCGTATTCACGTTACAACTGGAGAAAAACGACCGAAACTCCAGACCGTTAGATCGTCAGACTCTCGACAGGGCCTGAACCGGGACCTTCACACTTCAGCCATCTACTATCTTGAGTATCTTATGCCCTCGGCCATGGTGGGAAGGCCTGAATCTCTTATTATTTGTACTACAGCAGTGGGATTTGCACCAAAATATTCCTTTCTTATCATACTTTGTAGTACCCCGAACTTACGCGGTAGATGGGGCCGAGTGACAATCGCGTAAGTCGGGGTATAATTTCGCAAATAAATAAGAACTTACAAATTGTTTTTAACTGGGGTCTGAAACTAAAGAAAACAATAATTTAGAAAAAAAATGTTTCATAAAACGTTAAATAATACGCATGTATAAGAAATTATTATATTATTGAAATCGTAAGCGAAAGTTATTTTATTTTGAAAGTAAACAAAAGACGAATCGACGGGATTTGAAATTCGCGTAACTCCGGGTTCGCGTAGGTCGAGGTATTAGTGTATACTTCCATGAACTGATTTCGCTTTGTGACGTATTTTTTTAAAGGCCTTGTCACAGAGGAGGAATGAGTTAAAGTTCGTAAGGGCTTTTTAAAACATTTATATAAAAAAACACTCTTCTGTTACATATTTAAGTGTACTTTTCAGTCATATTTTTATATTTTTTACACCTACTATTGTTTAAAAAAACAAGGGACGTTGTGCGCTTTCCCCTTGTTTTTGTTGCTGCGGGGCAAGTGCATACACTAAATGTGCACTTGCCCCCACCAAGTAAGTTTTAAGCCTCAAATCATGTTGCTGCACGTTTATTTATCAGTGAAACATTGTGTAGGGATAGGGATAATTCAATCCATAAACACTGACAACAACTCAGTCATAAGGCTTTTGAGAAAAATAATTAATAAGAAGATAAGCATCTCTCCCAAAATAAGTACATCAGTGAGGTAACAGACAAGTATATCCTGAAAATTTTACCACAACCTTCACTGAGGGCAAGAGGAGGAAGTTTTTTTTTAATATACAATTCTCTTCTGACAGTATAGTAATAGAGAAACAAATTGGATAATAAGGTGTACGTAGTTTAAAAATTAAATATAATTGGTTTCATAGTAGGGATGGACGCGAGACTATGTTAGAGGAGAAATGGCTAAGGTCTTGTCTCGTCTCGCAATTTTACATCGAAGTCTCGTCTAGCACCTGGAGGTGTCGTCTCCTAAAAGGGTTAGACAGCGAGAAGTCTCGTCTCGCGGTGTCGCGTCCCTCCCTACTTGTCTAGAGGAAGTAATAATGCTAAAACACATATATTTTAGTGGAAAAGAGCTATGCTCTTAACTACTAAAGCGTTCGATTTATAAACCAAAAATTCACTGTGAAGAAATTCTTCCGTACCACCAGAGTTGCCAGATCAAAATTTATGAAAATAGCCAAATTGCTTCTGAAAATTAGCCAAAAATAGCCAAACCGGCGATTGCAGCGCCATCAGATTTTTAATAAAGCTTTGCAGAATTTGAGTTTGGAATAGATTATGAACACTTTTTTTTTCATAAGGGGGAGGGCGGAGGGAGCGAATTTCTCTCAAACTCTTTTGATTTAAAACATTTGTTTAAAAATTTAAAGAGAAACTTCTATTTCTGCTCTTGAATTCCGTACATGCTCAACCCTCAAAGAAAAGCAAAATTTGTCATACAATTAGGCAAATGAACAAAATAGGCACCTAATAATTAATCAACAATCCCTCATACTGTATAATAAACACATATAGACTGAGGAATTCTGTCTATAGTAGTAACATAGAGATGATTTTATTTTGGTGGAGGGAGTTGTTTATCAAATTGTAACTTAAATAAATGTATTCAAGAGTGATAAGATAAATTAAGCATGAATGATAAGATAAGCTTACCCAAAACACAAAAGTAGTCAGATTTCGGGGGAGGGGACCCAGCAACCCCATCAGGATGCGCGCCTGGTCTATACAAACAAATTTTGAGTATAAAATAGAAAATATTTCTTTCAAAATGCTCTGACTAACTTTAGAAATAAAATTTAATTCATTTAAGCAGGAAAATTTTTTATCCTTTGTCTCACAGTGTATTAATATTAATTAAAAACAACCTAAATACACAAATTATTGCAACTGTTGCTATGTAAACATAAAATTTAATATAACATATCTAAAATAAATAAAAATTTGCGATATATATATATATATATATATTAATATATATATATATATATATATATATATATCTGCAAGACAACGGTGTCAGTTCGCCCCTGGCGGCGAATTAAAAATAAAAATAGGCAAGCAATAAAATAAAATAATAAAAAGGAGCAGCAGCACCCTAAAGCCGAAATTTGGAAAGAATAGGGCATCAAATAATAAAAAGGAAGAATAGGGCATCAAATTTTGGAAAGAATAGGGCATCAAATAATAAAAAGGAGCAGCAGCACCCTAAAGCCGAAATTTGGAAAGAATAGGGCATCAAGGCCGGGCCGGGGGCCCGCCCCGGCCACCAACGCAACAACTCTCGGTCAGACGTCAAGGGTAATGGCATGATCTTTATGGATGTGACACATGACCCCACCTTCCTCTCTTGTTGGAGTTGGTTGAGGTAACTGAATTTTCCTTCTTGCTAAGGCTAAATAATTTGACAATTTCTTCAAAAAACTTATCAAGTCAAATATGCTTAAAAAATGACCAAATTAGCTAATATTAGCCAATTTCTAGCAACTACGATAAAAATAGCCAAGAATTATCCAAAATCAGGTTGGCTATTTTCTTGACAAATTTTCTAGCCAATCGTGATCAAAAATAGCCAAATTGGCTAATATTAGCCAAATCTGGCAACCCTGCGTACCACGGTAGAACTGATTGAACGCGATAAACGAGTTCATACAGGAAGTAAAAATGAAAACATATTGGTGTTGCAAAATATGCGAGACCAGTCTCGCGGTCTCGCGTGAGATCGCTATAAACGAGGGACGACTGTATTTCTTTTAACTTTGCACAATTAATTAAAAATGAAGGCATTTCTGTGTCGTACAGTATGCGAGACCACGATAAACGAGGGACGACTGTATAGTCCTTTACTTCCTACAACCCATTCAGCACACACAGGTTCTCTGAACGTCAATTAACATTCAGAAAACGTTTTCTGGACGTTAATAGACGTTCAAAGAACCTCTTAGTACTGTATGAGAATTAAGTAAAAATGAAAATATTTTGGTGTCATACAGTATGAGAGACATCGATAAACGAGTGATAAAGTGTATTGTAAAATAGTAGGATTTGACAAATTCTCGCCAGGTATAGAAGATATCGGCAAGCAGAGTTTAATTTTGAAAACTTACTTTTGACGCCAGACTTGGCGATAAATCATCAAAAGTGGCCAACCCTGTCGACTTTGGACAGTAAGATCAGTGCCATTACTGGCACCCTTGAAGCAATGGCTTAAAAACACTTTTTTTTGTTTTTTTCAATTTTCACAATATCACCACCATCAGAACGTGACCAGATGGAACCACCCCTGAGCAACCCCTTTTCCAATAAAAGAAGAATTTTTGAAATCGGTCCACGCGGTAAAAAATTATCGTTCTTAAAAGAGATGCTCTCAGCAGCCAATCACATTTATCCCGTTTCTGCGTCTACTGCTCGCCCAAAGATAAAAGGTCGGCTTTGGCGGGCTGCCAAAATAATGCATGCTGCGAAGATGGGTTCAGATGTGCAAGAAATTCTCTCTCAAGTATCTGCTGACAGGGTTGCCAATTTAGCCACTTTTTGGCTAGATTTTGGCCAACTGGCAATACGGGAGTATTTTGTAAATCGGAAAGGAAAGTCCAAATGTCTCAAAAAACACTACTACCGTATAGAATTTCAAGAGTCCTTGCACATCTGAACCCATCTTTCCTATGAAACAAATCGCAGCATCCCCCCCCTTTTTTTTTGGCAGCGCGCCAAAGCCGACCTTTTATCTTTGGGCGAGCAGTAGTCGCCTGTACGATGAAAGAGTAAAGCAGAAATCGGTCCGAGGTTGTGTGTGTAACTGTGTCTTTACCTGTACCAGCTTCACTTTCCACGCCGGGTAAGCAACGAGGCCAGCTTCCTTCACCTGAGCGTCTATAGCGTCTCCCAGTTCCGTGTTGCCCTTCTTGTGGTCTTTGATGCCGGGGAAGAGGTCGTTGAGCAGAGAGAGGAACAAGGGCTCGTTCTCGTCGATCTGCAAAAAGAAAGACGAAGTACAACAACAAAACTTCCATAAAGCGTAGTTTTAATAGGACGAAGATCTAGTTCGTAATACTCGATAAGTTCGTTTAGCCATTTCAGACCAAGCGTCCGCAATGGAGGATACACATTTAGAAAGTAAAAGTAAATGCGGTAATACTCCGAACTTATGAGCAAGCGATGGTTGGGACCTAGCAATAATCGCTTAAGTCGAATTCGCGTAAGTTGGGCAGGGCCCGATTATGGCGAACAGGGAACTTAGGGGTCCCCATCTATAAAATTTGTTATCTTTTTCATAAAATTTTGACATATAAAAGAATATTTCAGAACAACATTTGAAACTGGGGTCCCTTTGCAAAGTCACGATTTGCATATGCGATAATAAGCGTCTGAAGTTGGGGTATAATCAGGGCCGGATTTTCCATAAGGCCAATCTAGGCCATGGCCTAGGGCGCAGTGGTCTAAAGAGTGCAGAACAAAGAACTCTCCTGCAGAACAATCACGGATGAGGTAAAGGACTGGAAAGGAGAAACGAAAGCCACTTTCTTTAAGTGATTATTGCCCAAGAAAAACACATTTATGGCTTCCGAAAAATTCTTTTTTTCCCTAGCACAATTTCTTATTTATAGAAAACCCATGTGTGGAGATCCATTAACTCCCCCCCCCCCTTCCCTCGCAGACACAGCATAGAATTTTACACGTTACATATTACGGTGTGATATGTCTATGAGACACAGAATTGCTCACAGAGCATCCCAGCACAGACCATGTCGGAGTCGACGACATGTGTTGCAGAACTAAGAGATCCGCTGCAGAACAATCACATTGAGGAAAGGAGGGGTACCGGAGAGAACCATTATTCAAAGTAAGTTATCATCGAAAAGGCGTCTGACTGTCTGTGCTCTTCCGATATCCTAACGTTCCCGAGAAAGAACCACACCACACACATGCACAGAACGGTCAATATATCTGCTCGAGAAAAAGTCTGTTGCTTTGAGTGTAATGCGTCTATAATTTTAAAAAATTTGAAAACGCATTATCAACTCTTTCATCCAAAATATATCGGTGAAACATCACGCAATTAATGAAACGAGCATTTCTGGTTTCTTAGTTCTATCTAAAAGATCGCCAGAAAAAGTGCAATCTGATTCTGATATGTTACACATAAAAATGCTGAGAACAGAAACTGATACCGAAATTTTGCAGAAAGTTAACGTGTACGAGGACATCTAACGTGTCCAAAAAACGCACGAAGTTTACAATGTAATCCTCTGTTTAGCGATGACTTTTCATAAGTTTCACAAAACGGAACTGTTTCGTGGCTTTCAATGGTAAAATTCAGGGTCTTCCTATCGAAATGATAATAGATAATGTAAATTATCTGGCAATCTTAAAAAAAAACTGTACATTATAAAACACTTTTTTACGTGACATATAGTGCTGATGAGGAAAAACGAATTATTATGCATATTAAATTGGAACTATTGATCCATTTTTCGAGGGAGGGGGGCGCAATTATGGCGTTTGGCTTAGGGCGCAAAAATGTGTAAATCCGGCCCTGGGTATAATTTCGCCTATAAATATGAACATGCACAGAGCCTGATTATGATCAACGGGGGCCCCGTGCATGGATTAATTTGGGGGCGCCCCCCCATCTATGAAATTTGTTTCATTTTTCATAAAAGTTTCATATAAAAATATATTTCAGAAGAATGTTTGAAATTGGGGGTCCTTTCAAGCCAGGGGCCCTGGGCAAAGTCCCGATTTGCCCATGCGATAATAAGGCCCTGTACATGCAAAGTATTTTTTATTGGAGCCGGACACTTAACAAAACAATAATTTAGAAAAAAGTTTAATAAAATCTTAGATAATACATATTTGTATAACAAATTATATTATTAAAATCGTAAGCCGAAGTTTTGATATAGGAGGCTTCAAGAAAAGACGAATCAACGATATTTGAAAATCGCGTAACTCCAGGTTCGCATAAGTCCGGGTAGCCTAAGTTGAGGTATTACTGTACTAATTAATTGTAAGCTGAAAACTTAGTTCTGTCCATTTTACATGATTGATGGTACCAGAAAATGATGGCCACCATGCGGAATATGTTTTGTCGTAATAAAATTTGTTAAACTTCCTTAAGTGTGAGACAAATGCGTAAATTATTTTTTTTTAAAGTCACCTGGTGGAAAGATTTGGAAATAATTTTTTTATTCGCTGAAACAAATTTGCACTCCTTACTAGGCCCTACATAAAATTTCACAAATTTCTGAACAATAGTTTCGACTGTAGACTACTTTAAAATAGGGTCCTTTAATTACGGACACCATGTACAATAAACGTTCCTAAAGTAAGCTTATTCATATTTTTACATAGAAACTTTACTGCCACAAAGAAAGAAAGAAAGAAAGAAAACATCTGATACCCTTTCATATTTTGAAATACGCACTGAAGTGCTATACATTAAAAGCGAGTCTTAATCCATGTGTCGGTCCTATTTCCCCTCTTTATTCAGTTGACTTGGAAAGTGTATCATTATTCATGAGTGTGCTGTTTTTTTTTCTACCTTGTTCCATAAAACACTCATTACTTTTAACCTTTATTGTTCTTATTACTTTTAACCTTTTAAAGCATTAAAAATATCCATAGTTATTAAAATGCGCGCAATTACTCGAGTCAGGGCCTTGATAAGGAGGAGGACGGGGAGAAGTTTCCTCCCCCCCCCCCCTCACTAAAATTGACACATTTTATTCCCCTTGGAAAAATTCGTAATTTTTTTTACCAGTAACAATAATTCATTTTTTATTACTGATAGAATTCGAAAAATTCTAAGTTGATTGGGAATATCATTAAAAATCTCCTTTTAACAAAAGCGACGTGTTTTCTAATTGTGGTAGATTTTGACAGCTAATCGTTGTCTCCGTGGTTTAAGAAACCCTTAAAATCGAAATTCATTAAAAGAAATACTAAAATTACGTTCTTTAAACTAATCACCCGATCTGTGCTCACTTATGGATCCGAGTGTTGGACTTTTGACTAAAGCACAGGCAGAACAGCTGGCCATCTTTGAACGAAAGAAAAATATTTGGTGCTACGAGAATGGACTTGGAGACGGAGACATAATTTTGAATTATATAGGTTATTCAAGGAGGCAAATATAATGAAATTCATAAAGATAGATTGTCTGAGGTTTGCGGCCATATCTGCCTAATGGACCCCTCATCCTTGACTTTTAACCCCTTTCGCGACGGGAAGCGCAAACGCGCGCTTATCGCTGAGGCCGGCTGTCTCTCTCGCAAGTGTCTGTCCAGGGCCGGAGAGTTTTTCGCGATTAAGCCTAAATCCATGAACAGAACAATCAGAATATATTATAGTGTCACTATCAATACTATCCGAATCTGCTTCAGAATCAATATCTCATAATTTCAAATAATTTGAGCCATTTCTGCTATTTCAAGCTCTAACACTTTCGAAGCTTCGACATTCTAACTGTAAAATGAGAAAAAATCCCCGTCTACTAGATCTAATTATCCATTAAAAACTGGACTGCAAACCGAAATACCCAACGCTGTAGCGAAAATAAAACTCCCTGCTTACTATAAAGAAATACCACGTACGAATTTATAGAGCCGTCATAAAGTATACCATTTAGAAACCTTCCTTTCAACTTACGTTTATATTATCAAAAGCCACGTGTATGTGAGTCATGCTACTCCCATTCTGAGTAGAAGGTCAAATCTACATGTATCTGTAACCGTATGGACATACAATGCCATCTTGTGCCAAAAGTTATAGTTTTTAAAACGTTCCAGGACACTGGCACAACTGTGTGACGGCCGGGGGTGAACGAGGAAACGCTCTCTGGCACGCCAGCGTGTCGGCCGGGAACTGAGTGCGTTTCTTACTGGCACGTATGCGTGACAGTCGGCGCGAAAAGGTTAAGATCTTCAGCCACAAGCCTGTTAGGAACCAGAAGAAGGGGGTAGGCCCAAGCTGAGATGGACTGATAGTGTGAAAGAAAATCTTAAGCTATAGTATGTGTTATTAACTGGACAGCATTAGCTAGGAGGAGGTCTGAGGGGAAGAAGGTTCCCAGGAAGGTGACCATACGTCCGAAATTTTCGAGGACAGCCCCGAATTTCTGTGATTTTTGCAATTTATCCCCAAAATGTAAAAGTTTGGTGAGAAAATTTTTAGTTATTACATTGTTTTTTAATTAGATTACTGTTAATTATTTCATTAATTATAAAATATACTCAATTTTTTTTTTTCAAATTTGGGGACTGCCCTCAATTTTACGTTCAAAAATATGGTCACCTTAGTTCTTGGAAAGGCCTTAGCCCACTAGGGGCTTTCGGGTCAATAGAAGAGGAAGCAGGAAGAATTATAAACTAGTTGGAAAACTTAGGTTATTTGCTGGCTTAAATTTACGAAAATAACAGTGTTTGAGCTTCGATTTAATTTTTAATATAAATCTATTCTCAGTAGATTATAACATTGCCAATCACAAAGGCACATATTTACTTGCACAGATATAACTTTTCGCTGTTCTTTGCAAATACAAAAAAAAAAAAAAAAAAAATAATAATTGAGTGGTTTACAAAATTGTGATTTTTAACAAAGAAAAGCTATTTTCTGGAGGCAATCTCAAAGATGAAAACACGGGACAAAACCTTAAAATATGGAATTTCCCGTATAATACGGGACGTTTCGTCGCTTTATATGAACCGATATTTGTTTTGGCAGTTTCAAGGACCTCCCCATCCCCCTATGAAAAAAAAAATAAACTCGTGACACTTACCAGTTTTGATAAGTTCATGTCTTTCAAGACGCGCATGACAATAGCACTTTCTGAATCTGTGTTGTTGGACCGCTTTGTTGCACCAAGCGTCCTCAAAACGGAAAGGATGTTCCTCAGTCCGAAATCGTAGTGGACCTGGAATGAAACAACGCAATAAGCAACCGTTGAAAGAAAGGTATACTGTTGTTGCGAATGCGATAAGTTGAGTTCTTAGAACTCCTTCATACGTTACATTACACTGGCGCCATGGAATAATATTCACGGACATAGCGTTGCCAGGCGTCCGGCTAAAGCCGGACATAGTTAGGCTTTTTTATTGCGTGTCCGGCCAAACTTAACGGTGTCCGGCTTTTGTTAGGCTTTTTACTGGTGACTTTGGCTGATTAGTAATAAAGTACTAGAACTGATTTGGCATTCGATGTTATTTATATTTCATTAGAACTTAACAAGACTTAGTAATAATCAAAAAAGCTTTGGTTGTACCTATTAATACTGAGACAAAATCCTCAATATTGTAGGCTGTCCGGCCTTTTTACCCAAATGTCCGGCCAAACTGGCTGGTCTGTTCGGCTATTTGGTTTGGCGACCTGGCAACCCTACACGGACAGGTAGCATGCCATCTACGGCAGGGGATGGCAAAATCGAGGTGCATGTGCCTAACTTGGCTGCACTGGATGATTTCAAATGGCGCATTGCAACCTTGTGCCTACTTATGGTTTGGAGACTTTTAAAACAATTTCTTGCTCGGAAATATTATATTTCTTATAATTTATGATGTTAAAAAAGGAACACTTGTATCAAAGTGATGCATCACTTGGTCGAGAACAAAAGTGGTGCGTCAAACGGAACACTTGTATTCGGGTGTTCGGAAAATGTCGTTTTTTCCCAACAGAGGATTTAATTGTATTTTTCCATAGCCAACTTCATACTTAAGCCACCTAATCATCATACCTATATTTTGACAACTTATATAGCAAACTTGCTTGAGAAAAATGTTCGATTGACTCTACGCAGTAGTTTTTGGGTTGGCACACTTTCAAATATGACATCTCAAAAGCGACATTTTCAATCTGTTTTGCTTTGTCGATAAGGTAAAAATACTTAAAAAAATAAAATAAATAAAATGATCCGATGTGTATGGAGAAGATGTATTCGGAGAACGCCAGTGCCAAAACAGGTTTTCAAAATTTCGATCCGGCAACATTGATGTTGAAGACGTACCAATGTTCTGGAAGGCCAATCAAAGCGGATGAAGACACAATAAAAATCATTCATAGATGAAAACCGGCGAATAAAAATTCGTGAGATCGCTGTCCTTTGAAGCGCAGCCCTTTCCCAATGCTGAAAAAAGGGCAGCCGTTGCCATCGCTCGACTTAACTACCAGCAAGATGGTGGACGATCGAAACGTTCATCGCGTGCCACAGATATAGAGACCCTTTTTTGACGCAGCTGGCTGTGCGTCACACACCAGCTGCGTCAAAAAAGGGTCTCTAGTTCTGTGGCACGCGATGAAAGGGTCTCTATATCTGTGGCACGCGATGAACGTTTCGATCGTCCACCATCTTACTGGTAGTTAAGTCGAGCGATGGTAACGGCTGCCCTTTTTTCAGCATTGGGCAGACAATCTATCCAGCTGTTATCGCATTCTTCCATTTTTCAGCAGATGTCTGTGCTGTTAAAAGTAATCGTGACCATTTTTTGACGGGAAAGGACGTTCTAAAAAGTAAAGGATTCTCGTGGAGCTATATCACCCGCCACTATTTTTATAGAAATCCAATCTATTCTTCGTGACTGGCAACAGTCAAAACGTCAGAGTTGGGTGTTCCCAGAGTGGGAACACTGCGCGTTAAAGGGTTAAATGGATCGAATTCGACCCTTCATGGTCATTTGAAACGCCCCAAAGCTCGACATATGGGTTCCTCGTGTTCTTAAAAAAGGAAATGGCTTTCCGAACAACCCAATGCAATCCAATATGCTTTGTCATCAAAAATCAATCATTCTCTGATCCCTTACTACCAAATATCCGAAGAAAAAATATTCTAGAATCCTGGTCCTTTAAAAATAAATTTCAATCTCATGTTCACATGTTATTATTTTTCCTCTCCTAAATTAAAGCTTATAAGTATTCATATTTTCTAACAACCCGTGACATCTAACTACACCAGGAAGTAAAAAAGGTGCTTGAGTTGGCGCATCTGCATTCGCCAGTGAAAAAAATTGGATCATGATTTGCCAAAGGTTGGCCATCCCTTATCTGCGGAGGTATAGCTCTCGGAATAATTCGGATTTTTCCAACACTAGAGGTCACTGCCTCTTCTAGGGGACTGCAAACGTTGCCACACATGCGAAGGAAAGAAAATGCGAACTATTCAGAGTAGCACTAAACGATTGAGTATCTCTAAAAGGCCAGTAAGTTAATGTTCATGTATTTTTGTTTTCTGAGTCTAAAAACTCTAGAACAGAATTCAGTTTCGTCGAATTGTTGAAAGGAACAACTTCAGTGGCAACAATGGATTCTGTTGCTACGGTATTAGTAATGTTGAAAATAGAGTATGGAATTAATTGTTTATTTTAAGTGGATAAAGATGGAATTATTTAATAAAATTATTTTACTGATAGAAGATGGCTATAGATTGTGAAACCCCCTAGCAGATGAAGCACTCTCTGAAATCGGATGTTTTGAGGCCATTTGTTTTTAATTATTGTGGTAACTATCCTTGTATTTCAATACATGACTTATGCGTTTAGTATCAGTGCCACAACTAGAGCTTACGTCACCCAGGGCAAACCATAATTTAGGCCCCCTTTCCATGAAACCACAGCTGATTTTGGGTCCTCTTTAGCAACGCGTCCAAAGGGGACACGTGCCCCCTTTTGACCCCCTCCCCTCCAGTTGCAGGTCTGTTGGTTATTGATACTAGCGTTCTTAAACTCAATCCATTAAGCTCAAATATTTAAATCAAAAACTTATTTCTTTGAACATGGCTTCCTTTGTTCACAGTTTAATATTATAGAGTAACTTTAATTCTTTTTCTTCTTTGCACAGACATTCATATCAGGTGCGTTATAGAAAAACTATATAGAATTTATTAATTTTTCTTTTTTTTTTTTTACATTACGTTGCCGTCTTGTGCATGGACGCTTAAATAAAATCTTCTATTATCGGACTGTACCATGGAGAAGTTTTGAGAAAGAGCCAAAGCGTGGAAGCCTTAGGCACCATCACGTAAAAAGGCTCTGTCGTATAATTTTAGCATACTACTTGATACAGCAGGACAACGGGGAACACAAAGCAGAAAAACTGTTTGCGCTTTTGCAATTCGTTAAATGATTCTAAAAAATGCGTATCAGACAAGGAAAATAAACAGCTTACCAGGAATTCATTGTGGAACTGAAAATCAAACATATGATTAATGTTTCCGCATAGCAATGTTTTGCATTAGTCGATTAGCTGATTGTGTTGTATTTGGAAAATTTATGTTCCGATTCGTGTGCTTGATTTCAGGAACCGCTTATAAATCCTCGTTGAATAAAGTGGACAATACCGAGGGCCCGTTCCAGAATTCACCGGTTAATAAACAGCTTACCAGGAATTTATTGTGGAACTGAAAATCAAACATATGATTAATGTTTCCGCATAGCAATGCTTTGCATTAGTCGATTAGCTGATTGTGTTGTATTTGGAAAATTTATGTTCCGATTCGTGTGCTTGATTTCAGGAACCGCTTATAAATCCTCGTTGAATAAAGTGGACAATACCGAGGGCCCGTTCCAGAATTCACCGGTTAATAAACAGCTTACCAGGAATTTATTGTGGAACTGAAAATCAAACATATGATTAATGTTTCCGCATAGCAATGTTTTGCATTAGTCGATTAGCTGGTTGTGTTGTATTTGGAAAATTTATGTTCCGATTTGTGTGCTTGGTTTCAGGAACCGCTTATAAATCCTCGTTGAATAAAGTGGACAATACCGAGGGCCCGTTCCAGAATTCACCGGTTAACCCATTTATGCCTAGCGTCCCTTTTTTGGGACGGCATTATCGCTATCATTCGAAAACGTTATTTATTTTTCCGAGCCTTTATTCGCGAGTATTGCACACCAATTCCACAAAATATTTTAATATGGCAAGTAGGATGTTGACATTTCAATTTTTATACATAACGATTTTAAATGAAATCATCCCTTGTTCAAAAAGTTGACATCAGAAATTTATCAATTACTTCTGGTGTTAGCAAAAATCGAAGGAAGTCGCAAAAATATCCAGGCACGAATGGGTTAATAAACAGCTTACCAGGAATTTATTGTGGAACTGAAAATCAAACATAGGATTAATGTTTCCGCATAGCAATGTTTTGCATTAGTCGATTAGCTGATTGTGTTGTATTTGGAAAATTTATGTTCCGATTTGTGTGCTTGGTTTCAGGAACCGCTTATAAATCCTCGTTGAATAAAGTGGACAATACCGAGGGCCCGTTCCAGAATTCACCGGTTAATAAACAGCTTACCAGGAATTTATTGTGGAACTGAAAATCAAACATATGATTAATGTTTCCGCATAGCAATGTTTTGCATTAGTCGATTAGCTGGTTGTGTTGTATTTGGAAAATTTATGTTCCGATTTGTGTGCTTGGTTTCAGGAACCGCTTATAAATCCTCGTTGAATAAAGTGCACAACACCGAGGGTCCGTTCGGGAATTCCCCGGTCGGTTATGCACCGATGCTACCGGTTGCGGTCATTCTTAGGTTAAGTGACGTCACGGTTGTCAACCGGTTTCGGTCATCCTCACCACATCCGATTCCAAGCCAAGAAAACAAAAATAAACATTGGCAACACTACACTAATAACCGGAATAACCCACCTCACTAGCAGGGTCATTCTGGTTGCGCTCTCTGGTCATGCTGAGCAGACAACCGCTACATGACCGAAATGTTTTCGAACGCGGTTACTTCCAGAGCTCCGCCCAACGCTCCGCCTTTCCGAACGCTCTGGTCGTGCACCGGTGCACGACCGATGAATTCTCGAACGCGCCCCGAGACAGGTCGAGACCGTCTTGGTTCTACCGATCCTGCTTGTGCACTCCGAAAGAAGCCTACGGACGTTTCCTCATTGGTTAGAATCGGCCGTTAGATGACGTATCTAAGTGCTGGAACCAATAGTGAGCATCCGTAGGAATCTTCGGATGACTCATCGGGGTGCACAACCAGGCCCGGTAGAATCACGATGGCCCCGGACAGGTTTCACTAGCACATAGAAAGGGAATTCAAAGAGCCAGGGTATTGAGTGGGAAACGAACCCACTACCGTACGCTTATGCGATTAGCTACTCCTTCAATTTACTGATTTCTTGTGTCTTAACCACGAGTTGGATGTAGGATGACCAGCATCAGACGGACGAAATAGCGTGTCTCTCAAAGGAAAATGCTCGACCCCTTTTAACAATTAGATACATAAGCGCCCTCGAGCGACGCATAGCGACGAATCATCATGGAATCTATTGCTAATGCTCATATGCGCACAATATAAACTTAATGATTACGGCTCACAGCGCCATCTTATTGGCAAATTTCGCTTACCTCTTTTAGAATATGTCGATGATCGTACTATATCCCAGTCCGTGGTCTTTACGAAAGCTATGTGTTCATTAATTCTGTATTCAAAATATTTAACCCATTTATGCCTAGCGTCCCTTTTTTGGGACGGCATTTTCGCTATCAGACGAAAACGTTATTTATTTTTCCTAGCCTTTATTCACGAGTATTGAACCTCAACTCCACAAAATATTTTAACATTATCCAGTAGGATGCTGACCTTTCAATTTTTATACATAATGATTTTAAAAGAAATCATCCCTTGTCCAAGAAATTGACATCAGAAATTTAGCTATTATTGCTGGTATTGGCAAAAATAGAAGAAAGTCGCAAAAATATCTGAGCACAAATGGGTTAAGCCGGATTCATACTGGCCGTACCGCACCGCTAAGACGCCTCAATGACGTCACGTGGCGGAGCAAAACGGCGCCCGCGCGGCGAGCGCCGAGGGTTTGCGCATTATCTGGCGAGAACAGATATTCCGCAGCGACCGCAAAGCTACAGCCAATTACAGAAGAGCTTTTACAGCTACAGCCAATTACAGAAGAGCATTGGTGTATTTACTTGCGGAACCGCAGGCTCCCGCGCGGACAGCCACGGTCCAAAACGGCGAAACAGTACGGCATGGTTGCGATGCGGCGCGGCAGATATGAATCCACCTTTAAGCATGCAGAACAAGGTCCAGTGTTAAATAATGCAGGCAAAGTAGAGTTTGACTTACCTGTTTAGAAAGCTGCTCTTCACACAGTTTATAAAGTGTATAAAACTTGCGAGCAAGAGTAATATTTTCGAGAAAGCCGCAGCTAGCGAGCTTCACTCTGATGATGATCTGTCTGTCTGGAACCATCATCGCTACGGTTCGAAACTGTATTTTTAAGTTTTCTGGAAGCTCCTGGCGACCAGCGTAGCCTGGGTTCTGAAAGAAAAGTGTGTAGGGGTAAAATTCCGTGCGTCTAATTTAACTCTTCAGATCTCAACCACTGAAATTTAAAAAATTGTTTACTCAAAAAATATATTATAAACATGAAGCAATTTCATTAATTTTTCAGTTTTTTAATTCCTTTAAGTTTATTTTCAACAATGTGTTTGTTGTAAACCCTCTCAAAAAAATATCCGAGTAAAAGCCGAACTTCCTACGTTGGTTTCGAAACGTTGGTTCTCTATTAAAAAATAACTCTATTAAAAATTATTTATCGTTAAACATGAATTAGGTTATGTATAATTATAACTACAATTTTTCATATTTCTGTCGAGTCATGCACTTTTCAAGAACTAATTAAATATTCGCAAATTAGGATTAATCCCCGTGTCAAGTGCTTGGTGAATAAGGCCGTTAGAAGATGTACAGTTCAATAAAACAGTTATTTTCACTTTTATATCCAAAAATATCTGTAGCATGCTAACATATAGGATATAAGCCTAATATAGGAACTGTTTGCGAACAGCTTAAGATGAAAAATTTTTAAGCAATTACTAGTATCCGTGTACAGCTGAAAAAAAAAGCACTATAAGTACTGCTATAAGTACTACAATACTGCGGCTACTGAAGGACAAAATTCAGTTTCCTATTTAAATATTAATTGAATATCTCAAACTTTTGAGAACCTTTGAAAATTTATTTGGCGCTCTCGTTATTCTAGGATAATACTTTTTTATACGCTATGGTTAATTTATACAGGATGTTTCAGTACAGCGTTTACATACTTTCAGGAGAGATAGCGTATACCAAGACGATTCAGAATCACATAGCAATGCGATGTCGGAAACGTCATCTTCTCATGTACCTATTACTATTCACTTTGAAAGAAGTGTAGAAGCGTGAAATAATTTCTTAATCAAGTTTCATAAACAATGGGCTTTTCTCCGACAATTTTACCAATGTAATGAAAGAAAAAATTCTGAATGAACCATTTTTATCAAGTGCAATCGGTAAAAGAGGGATTCGTTTTTGAAAAACCATGATCGGAAAGTTTACTATTACTTGAACACTTCTTCCAAAGTGATTATTAACAGGTACATGAAGACAACGTTTCCGACCCCGCATTGCTGTGCTTTAGAACTTGAGTACAACCGGGAGAAAAATCGATAGGTAATAAATTCCTTTATAAATCTAAACTAAGAATTAACTGATTTACGGATTTTAGAAAATATTAACTAGAGGAATTTTTCTTAAACAATAACTCTTGTTGTCGCCTCCTTCCCCCTTGTCTATGGTGAGCAAATGTCTTCAAATTTTGGGGACCCTTTGAATATTGAAAATCAAGTATTTAGATACTAAGCGCACTATGACTGTTAATTGTTGTTGCAATGAAAACATAAACTATTTCTTTAAGAAAAAAAAAATTAAAAATAGGATACTGTATTGCAGTAGCTCTGTTTTTATTTGACTTAAAAATTAACCAGCTGCATCAAAATAGAGGAATTCGGTCACTCAACCCTTGCTACAAACTGTCATAATTTCACAAACCCCATCCTCCCTTCCAAGCGTGGCATCATTTGTGGACCGTCTCGAAGTTTTGTTTAACCAATTCAATTTGAGTTTGAGTGACACAGTTTTTCGAGATCTATAACACTTTTTACGGCTGTCATCTCAGTTGTTCATAAGTACAAATTCATATTTATTTACAGCAAAGTACACCCTCCAAAAAAACTATTCGAGCAAGAGAGAAATTTCCTACGTTGGTTTCTTATATTAAAAATTATTTATCATAGAATATGACTTAGGCTATGTATAAATATGAATTTCCATATTTCTGTCAGGTTGTGCGTTTTTCAAAAACTCAATTATTATTCGGAAATCTAAAATAGGAATTTTCTCTCTTGCTCGAATACTTTTTTTGGAGGGTGTACAATTGACAATTTTACATCCACGCCCAAAGCCGGGAGTCGAATCCGGGCCCAAAGGATGGTAGTAGGGCGCGCTAGCCACTATACCGCCTGGGCGCCACCAATTCAATCCATTATTACAATCATCAACTTGAACCGGTGCCTTCGCAATTAGTAACGGGCCTGCGCGTGTATTTTGATGAGTCATCCAAAGAGGCTCGAATGCTCGAGTCTTCACGTATACATCAGGCATTTCTTAAGCTTCCCAGTGCTTTCAAACGTTATTGAATGTAGTTTTAAGTAGTAATTGTGCTACTAATTCAAGTACGAACTCATTATTAATTTGTTTGCTATGATACATATTGGCATTAAGAATATAGATGCATATAATTTGAAGGAAAAACAAAGTAGCGTTTACTCTCGTGATTCACGATTGCTTATTTTAGTTTCACAAGTGGATATTTAATGTACTTTAAAATAACTAAATACAGAAATGAGAAAGACATTTTATAATGAATATTTCATGAACGTAGTCGTATTTCCTACGTTATTTTAAACAATTTAACATTAACAAATGATGTACACTCATGTCCATAAATAAAGTTCAATGGATAATGAAGTTCAGGCAAAGAAAGAGAAAGAAGCAAAACAAATTTGACTTATTTGTAAAGTCTATTTATTAAACAAAAAGTAAAGAGCAAAAAAGATGCTATATGTTTGACATAATTAATAAAAATTGCAAGTTTTACTCCCTTGACCAAATTTCAAAAAAAGAACCTATTTACAAAAAACAGTATAACATGGTTAGTAGGATGGTTAATACAGAGTATGTCTCCCGGACGATGCAATACAGGCCTGACAACGCCTAGGCATGCTGAGTATCAAATGATCAATCTGATCTTGGGGAATATTACACCCGTCATCAAGCAATGCACTCCGAAGTTCCGGTAGACAGGTGGGAGGGGGTTGACGGGCTGCAATTCGCCGGCCAAGCATATCCCACACATGCTCTATTGGATTCAAGTCCGGTGAGTATGCTGGCCAATGCATACGGGTGATATCCTCCGATTGAAGGCATTCGTCTACAATGTTTGCACGGTGAGGACGGGCGTTGTCATCCATAAACACAAATTCAGCACCCATGGCGCCCCGAAACAAACGTACATGTTGTTCCAGAATGACATCCTGATAGATGTGGCCTGTCATCGTTACACTCTGAACATGCAGGTCAGTTCTGGAACCAAGAATAATTCCTCCCCAAACGAGCCATCTTGCACCACCGTAACGGTGTCTTTCAATGGTGTTCTCTTGGTGGTAACGGGTACCTGGCGCTCTCCAGATGAATGTCCGGCGAGAATCAGACTCCAAACTAAACCTGGACTCGTCGGAAAACATCACACAAGACCACTGTTGCGGTGTCCACAATGCATGCTCTCTACTCCAAGTTAATCGCAGGCGACAGTGAGTTGCGGTAAGTGGAACACATCTGACAGGCCTACGAGCATATAGACCAATGTGCCCTAAGCGTCTGTACACGGTCTGCCTTGAAACTGTCGTACCGGTAGCTGAAGAGAGCTGACGAGACAGGTCTGATGCTGTACTCCGTCTGTTTCTTTTGGCAGTAACTGCCAAATAGCGGTCCTCATTCGGCGTTGTAACTCGGGGGCGACGTGTGCTATAACGTCTACTCACATTACCATCATCTTGGAATCGTTGCCAAAGCCTGGAGATGACACTCTGGGCGATTCCAAGTTCCTCGGATACTTCCAGCTGGGTACGTCCACATTCCAGTCGTCCGATAATTCTGCCACGTAAAACATCATCCAAATGCCTCCTTTGTGCCATAACTATGCGGTTTTTGCACTGAAAGGCTTTCACAGCGCTTGTGAACAATTTTACTTCTTTGCCACCATTCCTTATATACCCCTCTCTTACACTCTCGTCATTGTGACGCACCATCCACGCCATCTGGTGGTTTCCTGTAATTTGCATATTCTTCTTCAATATGTGTGTGATCATTCCACAGGTGAAATTTTTATTTTAGAGATCAATTTCTGTGTGATTCTGAATTATCCTTAATTTATGGACATGAGTGTATTAAAGCGCATTTCAGTGTTTTCGGGATATCCTGTATATTGGAGAAAATTGATAAAATACGCTCTATAGCGCGATCCGTGAATTAATTATTCTTTAATAAAGACATTTCATGCATTATATGTTATTCTTTTGTCGCTTTCTCAATCGAACAATGGAATTGAGCAAGCATAATGAACGCTTGTACAAAATATTAACTGCATTTGAAGTTTCTATATAAACGGGCAAAAATCAATAATTTATAATTTATTGTATTTCTGCACTGTACCAAATGTAAGTCTGAATCACATAATCAAGGCATATATAACTGATAAATAACATTTCAACTGGCAAAATTAAATTGTCTAACTAGTATCACAACGTCATGCTTATTTACAAGAATAAATTACACAAGTAATACGATTTCTTATTAAAATAATTTATTTATAAATAACACATGAATAATTATTCACTAAACACGATTTACATACATATTTTTAGAATTTCTAAATAAATTATAAAAGTGTTCAGGTACCTTTACATTCAGAGCAAAATGTTCGAATTTTATGATAAATTTTTATGAAAGAAAACGTCGCAAGATTCACCAAACGATTATCTACATCTAAAGTTTTTTAGTACGACAAAACTATAAAAAAATTGTTTTAAAATAATAAAATAATATAATATTTAGAATACTTAGAATAATAAAATAGAACACTGCGAATGGCGAAAACAGGCCTCAATGATTAAGTCGGTTTTAGCGGTGGCAACTCATGAGCAGGCCCGTTACTTAGCGACGGCCCCGCTTGAACTCAATATAAGGTGACCAGATTTTTAAACATAGAATCGGGGACATGTCTCCAATTTTGAAACAAAACTGGGGATATTTATAATTAATAAAATAATTAATAGTAATTTGATTAAAAAACAATGCAATAATTAAAAATTGTCCTAGATTCCTGTTTTACATTTTGGGAACAATTTAAAAAAGTCCTGAAATTGGGGACTGTCCCCGGAAAATGGGGACGTTTGGTCACCTTAACTTAATACCTTTTTTGAACCACTTGCTGTCACACAGGGCTCGATTCCCTGCTGGTTGCTAGGGTAGTCCAAATGCTCAACATGTACAACAACAACAAGGATGAGTTGTAACACAATCCTAGTTGTTTCACCAGTTGCTACGTTTCACAAACCCACCAACCAAGTTTCGGTGGAGTGGAGGGGACTTTACGAAAAAAAAAATTGATGAACATTAACATCAATCAATTATTAAAGCGCGTTTCAAACTTAAATATAATACTATCAGCTAACTTGATCGGAAAAGTCAGTACTTGTGTGATGGAAAATTAAGAATTTTAAAAATATTTCCGCAAGTTTTGAGATTTTGAGACGGTTAAAGACGGTCGCCCTGTTTTCATGATCTTTTAAAACAAGTTATTTTATCGAACATTTCTGTTAAAACTCCCTATCTAATAAAGAATATTTTTATGACACAATGACACGAAAGAGTCCCGTTGCTAGGGAAAACAAAATATTTCCGATCGATGCCTAAGAAATGCTCACTTCAAATTGGCATCAGGAAAAATCACCCGACCTACAGCGCCATCTATTGCTCTACGTTTTCATTTGTTTACACGTGATGCAATGTTGTGAAATGTCACCGCTGATTGCTTCAAAAAGTCCGAAAAATCTGCAGCACATCCTCGTTCGAATATAAAACGAATCACTGGCATTTATTATTCACTGTGATAGCAGGATAATCTCGCTGAGTACTTCCATATCTCCGATCGCGATCAAGAGATTAGCGCTGCTCTTTTATCTGCCTCGGGGTTATATAACAAACTTTTAACAGTGACCTACCTGCGATACGTGTCTTTTTTTTTTTAATATTATTTCGTTCTACCTTTTTCGCATGAACCAGTTGTGTAGTTTAATCAGGAGGTTATCATCATCATCATCATCCACGACGATGAATCTGAGCAGCGTTCTGCCGCATTTCGTGGAAGGGGCGGTGTGCAAGGGTTTCGGCCGCGGCAGCAAGGAGCTGGGGATTCCCACGGCAAACTTCGACTACCATGTGATCGAGAAGATCCCCAAAGAACTCGATTGCGGTATTTATTACGGATTCGCCAACGTGAACAGCGGACCCGTCTGCAAGGCCGTTTTGAGCATAGGATGGAATCCCTACTACCAGAACGACAAGAAATCGGTCGAGACTCATCTCTTGCATAAGTTCGACGGCGATTTCTACGGCGCCCACCTGAAACTAGTGATTTTGGGACACATCAGGCCCGAGCGTGATTTCCTTTCCCTGGACGATTTGATAAAGGAGATCCATAACGATATATCGATAGCTGAAAGTAAATTGGATAATAATGAGTTTGATAAATTCAGAACTCACGTGTTTTTCAAGTCGGAGGGTGAAGGAAAAAGTATTTAGATGATAATGAATCCTGTCTGTGTAAAAGTATATATGTATAGACTTAATATTCCAGTACTTACTCAAGCTGAGCTGATCTGATCAACCATAGTATGCTTATCGATGGAGATAGGTGTAAAATACAATAGCGCATATATATATTATTTATGTTATACTTTGAGTATTATTAACCATGTGACGTGTATCCTAGATGCATGCAGTTTAATAAGGTAACATATTTCTTTACAGGTTAGTGATAGTATCAGTATTGCAAGTTACATAGTCATGTACAAGATTTTGTTGGACCAGTATTTTTTTATTTTAGTAATGCAGTGTGATCTATAAATTTAAGCTACGAATGATATATATTTCATATATTTGTGTTAGGTACTTGAAGTTATTTTTAAAATGGTGTTATTAAAAACAATACGTATTGCATTTTCAATGCAAAGAAATCAGAGAAGATAATTTGTCAATTTTTCATAATTCACCTACTTGATTTTAAATGAGTGAGAATATGTATTTCAGATGACGATTAGTAATGTTTTCTGTCCAGAGTAGCTATTTGGATTTGTGCTGCCATTAGCCCACAAGCTGTTCGACTTATTCTATAGTGAATATTTTAAATTTTAAACTAATAATGCATTTAAAATTGTATATATACATTGCATAAAAGAAAGGAAATTCCATCCGATAAATCAAATTTTAAAATTTGCATTAAAAGTCTTTTTTATTTTAACGTTTAAAATCAGTTTAAATTTCTGCCTATATCTTGTTTCAGCGTTGCTTGGCTTACGACGAAAAGATATTTTTATAGTTTTTCTGTGAATCCTACTTTTAAAATTTTTTCTCTCTCACACAAAACATTGTAAATAGGTAAACAAAACAGCGGTCCAAAAAGTATGTGGGCTAATGACACTGTATTTCTGGTCAATAACAACAGTATCTATCTGAATGAAATGTTCTTTATTAGTACAAAAGATGCTTAAATCTTTAAATTTGCAAATAGCCTTTAAGCTTACTAAAAGTTAATTATAAAGAATTAGTATACATGTTATAAACGATTTAGCTGTGGCAATAATCATTGCTATATAAAGTATTGGCTGAAAGTGATGTATCTAATGTATAATAAATGTGTTTTATTTTTAAGTTTTGTGCATTCCCTTCTTATATGTATGTCCTACTTATTCAATTTTTTAAATTCTAGTTGTTGAATATTTCTTACCTTAGTTATGGCTCGTCAGCAAGTAAAACGTCTATTTCAGATATGCAAATAAGGGGTCGCTCGGCCACACCATGCGACCTAAAAATTGGTACGTGCGGCTAAAACTTACGTTTGTGTTTCTGAGATTTTGAAAGATAGAAAAAGTTCGGTGCTACCAAATTTTTTACGGTGACTCTAAATATTTGGATCCTATTTGCTTGCACCTGGTCTATTTACTTAAAAAAATTAATAACACATAAAACTTATTTAAGGTTGCATGTTTTAGCAATAGGTACTATTAATGAGTGGTATTTCCTTTCATAATTTACTGTCACATTTGTTTGTATAATCATCTGAAGTATAACCCAGCTGAACAAGATTTCCCCTGTTATTTAAAATAATATTTATACATAGTCATTCTCCTAAAATCAAAGAAATTTATAATAAAGGATGTTAGTAAATGAATAAATTACAAAATGGTTGTTTTTAAAAAATCAAATAAAAATATTTGTTTTATTTTTATATTTTCTTAACATTAGAAAGTTTGAGATGTTTCACATAAATTAAATAATCATTCCCAGCAAAGTCTTTTTATTTATATGCCTGAAAGAATTTGTAAAATTTTTATTTCAGCACTTAAATAGCTTTTCCTAAAAAAAAAAAAAAAAATGCTTTTTAAAAAGAATAATTTAAAATTACTAATAGTACTACAAATTGAATGCATTCTGATATATTTTTAAATTATTCTTAAAAATATCAACAATAAGTTTTTATATCAATCTAATAGATATGTTATTGTTTTATAATTAATAAAAATTATTAATGAAACTTAAATTATAGGCTGCATTTTTAATTTGTTTCTAAAATAGAGGTTTTGTGTTTTAACAACTTATTTCTAAACCTTAAAAATATCATTTTGAACAACTTATCACCATTATTACTAGAGCAATATTCCATGTAAAAAGTAGTAAACAATTACTATTTTAATATATTATATACTAAATAAAAAAAATAGTATCTCTAAATAAAATATTAAAATTGAATGATTTCAATGTCCACATAAGTATAGCAACAATTGTTTATTTAATTTGTTTTAATTATTTCCTGAAGGAATATTAATTGTTATTTGAACATTTTACAAATAATTTTATTTATAAATATGTAACATGTAATTATAAAAGGATTTAAAAAAAACATTTTTCTTTCAACCCTGGTTTACAAAATTAAATATAAAATATAATTTATTAGGGTGTCTACCAGTGAGGAAAGTCTGGAAATTGTCGGCAAAATTGGAAATACATCAGAAAAGTCTGGAAAATGCAAAATGGGCCAAGAAAATTCTCCAAAAGAATAAATTTTTCTTTGTATAACAATTGTTTGGCAGGTTTTTGTTTATTTTTGTCAGACTCCAGAGTGCGAAAAATGCTGATAAAGGAGATTTATGTTTAGGTAGAATAAATGAATGAATGAAAAATGTTTGTGGGGTATGTGATTCACATTTCTCTTTTACATTCTGTGGTGAAGTGTTTCTTGTGACAACAGGATCAAAAGCAATCTGGGTATGACCAGTGATAAAATATACAGCTTCTTATCGTTATCTCTATTCTTCCAGATTTGAAGTGCAGTAGTCTAAAAGATAAAAATTTGTGGCTTGAAATTTGACATCTGATATGATTTTCTCTAGATAGCTCACATAAATACCCCAGTAGCACCTGCAGTATTGTTCAATATTGGTTAAAACTGAATTTACCAGTATCCTACTTGAAACTCGTAGTAATTTTTTTCCTATCTGAAATAAGTGCATCAACAATTATTGCAGTTAAAAATTTATTTCAAATAATATGTAGCAAACTATATTTTAATATAAAAAGGGGTAGCACTGTTGAGGGATTTCTCAGAGTAAGATGCATGGTCAGGATTTTTTTTTTTTTTTTTTGAAGTTGCCAAGCCTGGAAAGTCAGGAAATTGACTTACAGAAATGTAGTAGACACCCTGTTTTTTTATTCAAAACATTTTTTAATAAATTTATTTTGTTATTTGCTTCTGACAAATTGTTAGATGAACAATATTGTATTGGTTGAATCAAAATCTAATTTGCCCCACCATGGCACAGTGGTTATGTCACTGAAACTGGTAGACAGCCGAAGTATGAGGGTCCTGGGTTTAGGTCCCCGACAGAGTTGTATGGTGGATAAAGCACCATACTTCGGTTTCAGGTTCAACTCCCAGCGGCTGGGGTTCGATCCCCGACTGGGCGTGGCTATCATTGTGTCCGTCCCTTCATAGTGGGTAAAGCTGGCCGCCGCATAATAAAATAGCCACACTTTCGGGCAGTTGTATGGGACAATGCCTAATTGGCAAGTTCCCGACCATAGAGGAAAAAAAAGGGGGTTGGGTCCCATCGCACAGCTGTTGATCTAACGTTTTGGTTGGTTTTCTCCAGATGTAATGTGAATACACGTTAGAACCCCTTAGAAAGTCCTACTACCAAGGCAGCCCCCCGATCCTTTGTCAGATCGCCCTAGTGAAGCGTTCACAAGCAAACAAATTTTCAACAGAAAAAACACTCAAAATACCGGTGTTAAACAATAAAGTAAATAAAAAACTTTGTAAAAAACACACATAAGATGTTATAGGTAAGAGGATGCGCACTTTTCAAACAACAACACAGGGAACTGAAAAGATATCTCTTTTCAGTTCCCTGTGTTGCTTGCGACGGAGGGCTTGGACTGATGAAGGCCAAAACCATTTTTGGTTGAACCGTGCGCATCCTCTTACCTATAACATCTTATGTGTGTTTTTTGCAAAGTTTTTTATTTACTTTAAACACATTTTCATTTGGGACTGTTATTTAAAAAAAACAAACAAAAAACAACAACAAAAAAAAAAAAACAAGCATTTCAGATTCTTTTAGTAAATAAGACTAAAGTGATGTACATATACTCACACCACTAAAGTATCATTAATTTCTACACTGTGTGCAGTTGTCTTCCCATTTTTTTTAACCCTTTGAAGCCATTTCCCAATGCCAAAAAATGTAGCCATCGCCATCTCTCGATTTAACTACCAGCAACATACCTGTCGATTGAATTGTCCATCATATGCCACAGAGCTAAAGAACATTTTTGACACAGCTATCTGTGCAGCCATCGCACAGACAGCGGCTAAGTTGCTTTAGCTAAATTGGGTAATGGCTGCACTTTTTTGGCACTAGGCAGTCTAGTTTTTCTTCCATAGCAATTTCTCGGCAGATGCCGGTACTGATAAAAATAATTCTGACATCTATTTTACAAATAAGTGATCATTTTTCTGGGAAATTATGTTCTAGATAAAAAATGATTCTTGTGTAACTATGTCCTCCTTCAGTATTTTTATTTAAATCAAATTTATTTCTTGTGAATCAAAACTGTCAAAATGCCGGAGTCGTGTACTCACAGCAAAGACTCGGAACATGACATAGAATTGCTTATCATTTAGTTAGCTGTAATGCACTCTTGAAAAATTATGACTATATATAACATATTTAGCATAATGTACTTTGTTAATAAATATTTTGTTCATACTATACAAAATATTTATTAACAAAGTATTTCGTGCTTTAAACTGTATTAATGGAACTAATCTTTTGATAAGCAAAATGAAATTTGGAAACATTTTGATAAAATCTTTCAATTCTTTATGGTTCAGCAGAAGAAAATACTTTTTATCTATTTTGTTGGTTTTATGAAATATGTCAAATTATCAGGTTGTAACGAAAGTTTTCCGCCAGATTTGCTTCAGTCAGCTCATGCGGTACTGAGCGACTGATCTTATATGTCAAGTTTATACGATGCCTTCCGCGACTATTGGACATGGTACTAACGTCTAACTCTTTTAGCTAGCTCTCGAGTGGGTGAATATTTTATCGGCCTCATCAGCATCAGTAGGCCGGCCAGAGTGCTCTGCTTCTTAAATTTCCTAGTCCTCGTTTTTGAACTTTCGGTACCAAATCTTCACAATGTCGTATGATACAACAGTAGTAGTACCTTAAGCTGTAAACATGATTCGGTGTCATTCTGTAGCTGACTTTTTGCAACAGAACTGGGAGTAAAGGATGGTTCTATCTGGTAGCGTGGTAGTTCCATTTCAGACACCTTATACTTAATCATAACGATATTTTTTTACAGATTTCACAACACAGTGCCCTAAAACAAGTTTTTTTCTTTCAAATAACAAAAATTGTTTGACAAAATATTGGCAAAGACACCAACGCGAACTGTTTGTGCAGACAATACTTCCAGTGGCGGAAAACTTTCGTTACAACCTAATATTTTTGGAGTAGCTATTTAGAATTGCCCAATGTAATGGATGTAAATTTTGTGGCAGAGTTTATCAATCTCACACATTTCTTAATGTATGTCATCACAATCACATTGTAGACTGCCATAAAAGAAGTACCGTAAATTCAGTTAGTTCAGTTGGTTATTTCACTCAGTTTTCTAATGGAGTATAATATCGAAACTTGCAACAGCAATGAAATTTACATCGGATCATTATGGAGGAACCTAATCCTATGTTAAAATGCACCAAAAATTTAGAACGAAGTAGAATTTTGGATTTATGTAGGGTAACTAAGAATTTCCTAATTGTTACTTCTAAAAATGTTCTAAAACCAATTTGCCGAAAAGGGGATAGTTTTTAAGAATTTTGAAAATTTAGCCTAGATGGCTGGAATTCTCTGCAAATCGGTTAAAAAGCAAAGTAGTAGTTAACTCTGCCTTGCCTTGAGGTAACTTGAAGTGGAGTCTTAAGGAGGAGCATCAAGGTTTCTTATGATTGGTTGAATTAGAACCGGAAAGTTGTTAGTACAATCGATAGCAAATAACTGGGTCAGAACAATTGACAGCTAAACACCGATTGTTTTTGAGCAACCGAGGGAGAATAGGCCTGAATGTTCCACATTTGCTCATTGGATGGGCCTGAAATTGAAGACTACTGCTATGTAGCAATCTAAAACTTTAAAATTCAGTTAAAAGTTTTGAAATTAAAAAACTAAGAAGCAAGGGTGGGGGGATTCAATTTTAAGCTATATAATCGATTTTGGGGAAACCCCAGTTTATTCAAAAATCAATATTCTTGAAAATATTTTAAATTTTTTTAAATGTAGAAAAAAAGCTTGAACATAACATTTTTTCAGATTTTTTATTTTCTGTACCTAGTAGTAAGTATTGTGATCAGTGGCGTAGCCAAGTGGGGGGATAGGGGGTCATAACCCCCCCCCCCCCCACACACACACACACGAGGAATTTTTTGCCATTCAAAATGTATATTCTTCACTCCCTTATCAAACACATGTATGCATATATGTGAGTTGCAGAAGTCGTAACCCCCCCCCCCCCCCATGAAAAATTTCTGGCTATGCCACTGATTGTGATCATAAAAAAAAATTGACTTTGAGATTTTGATGCATTTACACATTTTAAGGTCTTTATTAATGCTATTTTTACAGTGATGTATGTTTTTTTTTTTTTGTGCGTGTGTCTATGCGAGTGAACACAGTAGCTCTTAAACGGTGAATTCAATTAAGCTCAAGTTTGGTATAGATATTATAGACCAACCACCCTTGCATGATCAGTATTGATTTTGGTGTGTAGGAGACAGTTTTTTTATAGGGATACAAAAAAGATTTTTTTACATTATGGTCTATGGACAGAAATTATTTAAAGTGCACTAGTGTCTAAATGGTGCATTTGATTGAGTGCATATAGCATTACATTACGCTCTATGTGTATCTCTGTAACTACTGAGCCAATTCTAAAGCTTTCTTCACTGATAGAAAGCCACATTATTCCTGAGTGTTACAGGCTAACTTTCTTGCATATAGTATAAACAGATCTTTTACAGAGACACTTAAAAGAATTCTAATACATTATGGTATATGGACTTCTCTGAAAATACTGAACCGATTTTAAAGATTTTTTTACTGATAGAAAGCTACACAAGTATTCCTGAGTAACATATGCTAAAATTCATGCATAAAGCATAAATAGCTCTTTTACAGTTACAGTCAAAAGAATTCTAATACATTAAGGTATACGGACAACTCTGTAACTACTGAACCGATTTTAAAGATTTTTTTTTTTTTTTTTTACTGATAGAAAGCTGCACTCATCTTCAGCAACATAAGCTAAAATTCATGCATATAGCATTAATAGTTCTTTTGCAGGAACACTCAAAATAGTACACAAATATTGTCGTAACTGTCCATATTCCCCAAATGTGTAAAAAAAAGGTCTAGATTTAGTAACTCTACATACACCATGTATAATACTTCATTTAAAATAAATAACATTTAAGTACAGTCATTTTTGTATATAACACAAGTCAGGGGCGTAGCCACGGGGGGGGGGGGGTTAGGGGGGTCATAACCCCCCCCCCCATGAGGAATTTTTTTCCATACAAAATGTATATTCTGCACTACATTATCACACCCACGTATACATATATATGAGTTGTAGTAGTCGTAACCCCCCCCATGAAAAATTTCTGGCTACGCCCCTGAACAAGTGCTATCAAACTATCTCTTATTCACACATGCATCATTTCTCTCTGGATCTAATTAGAAAGTCGCAGGTAGAAGGTAGTCATTATTAATAAAGTTATAGCACAGTAATAGAAAATATTACTCGTTACGCGCGCGTATTCACGTATAACACACGGCTGTGCCCACGACACAACCACATCCCGTTTTTTTCCCCAGAGTTATTAGTTTTTTCTGAGCTTTTTTCTACATTTTATTACCACTTTTGTTTCATACTATAATTTTATATCATATGCAATCCTCTTAATTTTTTCTTTGTATTTATATAACGTAGTGTTATGTACGATTAGAACAATTGATAAAATTATAGTTAACAGTTTCTGAGAAATTCCTGAATTCATGCTGGTAAAGATAACATTGGCATTCCTGCCAACTCTACTAGATTTTCATGGTTTCTCCTGGTCTCCTGATTTTACATTAAAATGATACAAAGGTTTTCTTACATTTTGGAACTTTAATAGTCGAACATATTTATTTCTTCACCGGTTTTCAAAGATTACCATCAGGGTATATTCATTCAATATGGACCAATGTACCATGGTATTTCTTTCTTTTTCTTTTTTTTTTTTTTTTTTTGTTGTTGTTCTACCATAGAGATTTGTGCTTAGGTTGATTACTCATTTGTGATGGATTCTGGCAAATTCCAAAATTAAACGTCAAATCCTATAACTGTAACTTTTGTGATTTCAAAGCCAAAAAAATTTTACTATTTTTTTCTTATCTAAAAAGCAGATATTTTGTAAATTTTTGAGCCTTTAAGGAAAAAAAAAATTGTCCATAAACATTGAAGTTTAATTTATTTCGCGTTAAAAGAATTCTTTCATTTCTGAGCTCTTTTACAAATTCTATTTTTAACATCATTACCTTATGTGAAATTGAAATTTCAAACGTAAATTGTATTAAAAGTAAACTGTCCATTTTAAAAACTATACCTGTTTGTCATGTCAATGTATATTAAAAAAAACTTATAACATAGAATAGATGGTGAAATTTAATTTGTTAAAAAATTAAGTGTGTTTCGTTGCACAGATAAGTAATTAATACTTTAAGATTTTCATACTGCATAAATCTACTGGATTTTCTTCATTAGATGTTGGCAGATACGCAATGGACAAAACTGTACTAGTCGAAGCTATCGCATACACGGCGGGCATAACCGAAATCTGAATTTTTCTTGGCAAAATGGTAATAAATAGCCTCATTATGAGAATTTCTTGCTATTTCCGACTTTTGTCTTGCCCCAGCGAAATTGTTTGTATACGTGCTTGTAGACACATGGGCATGTGATTTTTTGTTCGAGCTTGAGACTAAGTGTAAATCCAATGTTAAATACCGAGTTAAGGTTCTCGAATGCAGGACTGAATCACTTCTTGCCTCAAGCTTTGGATTATACATATACAGGGTGGCCATAATTAAACTGCAAGTGTTCAAGGGTTGCTGGAGAGAAAACTACCGAGAATATTCCAGTGAAATTTGGTATCTACACGTTTCGGAACATGCGCAAGTCAAATATGCAAAAATAAAAAATCGTCATTTTCACCCGATAGATGGCGCTGTACCGTATTTCAAAGCTCACCGGTGGCATACACAACTTCCAAAACCGATAGACAGAGCATAGTGACATGAGGCATATAAACAATATAAAACATAATTTACAGTTTATCAAAATTCCAAACAATTCGCTTGAGTAATTAGATTTTTAATGTAACATGTAATCAAAAATGAACGTAAATTAAGATCACAAATTAAACAATCCATAAAGACGCTTTGGAAAACAACTAAACCATTATTTATTCTCATTGACCTCTTCTTAATCGTTTCATACGCCGGTATTCTTTCAGAGTAGCTGAATACCATTCTGATAGAATATCTTCACTAACAATGCATGCTCCTTCTTATTCAGAGTCATGATTGACCATTACTCAACGTGTTCTTGTTTTTACACTGTTCAATGGGCTTAAAATTTGCATATATGACGCCCATACGACACGTATAAACACGATATAGCGCCATCTATCGGGTGAAAATGGCGATTTTTTTTTAATTGCATATTTGACTTGCGCATGTTCTGAAACGTGTAGATACCAAGTTTCAATGAAATATTCCTGGTAGTTTTCTCTCCAGCACCCCTTGAACACTTGCAGTTTAATTATGGCCACCCTGTATTCTCTTCTTTTAATCTTGACGTTACTCGTGCTGTCGATCTAAGATAAACCTAGCTACACCAACTGCTGATAACACATACAGGTAAACGCCGATGACTGGTAGGGATTTTCACCGATAACTACAGAGACTTTCCTTTCTTAGTTTCCTCTTCCGATAACATTTAACTTAGCCAAGAATAAGCCTATTGTGTTATACAGATAAGATTATCACAACTAAAGATGTATAAATGATTTTAACTGTGTCGTCTGCTGTTTGTTTCAAGACTCTTTGACAGTATAAATCTGTCAGAAAGAGACTTCCAGAGTTCGAGATTTTTGGACAGTAAAAGCAATTCTCATCTGCTTAATCTGAGAAAACTGTAAAAAGGTTACGTTTCGGAGGGAACAGAGCAAAGTTCCTAGGGCTCTTTTGCTTAATTCTTATAACCACTTTCTAAGAAAAGCTGCCCAGATGGTGTAGTGGCTGAAGAACATTCTATTGTTACGAATTTTCGGGCCAACCCGCTGTTCTGGGGCTTAAAATAGTTCAAAATTCGTATTCTGTGCTTCAAATAGATAGATTTTGTTGCATCAAAATCGGTCCACTAGAATTGGAGATACAGAGGTTTCGGTTTTCCATTGTTTTTCTATGGGGTTTCTAGAAGTCTCGAGAAATATGGGTCCTAGGCCTTCGGTCACTTCACTTTTGGAGACTTATTTTGTGCGCAACCTTTCGGGACTAATTTGTGTTTTTGGTTAAATTTGGCGATATTTCGCCAAAAGTCGCCAAGCGTGGCGACATTTTGGTCATTTGGCGCGATGTTTCCAATGGAGGCTGTAAAGTTGCTTTTGCTGCATTAAAAACGCAAAACTAACATTTCTCTTCTATGACGTAATCAAAATTCCCGCTTTATGTGGAATCCTCGAGAAATAGACTTTTCTCGAAGATTCTTGTAGCTTCTGCGTCGAGTACAAATATAAGGGCTTCAGTGTGGATCAATCTCCGGGTGAGTACGCTTGCTTTGCTCTGTGATAGAAGCAGTGTTTTGGCTTGCATTTCGAAGCTGTTTTTAAAGTGCTGTGTGTAAATTCTTGATTGCTGAGTCTTGAGAGACTGTTGGTGTTATCTCTCGTATATTTTCACTGATTTTTTTGCCTGTGAAAGTGTTTTATTTTATGTGAGAATTACAGCTTTTGTGAGAGCTTCAGATCCAAGCGGACTGTTAAAAGCACATGACTGTTGGATTGTGCTTGTGAATTTTGTACAGCTGATTGTTCGACGAAGTTCTAGAAGCAATAAAGTTCGCGTTCCATCCTGACAAGTGGATTTGTTACTAGAACTTTCTACACCAACTGGACTTCAGAACAGTGGCGGATTATTGGAAGTTTGTCGGGGGGGGGGGCGGTTAGTAAGAAGATTGACATATACATCCATTTTATGGAAGTAAAATAGGATCTTTTACATTAATTTCTTTTTCCTCGGGGGGGGGCGGTCGCCCCTCCGCCCGCCCCTTTAATCCGCCCTTGCTTTAGAAACGACGAACCCCGGAAACTAGCAGAGTATTCTGAAACACTATCATACCTTCGATTCCAGGCTCGAGCTTGGGTGTTAACTTGTCTGCCCTTTCACAGGGGCTAAACGCTACCCGCCCATTGGGTGCTCCCATTCTAAAATGGCCAGTAATTCTGGTCTTAGTAGTGGCGAATGCTTGATAAGCAAGTGCTCGCCCATTTGGAAAAAAAAAAGAAAGAAAGAAAGAACTTTCGAAGAAAGTTAAAAAGTGTGGATGGTTTTGTTTTGTTTCTTCGACGTCTAACAGCCATAAACATAATCGATTGGCTAGATCGACATAAAATCCATCGGCTAGAAATTATAATATATATGTTTTTACTATGAACTATACTATGTACCAGGGATGGTGAACCAATAGCACGCGTGCCGTTGATGGCACGCAACACAATATTTTGTTCACGCCAACAATCAAAACGGCTTGCATTTTAATTAAAAGATAGCAAAGTTCACTGTGAAGTATCACGATGGTCACACACTAAGTCAAAATTATTTGACGGCACATCGATTGCCTCATTAAACATTTCCATAGAAAAAATGGTACGTTGGTCCATAAAGGTTCGCCACCCCTGCTATGTACCATCGGAAACCAATTATTGCTTAGCCAACTTTAAGAGGCTGCCAAAAAAAATGGCTGCTGTGATTTGTTTTGACAGGGGAAATGGATTCAGATGTGCAAGCAATACTCTCGCTAGTATGGGCGGACAGTGCTGCCAATTCAGCCGCTTAATGGCTAGATTTGCCAATTTAGCCACTTTTTGGCCAAGTGCCAATATCGAAGTATTTTGTAAATCGGAATCGAAAGTCCAAATGACTCAAAAGAAATTGCAGACGAGCATATTTCAGCAGCACAACCAATTAAAGTAAAAGCCAAAATTAATAATAAACTTTTTTTCTCAGCTTGAAAACATTTTTAGTCATTTCTGGCGACTTTTAACTTTGATTTCAGCCACTTTCTTTCCGGCAGAGCGGGCAACACTGTGTGCAGGAACAAACGATGTATAATGGAGAGATGCATCAGTAAAAAATAACTGAACAAAATTTAGTTCAATGTTAACTTGAAGTGGCTTAGTTGGCAACCCTGCCCGCACAATGTATTCAAACTGGTGCTGTGCTCAGTATTTTATACGTCAAGCAGAGGCGTAGCCAAGGGGGGGGGGTTAGGGGGGTCATAACTCCCCCCCCATGAGGAATTTTTTGCCATATAAAATGTATATTCTTCACTCCCTCATCACACACATGTATGCATATATGTGAGTTGCAGTAGTCGTAACCCCCCCCCCCCCCATGAAAATTTTCTGGCTACGCCCCTGACGTCAAGATATATCTAACAACAGTTATTATAACGAGGCACTGAATTTGCAGTAACATAATTCTGCGTAGCATTACACTTTGAAATTAAGCTAACAATTCGGTCGGAGCATCAATCGTATCCAAAGTGGCGATTAATATGGCGTACGTGAGCATAGATCCGATGGCAGACATAATCAGGCTGTTGCTCAAGGGAATGGAATCGAAAAGTTTAAACGCGTAATAATCCTTTCCCAAATGGAGAAGAAGTTGAAAGTGTTGCTTCTGTGATGCATCCACTGGCATTTGAAGAATCGCGAGTTTGAGCTCTTCAAGAGCCTTCGTAAGGTTAGAAGCAGAATGACAGGCGACAACGAATCGACTGAGAACCGCCATCATTAGAAGTATGTGAAATTCTACTTGATGTCCCACGGTGCGATGCTGGAACAGAGTGTACAGTATCTCTCGAAATACGACCACCATCACCAGCAGAGTGTCAGCTGACAAAGAAGCTTGGAACTCGGCGTTCACGGTTTTTGTAAACAGTACGATCTCGTAGTAGCTCCTGTATAGATACTCAGTCGCCGGCGGAGCATTTAGGCGCATTTTTTCTTTCATATCTTTTGCTGCATTAGCCAGGATGTGAGCCACGCAAGAGAAAGCTACTGGTATTGCACAACAGACTAATGTGAAGCTTTGCAAGATGAAGCTGACGCAGTCTCTCGTTTTCGAAATGAAATATCCGCTCGGATTTTGCTCGCTTCGAGGAATTACTTTATAGAAGAACAAGTAATAACCGTAACACAATCCGATAAGGTCGTTTATTATTAAAGCGACTGCAAGTCGTTTCTTAAAACTCAACGAGCATTCTTCCGTTACCCACGAATATAACACGGCTGTTTTCCGAAAAATTCGGCTGTACCTGTTTCGTTTCACGTAAAGCAGTATTCTTGAAAGTATTAACAGCGCCCAACTAATTATGAACGATGCAATCGACTTGTTAAAGTTGCGACTGTTATAATAAATTATTCTAACTATCTGCAGTACAAGATTTGCGTCAACAAAGAATGCAACAAAAATGGATATGAGTGTCGAAATAACATATTTGCTTCTACAACAGCCCCTCTTCGTAAAGCCAATGCCGTGTAACCAAATATAAATGTAGAGTGGTGCAATTTCTTTGGCTAATTTATCTTGGATGTGAAGTCTTATTGGCAGATTCACTTCTAAAAAAGGCAGAGTTCTCCTTAAGAAAGATATTTCGTGCCTGCAACATTTTGTGCAATCTGATTAAAAATTACTAGGATTAAAATTTTAGAAACTTTCAGTTGTTTAGCGTTCAGTAATTATGAGCCAGCATTATTCATTAACTAAAACCAATCGCGTTATGCTACTTAAACGATTTTATACGAGTATGAACGCGAGGAGTGCATTAAATCCTGAGAGTTTTTATTAAGAGAGTTATTTTATTCATTTATTTTTAGTCAATTTCTTCAGAAAATAATAAATTCAAACCTGAATGTCGATTGATAAGTCCAACTGAACTTTATAGCGCAACTTTAAAAAGATGCATTTTTGAAAAACACTTCAGCGTCCATAAAACTGCGATTTATCTAAGTAAATGATAGATCTTTAATGAATAAATTCGATACACCTATGTCAAAACTGAATGTCGCCCTAAAAACGAAATATTATATATATGTATTTTTTGTCGCCAACAAAAAATACATATATATATATATGTATATATGTATTTTTTGTTGTAATAGGTAAATAAATGAAAAATACTTCGAACAGGCAGTAAGTTAGCTAGAGCGAGAGAAATATGAATAGAAATAAGAATCATGCATAAAATATAAGTTCACTGCAGACTATTTTATCATACAAAAATTTCGTTTTGTGTAATAAATTGTACCTCTTTGAAAATTACTAAAATAAATAAAAACATCATTATCAAAACACATTTATCTGAAAAAACGAACGCCTAAATTTTTATAGGAAGAAAAAGGGACTTTTAGTGCGTGATGTCAAAATGCTTATACAAAATCAGATTTCATTGTTGGCTTGAATTATACCGTAATACGATTGTAAGTTATATTTTTTGAACGGAGTTTTATTAATAAAGCATACATCAGAGCAAATTTCATCTTCATATTTTCGAAATGCTTATTTGTCAGAAATCGTTTCTTTAAATTTATTGTGTATTTTTCTAAATCTCTCACGCTTGATCGACTCTGCGTACAATATTACGTATTACACAACGCAGAATTTTGTTGCTAATGGCGTTTTTATCAATGGTGTAAGTGTTGGGGGTAGTTACTCGGTGTCATTTTATAGTTAATTCCTAGCTTAACCAACACGCTTTTAAACATTGCTTTTTGATAAGTCCTAGAAAATACCAGACGTCTCTAAGTATTGCAAAAAAAAAGTTATTTTTTCTTTTAAGTAAAAGCCATGCCATTCCTCGCGTTCTCCCTTATTTGCATTTGAATATAGAAATAAAAGTAAAACAAACTGTTTTTTGAAGCATACTGGATAAATATTGAAGAGAATTTTAGGGGTGATCTGCTCTTCTGGGGAATCATTTGGTTAAAGAACAGTGAAGATCTGAAAAGTGAACGATGCTGAAGCGAAAAGGTCTTTAGAATCGGTTCAGTAGTTACAGAGATGTCCATATAGCGTAATGTATTAGAATTCTTTTGAGTGTCCCTCTAAAAGAACTTGTTATGCTGTATGCTGAAAGGTAGCCTATAATACTCAAGAATAGTGTAGCTTTCTATCAGTGAAAAAAATTTCGAATCGGTTCAGTAGTTACAGAGATCCCCATACAGTGTAATGTAATTCTTATGAGTGCCCCTGTAAAAGAACTATTTGTGATATATGGAGGATATATTTGTGATATTTGCAGAATAAGTTAATTTTCAATATTGCTACATTCGACTGGAACTTCTAAAAGTAACGCCGAAACGCCCCCGATGCGTATCAGTGGAATGTCCCAAATAGGGAGGTACTTTTTGGGATTTTTCTTGGCAATAGTGGTACCTTCCAAAAATGTTTTTTCATAATATAAAACTACTACGTTGATACTACATCTCCATGCCAATAATTCTCCTGTGGGAAGTCGGCTTCAGCTGTACCAATGCTTCGATATTGCATAAATTAGCATTAAGGACTATGTTTGGAGCCCGTACCGTGGGGCCCAGGGGCCTTCAAAAATTTTCGACATTGGATTCATTTTATAGAAGATATATAACTGTACTGTGCAGAAAATTTTTCTGTATTACGTCAGAGCCAAGATTTAAAGCATTCTTAAAACTGTATTTTTTATGAATTCGGCGGTATTTGGGGGCTCTGAGAATTTTCGAATGAAGTTTTAATTTGAGGTGTTAATATACAAGGTATATTGTAGGATAAAATGAAAAAATTCTCTTAAGCACCTCTGAGCCAGTCACAGTCGAGACAATAAAGTGGCAAAAAATGCCTTAAATCATTTTTACGTCACTCGCCAGGGGTACTTTGATACCCCCATAACTCCAAAACTAAAAGAGGTAAATCAAAATTATTTGAGATTGTGCTTTCCTTGGGTAAGGCAACACAAGAAAAAAAAATCATGAAATTCTGAAATGGTGATGGAAACTTAATTCAACTGAACGAGAAAATTCTGAAATGGTGATGGAAACTTAATTCAACTGAACGAGAATGAGAAACGAATCTGCTTTTAATTTCAACTGAACGAGAATGAGAAAAGAATCTGCTTTTATTTTATTTTTGAAGTATTTCAGTTTTTAATATTTATTTTAAAAGAAAATAAAACATTTTTGTTAATGCAGCCAGTGGCGTAGCCAGAAAATTATCCATGGGGGGTGGGAGTATGACTACTGCCATTCACATAACGGCGAAGTATGATAAGGGGAGTGTAGAGAAGATACATTTTGATGGCAAAAAATTCCTCTATGGGAAAAATTATCATGGGGGGGGGGAGTATGGACCTACTGCAATTCACCATGAACGCGAGAATGAGAAGGGAATGTAGGAATCTGCTTTTATTTGGATGGCCGAAGAATTCCCTGTATCGGTGGGCAGCCAGTGGCGTAGCCAGAAAATTATCATGGGGGGGGGGAGTATGACTACTGCAATTCACATAACGGGAGTATGATAAGGGAGTGTAGAATATACATAATTATCATGGGGGGGGGGAGTATGACTACTGCAATTCACATAACGGGAGTATGATCATGAAATTCTGAAATGGTGATGGAAACTTAATTCAACTGAACGGAATGAGAAAAGAATCTCCTTTATTTTTTTGAAGTATTTCAGTTTTAATATTTATTTTAAAAGAAATAACACACTTTTGTTAATGCAGCCAGTGGCTAGCCTGAACTGAACGAGTATCATGAGGGGGAGGATGATACTGCATTTCACTAAGGGAGTATGATAAGGAGTGTAAATTTACATTTTGGATGGCAAAAAATCCTTATGGTGGGGGTATGACCACATACCCCCCCGACAATAAATACATTTTTGTTAATGCAGCAGTGCGTAGCCAGAAATACATGGGGGGGGGAGTTGAACTGCAATTCACATAACGGGAGTATGATAAGGAGTGTAGAATATACATTTTGGATGGCAAAAAATTCCTTATGGTGGGGGTATGACCCACTATCCCCCCCCCTTGGCTACGCCAATGAATTTAATTCAGTTAACCGTAAAAGCACTTTTCCCCATATTTATTGATGTGTATTATTCTCTCTATTTTAAGTCCCTGAAAACTTGTCTTGAATAGTTCTTGAAAAGTCCTTGATTTTTTTTCTTTTGAAATACATACCATTCTTACACAAATCATCATATTCGTATCTTGCGTACTGTGTTCCTATTTTTTTTTTTTTTTTTTAAGAGCAGCTATGCAGACTGGTTCTAAGTATGATATACGTAAAGATATAGTTAATAGTTACGATGAGTCATTGAATTTGCAGTATATAATTCTGCGTACCCATACTTTGAAGTTAAGATAAGTCTTCGGTCGGAGCATCAATCGTATCTAAAGTGGCGATTAATATGGCGTATGTCAGTATAGATCCAATGGCAGACATAATCAGACTGTTACTCAACGGAATGGATCCAAAGAGTTTCAACGCGAAATAATCTTTTCCCAAATGAAGAAGAAACTGAAAGCTTTGCATCTGTGCTGCACCAACTCGCAATTGAAGAACCGCAAGCCTGAGTTCATCAAGAGCCTGCGCAAAGTTCGAAGCAGAATAACAGGCGACGACGAATCGGCCAAACATCGTTATCATCAGGAGTAGGTGAAATGTTACGCGATTTCCCACGGTGCGATGCTGAAACAAAGTAAACAATATCTCCCGAAATAAGACGACCATCACCAGCAGAGTATCCACCGACAAAGAAGCTTGGAACTCGGCGTTCACGGTTTTTGTAAACAGCACTATCTCGTAGAAACTCCTGTACAGATATTCAGTCGTAGGCGAAGGATTTAGGTGCATTTTTTCTTTCATTTCCTTTGCTGCTTTAGCCAGGACGTGAACCACGCAAGAGAAAGCTACTGGTATTGCACAACAGACTAATGCAAAGCTTTGCAAGAAGAAGCTGACGCAGTCTCCCGTTTTCGAAATGAAATATCCGCTCGGATTTTGCTCGCTCAGAGGAACTACTATATAGAAGAACATGTAACAACCATAGCACAATCCAAAAAGGTCGTTCATTATTAAGGCGACTGCAAGTCGTTTCTTTAAACTCAACGTACATTTTTTCGTTACCCAAGAATATAACTCGGCTGTTTTTCGAAAAATTTGGTTGTAGCTATTCCGTTTCACGTAAAGAAGTATTCTTGAAAGTATTAGCAGCGCCCAACCAATTACGAACGATGCAATCGACTTGTTAAAGTTTCGGCTGTTATAATAAATTATTCTAACTATCTGCAGTACAAGATTTGCGTCAACAAAGAATGCAACAAAAATGGATATGAGTGTCGAAATAACATATTTGCTTCTACAACAGCCCCTCTTCGTGAAACCAATGCCGTGTAACCAAATATAAATGTAGAGTGGTGCAATTTCTTTGGCAACTTTATCTTGGATGTGGAGTCTGTTATTGGCAAATGCACTTCTAAAACAGGCTGTGTCCTCCTTAAGAAAGAGATTTCGTGTCTGCAACATTTTGTGCCCTTTGAATAAAAGTTATACTGGATTAAAGCTTTAGAAACTTTCAGTTTGTAATTATGAGTTCAGTAGTTATGAGTCAGATCATTATTCATTAACTAAAACCAATCGCGTGTTATGTTACTTTAATGATTTTATACAGATTTTCAGAGAACTCGAGAACTGCATTAAATCTGGAGAGTGTTATTAATTGCAATAATGTAGTACTACATTCTGAAAACAAGTGTTCAATCATCGCAATATTTAAGGAAAATATTCATAATAAAAACCTGGGAAATAAATTAAAAATTCCAGGAAATGTCTGAACAAATTTAAATTCATTTATTTTTAGTCAATTTCTTCAGAAAATAATAAACACAAACCTGAATGTCGATTTGTACGTCCGACGAACTTTATAGCGCACCTTTAAAAAGACGCATTTTACAAGAACATTTTAGCGTCCATAAAACTGCGACTTATCTAAGTAAATAATAGATGTTTTCTGAATAACTTCGATATGCCTATGTCGAAACTGAAAAGTATATATATGTATTTGTTGTTGTATGAAGAATACTTCGAACAGGTAAAAGTTAGCTCTTGCGAGAGAAGTATGAATACAAATAAGAATCGTGCATAAAATATAAGCTCACTGTAGAATATTTTATCATACAAAAATTTCGTTTCGTGTATACTTTTTAAGATAAATAAAAACATCATTATCAAAACACATTTATCTGAAAAAACGAAGGCCTAAAATTTTACGGGAAGAAGAAGGAATTCTTAGTGCGTGATATCAAATGTTTATACAAAATCAGATTTTGTTCGCTTGGCAAACAAATTATACCGAAATACGATTGTAATTTATATTTTTTGAACTGAGTTTTATGGATACAGCATACATGAGAGCAAACTCATCTTCATATTTTAGAAATGCTTATTTGTCAGAAATCGTTTCTTTAAATTTATTGTGTATTTTTCTAAATCTCTCACGCTTGATCGAATCTGCATGCAATATATATATATATACACATATATATAACACAGAATTTTGTTGCTAATGATGTTTTCATAAATGGTGCAAGTGTTAGGGGTAGTTACTCAGTGTCATTTTACAGTTGTTTCCTAGCTCAACCAACATTGCTTTTAAACATTGCGTTTTGATAAGGCCTAGAAAATACCAGACGTCCCTAAGTATTGAAAAAAGTTATTTTTTCTTTTAAATAAAAGCTATGCCATTTCTCGCTTTCTCCCTTATTTGCAACCCTTTAAATATAGAAATAAAAGTAAAACATACTGGATAAATATTGAGAAGAATTTTAGGGGTGATCTCCTCTTCTGGAGAATCATTTGGTTAAAGTACTGTGATGATCTGAAAAGTGAACGATGCTGAAGTGAAAAGATCTTTAGAATCGGTTCAGTAGTTACAGAGATGTCCATACAGCGTAATGTATTAGAATTCTTTTGAGTGTCCCGCTAAAAGAACTTGTTATGCTGCATGCTGAAAGGTAGCCTACTCAGGAATAGTGTACTTAGGATAATCTAGATAATACTCAGGAATAGTGTAGCTGTCTATCAGTGAAAATTTTTTTCGATTCGGTTCAGTAGTTACAGAGATCCCCATAAAGTGTAATGTAATTCTTATGAGTTCCCCTGTAAAAGAACTATTTGTGATATATGGAGGATATATTTGTGATATTTGCAGAATAAGTTAATTTTGAATATTGCTACATTCGATTGAACTTGTATAAGTAACGCCGAAATGCCCCCCATGCGTGTCAGTGGAATGTCCCAAATAGGGAGGTACTTTTTGGGATTTTTCTTGGCAACAGTGGTATCTTCCAAAAATGTTTTTTTCATAATATAAAACTACTATGTTGATACTCTGTGGCAACCCTGTATTAAAAGCATTTCTACCATAGAGGCGTAAAAGAAAAATGTATTTTTAAATTAACAAAGTGACTGTGGCAACGGTATAAAAATTGTGTGTTCTGAAAAAAATAAGTAGTTTTTTCTGGGAGATGATAAAAATAGCTGTGAATAAATTTTATTTGTATTTAGCGCTGTTAAATGTTTCTTTTCATTCCTTTCTTCGTCAACCTTCAGCCACCTCATACTACATCTCCATGCCAATAGTTCTCCTGTGGGAAGTCGGCTTCAGCTGTACCAATGCTTCGATATTGCATAAATTAGCGCCTCACCATGGCACAGTGGTTATACCACTGAAAATGGTAGATGGCCGAAGTGTGAAGGTTCCGGGTTCAGGTCCCATCGCGCGGCTGTCGATCTAACGGTCTGGAGTTTTGGTAGGTTTTCTCCAGATGTAACGTGAATACGCGTTAGAACCTCTTAGAAAGTCCTCTTACAAAGGCACCCCACCCCCTCCTTGGCAGATCGCCATAGTGTAACGTTGCCATAATCACACACAAACAACCATAAATTAGCGTTAAGGACCGTGTTTGGGGCCCGTACCGTGGGGCCCAGGGGCCTTCAAATATTTTCAACATTGGATTCATTTTATATGAAGATATATAACTGCACTGTGCAGAAAATTTTTCTGTATCACGTCAGAGCCAAGATTTAAAGCATTTTAAAACTGTATTTTTTATGAATTTGGGGGCTCTGACTATTTTCGAATGAATTTTCAATTTGAGATGTTAATATCCAAGGTATATTATAGGATAGAAAGAAAAAAATTCTCTGAAGCACCTCTGAAGCCACTTACAGTCGAGACAATAAGTGGCAAAAACGGCCCTAAATAATTTCTACGTCAGTCGTCTGGGGTACTTTGATCCCCCCCCCCCATAATTCCAAAACTAAAAGAGGTAAATCAAAAATATTTCAGATTGTGCTGTCCTTGGGTAAGGCAACACAAGAAAAAAAAAATTCATGAAATTCTGAAATGGTGATGGAAACTTAATTCTTTTTTTGCCCTATTTGCTCTTGCATTCCTCTTAAAAGAAAGATTGTCCAGCTAGTCCTCGTGCCCACTCACTAAATGGAAGCTGTTGGCGTTTTAGTTAACAAACTATTGTCTGTTAAGAAACTATTGTCTTACATGCTCACATTACAGGCTTAGAGTTATACGGGACCATGGATGGAGCTCGAGACTCTCCTATAATTTACCCAAATATATACAAAAATAGGCACCACTTAACTAATTATCGGTTCTAGCGTACAAGACAGCGAATGAAGAATTCGTGTTTTGTATTTATTTGGCACTTGTGTTTTACAGACTCTATGGAGAAAAGAAGAAATATTGCACTCAGCTAATTTGAAAATAACGTTTTGAAATATTTTTTAACATCTTCAGCAAATTCTATTTTTTTTTCAACGGTCCATAAGTAGTCTAGAGTTATTTTTGCGGTATTATGGTCGCTTATATGTACACAAGGGGGTATAGGCCGAAGGGGGGGGGTGGCATGCTTGGCGGTTTTTCTAAGGGGGCCTAACCCGTATGTACCCGTATGTTAAGTTTGGATAAAACTAATGAAAACTTCGAACGGTTAGGTCGGAATTTAAGGTTTGGGTCTCAAAAACGGAAGTTTGAGAATAGCGTGAAAAAATCTCACGAACTATTTTTTTTTTTAAATTTCCCGCGCATGGAAATCTAACCCCTCTCCAAATCTACCCCAGTAGCCCAGCAATTTTGGCCAATATCGCCTCGATATTGGCCAACCTCGTCAGACGATAGGCATCGTGCAATACTGACCAATCTCGCCAAAAAACGGCGTGACAACCATAACACTCACTTCAAACTTGAGTCATTTCACCTCAAGTCAGATTTGCACGGAGGTTAGGACGCTTGCTGCCCACATCTTAGCTCCCGAGATCGATCCCAGTCGCGGACGCTGGACGGAAGCAGATCCAAAATAACGTGAGGTTTCAGCGTACAGGAAAGAATGTTTGGAATGTTTGCTGTGTGGGAGATCTCATGGGCCTATTCGGTGATCAGAGCTTGGATTTTATTGAAATCTGTTAAGTTTCTTTCAAAATTCTTCGAAAGAATAAATCTGCCAGAAAGAGACTTCCAGAGTTTGAGAAATTTGGACGGTAAAAGCAACGCTCATCGGCTTAAACTGAGAAAACTGAAGTAAGTCTATGCTTCGGAGGAAACAAGCAAAAGGACGCTAGGAACTTTGCTCTAAGTCTGATAACCACTTTCTAAGAAAGTTAAAAAGTGTTTATGGTTTTGGTTTGTCTGTTCGAGCTCCGAGTGCCGTAAATATAAATCGATTGGCGAGAAATGTATATACAGTCACCAGTTATAGTGAACCTCTGGGGACGGCAAATTTCATTCACTATATCCGAATTTCACTAAAGCCTGTATCCAAATGCTCAACATCATAAAAATACAAAACTGGAAGATAGTGTTTTCTACAAACACCGAATGCTTATAAAGTAAACATAATGGATCGCATAACAAACATAATGGATCGCATTTATGTTTGTTAAGTAAACATAATTAATCCCATTTATGGAAATAATGCACATTTTGTTCAGTTGGCAAAAGGTGCTGTCGCTTTCAACCTTTAATAATGCATTGAGAATGGAAAATGAAATCGCCCATGGTCAAGAGCGAAATTTATGCTTTTGGATCACTTTCAAAAGTACCCTGCTTTTGTTAATGAATGCTTTTAAAGATTAGAATTCATTACAGCAGTGAAAAAATTATGACACCCCCCCCCCCTTTTCTACCTTGTTTAGCATAGGTATGTAGGCCTATACCAGGGATTGGGAAATGGCGGCCCGCTGAATTGACCACTGAAAAAGTTAATTCAATTAATTAAAAAATAAATCTATTTGGCCCGCCTAAATTTTAATTATTTTATATGGCACTTGCCTAAATATATTTGCCCATCCCTGGCCTATACACTGGCCATTCTCCTGTATTTCCTTTCAGGTGCTGCCTAATAATATTTCTCTTTACTCGAAAACAAAAGAGGTACTTACTCTTCGTAGGAAGCGAACAACGTCACCTCTGCCGTCCTGAAATTTTTCATTTCACTATAATCGAAATATGGTTCACTAAAACCGAGACATGCTATGTACATTTCTAACGTATGTGAATCAGGACTCATGAACTGCGTTTGCTATAGCCGAAAGTTCACTATATCCGGAGTTGACTGCATATGTTACTGCTATGGACTGTACCATGTCAACCACTCCGATTTAATCGTATTTACTCCTATTTTGGAGCCTTATAGAGAAAATAAGAGTTTTGGCTATGATTATTACAATTTTTCATAGCTGCCAACGCAATTTCAATCTTTTTGCATCCTTTAGATAAATGAGTATTTTCGCTTACGCATTTCTTTATCTCTAATGCAGTTACAAAGTACACAAACGCTTATCCCGATTTATTTTTTATAAATTTATCGATTTTCAACTGCATATCAAAGTTTGTATGCAAAACTAAGAAATTATTACACTAATTCCGTGATTTAAAAGGAAATGGATTTGCGTTAGATTGATTTTGCAAAACTGAATGAGAAAAAAATCTGCTTTTATTTTATTTTTGAAGTATTTCAGTTTTTAAAATTTATTTTATCTATCTATATAAATAAAATTAGACTTTTGTCTGTACATTTCTTGGAATTCAAAAATTTTGCGATTTCTATCCGTTTCAAGCACCCGGGAATCCGATGCGACCCTCAAAAAAAAGTTTGTCTGTCTGTCATTCTGTCATTCTGTCCGTGACGCTTTTTTTTTTTTAAGCATCACGTAAAAACGACTGAAGCGAATGATATGAAATTTGGTGTCGTGATAGGTGATCACTCAACTTAAAACATAGGCGTCGAATTTTTAAAAAATCTTGATTAGATTTTCAGATTTTGCGAAAATCGTTTCAAACTGCGTAAATTTGTGTTGAAGCATCACGCAAAAACGACTGAAGCGAATGATATGAAATTGGGTGTCATGATAGGTGGTCCCTCAACTTAAAACATAGGCGTCCAATTTTTAAAAAATCTTGATTGGATTTTGAGAAAATCCTTTCAAACTGCGTAAATTTGTGTTCAAGCATCACGTAAAAACGACTGAAGCGAATGATATGAAATTGGGTGTCATGATAGGCGGTCACTCAACTTAAAACATAGGCGTCCAATTTTTAAAAAATCCTGATTGGATTTTGAGATTTTGCGAAAATCCTTTCAAATTGCGTAAATTTGTGTTCAAGCATCACGTAAAAACGACTGAAGCGAATGATATGAAATTGGGTGTCATGATAGGTGGTCACTCAACTTAAAACATAGGCGTCGAATTAAAAAAAAATCTTGATTAGATTTTGAAATTTTTCGAAAATCATTTCAAACTGCGTAAATTTGTGTTCGCACATCACGTAATAACTGCAAAGGTGAAAAAATGATATTTGGTGTAATGATAGGTGGTCACTCACCATAAACTATAAGCATCTAATTAAAAAAAAATACATCAGATTTCGAGATTTTGTGAAAATCGTTTAAAACTGAGTGAATATTTGTTCCCCTATTACGTAATAACGACTAAAGCGAATGATATGAAATTTGGTCACACGATAGAGGGTTGCTCAACATAAACTATAGGAGTCCAATTTTTTAAACATTTTTATTAGATTTTGAGATTTTGTGAAAATTCTCCCAAAATACGTTTATATTTCTTCAAACATCACGTAATAACGACTAATACGAATGATACGAAATTGAGTGATAGGATAGGTAGTTGCTAATCTTAATTTATAGGCGTTGAGAGAGAATTTTTAAAATATTTTGATTACATTTTGAGATTTTGCGGAAATCGTTTTAAAATGCTGAAAATTTGTTCCAGCATCACGAAATAAAGACTGCAGGGAATGAAACAAATTTGGGTGACAGGATAGGTTGTCACTCAACTTAAATTCTAGGCTTCAAATTTTTCAAAAATGTTGATTAAATTTTGAGATTTTGCGAAAATTATTTCAATATGCGTCAATATTCGTTCGCGCATCATATAATTACGACTAAAGCGAATGAAATGATATTACTTAGTTACTCTCTAACCTGTAATATTTTAACAATACATGAAAATGATAACTTCGCTTTCTTTACTTTGGCAACATACTACATCCATTCTGTGTACTCGTACAATGCTGACGAAAGTTCTTGCTTTTTGGAAATTTTCATTCACTAACCCGTCGAGGACGGGTACTTCAGCTAGTTTTAAAATAAAATAAAACATTTTTGCTAATGCAGCCAGTGGCGTAGCCAGAAAATTATCATGGGGGGGGGTTATGACTACTGCAATTCACATATATGTATACGGGAGTGTGATAAGGGAGTGAAGAATATATATTTTGTATGGCAAAAAATTCCTCATGGGAGAGTATATGACCCCCCCCCCCTTGGCTACGCCAATGAATGCAGCTAACCATAAACGCACTTTTTCCCATATTTATTGATGTGTATTATTCTTTCCCTGAAAACTTATTAAGTACCTGAAAACTTGTCTTGAATAGTTCTTGAAAAGTCCTAGATTTTTTTTCTTTTGAAATACGAATTATTACATTCTTATACGAATCATCGTATTCGTATCTTGTGTATTGTGTTAATTTTTTTTTTTTGAAGATCGGCAGCTATGCAAACTGGCTCTAAGTATGATGTACGTCAAGATATAGTTAATAGTTACGATGAGTCATTGAATTTGCAGTATATAATTCTGCGTACCAATACTTTGAAGTTAAGACAAGTCTTCGGTCGGAGCATCAATCGTATCTAACGTGGCGATTAATATGGCGTATGTCAGTATAGATCCAATGGCAGACATAATCAGACTGTTGCTCAACGGAATGGATCCAAAGAGTTTCAACGCGAAATAATCTTTTCCCAAATGAAGAAGAAACTGAAAGCTTTGCATCTGTGATGCACCAACTGGCAATTGAAGAACAACAAGCCTGAGTTCATCAAGAGCCTGCACAAAGTTCGAAGCAGAATAACAGGCGACGACGAATCGGCCAAACATCGTTATCATTATGAGTAGGTGAAATCTTACGTGATTTCCCACTTTGCGATGCTGAAACAAAGTAAACAATATCTCCCGAAATAAGACGATCATCACCAGCAGAGTATCCACCGATAAAGAAGCTTGGAACTCGGCGTTCACGGTTTTTGTAAACAGTACGATCTCGTAGTAGCTCCTGTACAGATACTCAGTCGTCGGCTGCGCATTTAGGCGCATTTTTTTTTTCATATCTTTTGCTGCATTAGCCAGGATGTGAACCACGCAAGAGAAAGCTACTGGTATTGCACAACAGACTAATGCAAAGCTTTGCAAGAAGAAGCTGAAGCAGTCTTCGTTTTCGAAATGAAATATCCGTTCGGAGTTTGCTCGCTCAGAGGAACTATTATATAGAAGAACAAGTAATAACCGTAACACAATCCAATAAGGTCGTTCATTATTAAAGCGACTGCAAGTCGTTTCTTAAAACTCAACGTACATTTTTTCGTTACCGAAGAATATAAGACAGCTGTTTTCCGAAAAATTTGGTTGTACCTGTTTCGTTTCACGTAAAGCAGAATTCTTGAAAGTATTAACAGCGCCCAACTAATTACGAACGATGCAATCGACTTGTTAAAGTTGCGACTGTTATAATAAATTATTCTAACTATCTGCAGTACAAGATTTGCGTCAACAAAGAATGCAACAAAAATGGATATGAGTGTCGAAATAACATATTTGCTTCTACAACAGCCCCTCTTCGTGAAACCAATGCCGTGTAACCAAATATAAATGTAGAGTGGTGCAATTTCTTTGGCTACTTTATCTTGGATGTGGAGTCTGTTATTGGCAGATGCACTTCTAAAAAAGGCGGAGTTCTCCTTAAGAAAGATATTTCGTGCCTGCAACATTTTGTGCAATCTGATTAAAAATGACTAGGATTAAAATTTTAGAAACTTTCAGTTGTTTGGCGTTCAGTAATTATGAGTCAGCATTATTCATTAACTAAAACCAATCGCGTTATGCTACTGAAACGATTTTATACGAGGATGAACGCGAGTACTGCATTAAATCCTGAGAGTTTTTATGAAGAAAGTTATTTTATTCATTTATTTTTAGTCAATTTCTTCAGAAAATAATAAACTCAAACCTGAATGTCGATTTGTACGTCCAACTGAACTTTAGAGCGCACCTTTAAAAAGATGCATTTTTCAAAAACACTTCAGCGTCCATAAAACTGCGACTTGTCTAAATAAATGATAGGTGTATCGAATTTATTCAGAAAAAAATCTATGTCAAAACTTAAAGTCGTACATATCTATTTGTTGTTGTATGAAAAATACTTTAAACAGGTAGAAGTTAGCTCGTGCTAGAGATGTATAAATAGAAATAAGAATCATGCATAAAATATAAGTTTACTGCAGACTATTTTATTATACAAAAAATTCGTTTCGTGTATTAAATTTTACGCCTTTTGAAACTTTCTAAGATAAATAAAAACATCATTATCAAAACACATTTATCTGAAAAAACGAACGCCTAAAATTTTACAGGAAGAAAAAGGAACTTTTAGTGCGTGATATCAAAATCAGATTTCATTGTTCATTTATACCGTAATACGATTATAATTTACATTTTTTGAAAAGAATTTTATTGATAAAGCATATATGAAAGCAAATCTCATCTTCATATTTTCGAAATGCTTTTTTATCAGAAATCGTTTCTTTAAATTTATTGTGTATTTTTCTAAATCTCTCACGCTTGATCGAATCTGCATGCAAACGCAGAATTTTGTTGCTAATGGCGTTTTTATCAATGGTGCAAGTGTTGGGGGTAGTTACTCGGTATCATTTTATAGTTAATTCCTAGCTTAACCAAGAGGCTTTTAAACATTGCGTTTTGATAAGGCCTTGAAAATATACCAGACATCTCTAAGTATCTAAAAAAAAAAAAAAAATATGCACTTCTTTTTCCTTTTAAATAGAAGCCATGCCATTCCTCCCCTTCTCCCTTATTTGCAACCCTTTGGATATAGAAATAAAAGTAAAACAAACTGTTTTTTTGAGGTAGTCCTGGATAAATATTGAGAAAATTTTAAGGCTGATCTTTCTCTTCTGGAGAATCATTTGGTCAAAAATTCATGTTGTACACGCCAAATAATTAAACTCCGTAATTTTTTGCATGTAAATTGGTTAATTAGAACGCGATGTATTGTTCTTTAAAATTCCCTTTGGATAACATTAGGTTTTGGAGATTTTTCGCAAAATACTGGCGATATCGCCAGGCAGAGTTCATTTTCGGGGACTTATTTTTGTCGGTGTTTTATCGAAAGTCGCCAAGCTTGTTGACACGTGACGCGATTTTAGGCATGACGCCTGTATGCTTTGCTTAACATATGAGGCTTCAGTTATTCGACCAAACGTGTTTCCAACACTCCAAAAGGTTCAACCGTTCCTGGCACATGCAAAATGTTATGTTTCATTTTAACCAGATTAAGTGCTTCCACGAGCAGTTTCTGATCCCAAAGGGGGGGGGGGGGGAGGAGAGCTGTGAACGAGTACATCCGCCACTGTCAATGCGTCGTTCTTGAAAGTGATTAAATAATTGGATCCATTTGCTAATGTTGTCAATTTGGGTCGATTGTTGAACTCAAGCATTAATTCCTTTTTGTCGTCCAGCAACAACCTGGAAGATATACCAGGTGTAGCAGTATGAATCCGGAATTCCCCTATGGATGGCGCCAGCCATTAGTTTAGTGATCGCAAGACCGCTTCTACTGCGCCATTATGTCCCTCTAACAGCTGACGAAGATTTTCAACACACAACAACCCAAGTTCCATACACGTATATTTTTGTATAACCTTAAGCAGGTCGAGTTTTATGCATACGAACTAGGATTTGCTGGCAGCATTGGTTTCCTATTATCATTTGAAGAAAACTGCTGCAGAATCGCATCGAATGCTTGCCAAAGCTTACGGTGAACATGATCTTGGAAAAACACAGTGTTTCGAGTAGTTCAAAAAATTCAAAAATGGTGATTTTAACGTGAGAAACGAAGAACGTGTGGAAGACCACCGAAATCTATTACTAGCCGCTAAAACCTGCTGAAACCGTTAACACTGATCGCTACTAACAGCTAATGATCGATTTAAATCGATCATTGAGTGCAAATAGACCTGAATACGGAAAAAGGCAACACAAAGTCATTTTGCGCCATGATAATGCCCCTACACACACAGGGAAACGATCGAGGCGTTCAGTTGGGAAATACTAACGCATGCGGCTTATTCTCCAGACTTGACTCCTTCCGATTATCAACTATTCGCATCACTGGGACACACTCTCGCTGAACAACGCTTCATTGCGTAGGAAAATGTACGAAAATGCCTCGATAACTGGTTCGCTTCAAAAGAACTGCTTCTTTGCAATGGCATTCATAAACTGCCAGAGAGGTGGGGAAAATGTATAAATAGCAATGGAGATTATATTGAATAAAATATTTTTTATCATTTTCAAACAACAGACGTATAATTTTTACAAAACAATTCCGGTGTTCTAACCCCCTACTTAAACCGGACAGGACAGCGGAACCAATGTTTGGACCACCGGTACAATTCCGAGACTTATGTAAAGGTGGTGGGAGGTTAGGGTGTTAGGGACACCCCCCCCCTTTCACCAAAACATTTATTTTGGCAGTATAGCCACCTTTTGTATCCGTGCCTCAAAATAGTATACGATAGAAATATTTTTAAATTTCATTTACATTTTGAAAATATTATATTAATTAAAAATATGTTAATATTGTGAATTCTATAATTTAATGAGCAACAAAGAAAATTTATTATAAAGAAGATTTTGCAATTTAATTCACATTTTTAACCAAATATTCATAGCAAAATTTACTGTCAATCAAATTTTCTAGTAAGCATGGACCCCCATAGCTGGACCTCTCCCATGTAAAAGCTCTATCTACGATCGCGGTAAGCCTATTCATAAACTCATAATGCTTCTACTTAACAAACAATCTGAAAGCTTTTATCTATTATAACTATTACTTATTTGAATGTATGTCATTTACGATACAGTGATTTCAAATATATCTCGCTTCAATTTATCTCCACAATACGATCTGCCAAAGTTATTTCATTAAATTTCCCTTATCGCGTCATTCGTTTAAATAAATGCCGATTGTTACAAACTAGGACACATAAATTTAAAGTTTTATGATGATATAAATTTCCAGTTTTATTTTATGTTTTCTTTTTTACTTTGTGTATTGTTTCTCATCTTATTTATAACTCGGAAAAAGAACTATGGAATTTGGACTGCATTAAACTAATCTCTCTGTGAGTGTGTGACAGAGATTTACTGCCTCGTTTCAAAGAAAATTCGGGAAGGTAAATAAATAAAAAAAAGAACCATAAAGGTCGTGCTTCGTTAAGATATGTGAAGTGCATTCATCACAGAACTCTTTTTGACCATTTAAAGTGCGGTGTCTTGCCGCTAGGGCACAACTCTGACATTTTAACTGTTTTGATTCACGAAGAATAAATTTGATTTCTATAAAATACTTAAGGACATTGTCACACGAGAATCTTTTTCTCTTTAGCACATAATTTCCCGTAAAAATGATCAATTATTTGTAAAATGGATGTCGGAATTATTTTCAACAGGTCCGGCATCTGCTGAGAACTGGAGAACGTGATAAAAATATACATCGATATAGAAGAAAAACTAAATAGTCTCTGCGCAGTGCCAAAAAAGTGCAGCCGTTGCCATCGTTCGATTTAACTACCAGCAGTATGGTGGTAGATCGAATCGCCCATCACGTGCCCCAGAGCTAAAGAACATTTTTGATACAGCTGGATGTGTAAAAAATGTTCTTTAGCTCTGTGGCAAGCGATAGGCAATTCAAACGACCGCCATATTGCTGGTAGTTAAATCCAACGATGGCAACGGCTGCACTTTTTCGGAATTGGGAAATTGTATCGCTTCAAAGGGTTAGTGAAGTAATGTTTAAGTCAGCCACTGTCGTAAATCTATGTAGTATATATAAAGTGGAAAACCTGTTAGATTCGCATGCAAACCTACACTATGAGGAAAAAACAGCAGGAGATTTTCCACAAACAAAAAGAATCTTACATTAGAATATGAAAATAGATTTCACCGAGTTTTAGCAGTTCAGCACTTTTCAGCGTTAAAAAAAAAAAAAAAAAAAAAAAAAAAATCTAAAAAAAAATCTTACTTATTAGAAAAATTTGAAAATTGATATATTCAACCATTTCTAGTGATTATTCAGGACTTTTCATCTTGAAAGAAAGCGCTACAATGAGTGTTAAACCAATGGGCATGAAATTGTATTATTTTTTCTACGAACGACTCTTGAAATTATGAAAATTCCATTAATCAACTTTTAGTTATTTTTATGACTGTCTCCGACAGCCGTTACAGTATTGAGCTAAAAAATTTGGACTGGTACAGTGAAGAATGTAAGAAACAAATCTCTACCGACCAGTTGCGGCTTGTGACCCGTTTCAGTGGTGGGGCCCGAAAAAAAAATAGTGCCAATTAAAATCCCGAAAATATATATACATATAGAACAGCTTATCCCCACGTGCACACAGCGTAAGTATTTAAAATTTCTCAAATGACAAATAATTATCGAATTTACTATACAACTTTTGCTATTTTTTACCTAGTTATGTTAAAATGAAAAGTTTACTTTATTACTAAACAAAAAGCCACATTTAAATATTTAATATTTATGTTCTTTATAGTTGCCTGTTCATAATTTTTAGATGATTTATTTATTTTAAAATAAATATCAACATATATAAAAAATACATTTATACATCGCTTTTCGTAAATCAAGAAAACAAAACAGAAAAATATCTGACTGCACTGCAAAAATACGATCACGCAAATAAAAAAATGATTTCCTCCTAAGCGGAAAATTTCGCCAATAGCTACCGATTACCGAAATTTCCCCGTACGGTCTTGTAGATCACCTTGCGAGGGCCCGAAGATCTGGGCCCAGAAGGCAGCGCCAAATAAGCCTTTTGGAAGCCAAGTGAATTCCGCGTCAGTATGGCTTTTGTGCTCAATGCCAAATATGTCAACCCGGCTAACGGAGATGAGACGCCCCATTCAGGGCTAGCCAGCCCATGGCCCATGCATGGTTTTGATAGGGGGGGGGGGAAATCGTATAACTATCGCTTTTTTAAGTCCGTTTTTTAATGGATAGTATTAAAATAGAGTAAAAAGCGTGTATTTTTTTAATGGAGGTAAATTATTGAAAGAACTGCCTTACATAATAGGAAGATACTTTGATTTAGACGGTGCTTAGTCGGTGGTGCCAGGGCCCTCTGGCCCTTAATGACGAGCCGCCACTGCTACCGACTTTATAAGAATCTTGAAAACTCTGTCCGTTAAACCATTTTACTTTAATTTTCAGTTCTGTGAGCGTCTTGAAACACCTTTAAGCCAATTGGGTTGTAGTTTTGCACAGATATTTTAGAAAAGCATGATGTTAAAATAAAACCGAGTTCGAGACTGGTTACTTCAGCTTGAAATTTTACATGCAGTATATCACCCTGAAGTGAAAAAACGTTTGCTGTCAAGTATAGAAATTGGAGAATTGTATGCGAGTTACAGGCAGGTATCTTGAATAGATTATGTCCCCAAACTAAGAAAACAGGATGCATTTATAAAATATGAAATTCTCTTACCATGGTCAAAAATATTCCGAATTCAGGGTTCATGCGGATGACGTCACCGTCGCTGAAAACGAAAGTCTCTTTCTTCTCTTTCTTGCACGTCAAGACAATGCTGATCTGTTGAGCTGCTACGGAGAGTACTGGTAGTTCAATTCGATTAAACTCGTCAAAGCAACCCCAGGATCCAGATTGCGACAGACCTGAAAATACAAATACAATTGGTTCAAAAACTGACAAAGTTTTGTGTTTTGTGTCTATGAAGATCACAGCTCACGTTTTTATGAAATCGGAAAGGATTTCCGAAATCTAAGAAGTTGAGACCTCCATGTTTTTTTACTTTCTTGAACGTTCTACCAACCACTTGTTCCGCTTTCGTATCTCTTCGCAGGAACCGGAATCCTCGGAAGTGGTTCCGTATACTCAAGTTAGACGGCAGCACCGCATTTATATCATTTCTTCTCCCAATGTTAAGAAGTGTGCGATACGTTAGACCAGTGGTTCTCAACCATTATCTCCTTTTAAAATCGTAAATAAATGGCGAATCCTTTCTGCAGTCGTTGTGAACTAGTATGTCATTTTCGCAAACACCCGCTTGGGAACTAATGCGTTAGACCATTAAGATGAAAAAGGAACGAAAATCTGGTACTGGTCAAGCGAACCTCGGGTTTGTGCTTTGGTGGATTTTGTTCTTGTTTGTGTTGTTATGGCAACGCTAAGCTTGGTCGATCTGCCTAGGAAGGGAAGTGCCTTAGTCCGAGGATTTTCCAAGATGTTCTAACGCATATTTACATTAAATCTAGAGAAAACTGACCAAAATTTCAGACTGTTAGATCGACAGCCACGCGATGGGGCCCGAATCCGGGACCTTCACACTTTAGCTTTCTAAAATTTTGAGTGACTTATCCACTTGGCCATGGTAGGGCTTGCTTGTGCTTTTGTGGAGTTCAGGCTTAAAATAAATTTCCAGTAAGAATTAATATATACTTGTGCATGTTTTAACAGTTTAATAAAAGAACTCAGATTATTACATGAATGACATGCAGGTGACTCTTTACACATCCAGATTTTCAGTTTTATTTTAATTGAACTGCTTAGTAACAAAAAGTTTGTTGCAGAAGTTATTTTATAGTGAAAACAAATTCATCCATGAAAATAAGTCTGTTGATTGATAACGCTCCGTGGTACGTAAGAAATGCTAAAAACGTCTCACTCAAGCCCTTGTTATAAAGTACAGTCTGAAAGAGACTCACCTTTAAAAATTCTTCCGAGACCTTTGTAATCCATCTGGTCTGAGCAGTTGAAGACGACCACGTACTTCCCTAAAGTCTTTCCCATGTCTTTGGTCGTCTCAGTTTTTCCTGTGCCGGCTGGACCTGTTGGGGCGCCTCCCATATGCAAGTGCAGAGCTTGAGCCAAAGTAATGTAGCACCTGGGGACAGAAAGCATTGTAGACATCAGCTTGCTTACCCAAAAACAAAATGTGCGTTCAGAAGCTAGCAGCACCATTATGGCCGCAGCGTAAGTTGTGCATCACACAAGGATAACAAAGGGCGGCCGCGCTAAGGGAAAGAATAATAAAGCGTTCGAAATATTCCAATCCAGAAAGAAATTATTGTTAATTTAAACTGAACAAGGAAGATTAATCATCGAGAAGTCATTGGTAATAACAACAATCTTATTTGGGCATGTTCCACAATGCGTGTAAAGGATAACGCCGGTCAACAAACAAACAAAACAAAAATTTGGGGTTTCTGTTTTCATGCTTAAATTCTCATTCTAGACATTGAAAAACACTTCAACTTTCATTTTTAGTTCTTAAAGTTTGCTTTTGTGTGATTGACGTCGATAAGTCTATTTTAATTTATTTCATGAACGAAAGATGGCAGCACTTTGATGAACCCGAAAGTAAACTGTATTATTCTTTGTAACTCTGTAGTATTGCTTGTAGTATTATTTGTAATATTATTATTTGTTTGTATTATTATTGGCTCATACGAACCTAAAAGAAATACGAAAAATAGTCACTTTTAGACGTTCATTTCTTATTATTTTACATTTATTTGTTATTATTTATCACAAATCTTGAATAAAAAAGACTTTTATATCCAGCAAAAACTTTTCTGATCATAATTTAGAGTGGAATTATAAAAACAATTTATAAAAATCAGTGATGTTTGCCAAAAAATTGGAAAATTGCTTTAATTTCTACAAAAGCAAACTTTCATTTAAAAAAAAAAAATTATTTTTCCTTAGTTTTGGCGTAGGAGAAACTAAAATTTAACATGTAGAAGTCAGACCCAAATATCGTGTTGACCGGTGTAATTGAACTGTTCACTCTCTTCGCCGCTGAGACAAGACGGCAGACATCTACTTTCTGTGCCTCGCACTGCTTTCTGGCATGGATTTTTGAACGCCACGCTGTGACCCAGCGATTGTGCAAACGTAGGAACACGCTGGGACACTCCAGAGAGCCATCAGAGATCCATAGCCGCGATGAACTTTGAAAGTAAATAACAGGTTGTAACGAAAGTTTCCCGCCACAGCAAACTTCGTCAGCACACAGTTCTCGTTGGCGTATTGGCTCCTATTTTGTCAAACGATTTTTGGCATTGGAAAGAAAGAGGTTTACTTTATAACACTGTGTTGTGAAATCTGTAAAAAATAGAGTTATCATTCAGTATAAGGTGTCTCAAATGGAACTATCACTCCAGAGGATTAGAGCCATCATTGACTTCCAGTTGTGTTGCAAAAAGTCAGCTACATACTATCAACGAATTATGAGTACAGCTTTAAGTACTATTGTTGTATCATGTGACACTGTGCAAGTTTGGTACCGAAAGTTCAAAAACACTTATCTAAGGAGTTAGAAGTTAGTTTTTCAGGAAGATAGGGCGGAAAACTTTCGTTACAACCTGATATTTAAGCGCCGCAGCTTTGTGACGAAGGGAAGGGAACAGGTTAAACCAAAATGAGGGACTTTTTTAATCCAAAAGATTGAGAATATGAGAAGAACTGGAGGAAGAAATATGTCGAAGAAAAATTGTGTACACCCTCCAAAAAAAGTATTCGAGCAAGAGAGAAATTTCCTATTTTATATTTGCGAATAATAATTCAGTTTTTTAAAAACGCACAACTCGATAGAAATGTGGAAAGTCATATTTATACATAGCCTAATTCATATTCTATGATAAATAATTTTTAATATACGAAACCAACGTACGAACTTTCTCTCTTGCTCGAATACTTTTTTTGGAGGGTGTACATAGTAGTCTTGTACTATGGGAGCTGCCGCCCTTGAACACCGTGACAAAATCATAGAGCAGATATAAGGAATAGAGAATTTGGCAAGCCTCACCTGGGGCACTTTTCCTAGCAACTGACTTGTAGCAAGGTGGAGCGCAACATTCTAGCTCATCCAAATCGCTGTAATTTTTTTATAAAGCATTTGTGGCCAGTGCTTTCATTTCCTTTTTTATCGTTCTACTTTTAAGAAAAAATGGTACATAACTGGTCTGTATATGGATGCAATTAGTGATTTATGAAAGGTTCTGGAATAACATTTCACAGGCGAGAGGCTTTTTTTCCATCTTTTTAAAAGGTATGAATGAAGAATTTTTCAATGTATTCAGATCCACTAGACCTTGGCGATAATTTATTTTACTCCAAGAGGGTTCAGATCGTATTTTGAGAGATTTTCACTAGGTGGCACACTAAGGCTATGAGCTAAACCTATTACATACTTACGTACACATACTTGTCGAATTTCCCTCTTTTCGCGTAATACGTCAAACCCCATTTCAGAAGGATAAAAAGAAAATGAAATTTTTCATGAATAATGCCACTTAAATAATAAAACAGAGTTTTGCTTAAGACTTCTGCTGTGTGAGAGTAATGACTGGGACTGGGTGGCTTTAGGTGGCACTTATTATCACTACGTGGCCCTAGTGCCACTTACTTTATACGCTAAAATATGCTTTGTGGGGGGGTTGTAATTCGTATGTTAACTAACAGTAAATTTGTCTTGTGTAGTCTATCCTGCCCATTACCGCCAAATTGGGAGATAAAGCACCAAGCCTAGCCTCTACGCATTTCCGTGCCACAAGTCATAAGGTGGATTCATACCTGCCGCGCCGCACCGCAACCATGATGTACTGTTTCGCCGTTTTGGACGGTTGGCGCACCGCGCGGCGAGCTTGCGGTGCCGCAAGTAAATGCACCAATGAATGCACGACATTTTTATGAAATGTTCTTCGGCGTACTTCTCTTTCGTTTCTTCTGTTGTGCTTTTAAAAGATTGTTTTATAATGGATAATAATCGATTAATATTAAGGAGACATCAACTTATTTTAACATATTTATCTTTAAAACAATCGAACATCAGCCATCGTTCTGTCAGAAGGCGTGCCACACACGCCTTCTGTAATTGGCTGTAGCTCTGTTGTGTCTTCTGTAATTGGCTGTAGCTTTGCGGTCGCTGCTGAATATCTGTTCTTGCCAGATATCGCGCAAACCCTCGGCGCTCGCCACGCGGGGGCCGTGTTGCTCCGCCACGTGACGTCATTGCGGCGTCTTAGCGGTGCGGTACGGCCAGTATGAATCCGGCTTTACGGTTCATCCTTTCCTCACCTTTTCAACGGGATTTTGATCTACTCTCTTATTTCCACTCTCTGGACAAAATCCATCGAGCTCTCCTTACCTGTCTGTCAAAGGCGTGATGACCAGTCTTTCGGAGCAACCCAGAAACTCATTCTGGTAGATGAACTTCACGTCCGTTATGGCGATGGTCGTCTGGTCGTCATCCGCCTCGAAGTAGAACCTGAACTGCTTGACCCAGTCGAAGTCCTTCGCCGACTTCACTCCAAAGCGGCACTGTCCGAACACAAAAACAGTCCGTAAATTAAAAAAGAGAATTTTTTGAAATTGCGCGAATCATGAAAAGTGGTTGATGTGCTTCGATAGAGTTGTGAATGGGGAGAGAAGAACTTTTAGAGCTTTTCAAAAGTCTTATAAATGTTCATTAACCCTTTGATGCGGAACCCTTTCCCAATGCTGAAAAAAGGGCAGCCGTTGCCATCGCTCGACTTAACGACCAGCAAAGATGGCGGATGATCGAAACGTTCAACGCCTGCCACGGATCTAGAGACCCCTTTATGACGCAGCTGCTTTTGATTTTATTAAGCGCCGTTTAAGTACACATTTATATTTATTATTAACGACTTGATCAGATTAAGAGTCTGATTTCGTTAACTGATTTTATTAAGCATCAGGTACTGTACAGAGAAGGATGTTGATGGGTATGGCTCGGTTAACCCTTTAACGCGCAGTGTTCCGGCTCTGAGAAAGCCAGGGCTGCACAGCTGGCTGTGCGGCACAGCTAGCTGTCGTCGAAAAAGGGGGTCTCTAGATCTGTGGCACGCGATGAACGTTTCGATCGTCCGCCATCTTGCTGGTCGTTAAGTCGAGCGATGGCAACGTCTGCCCTTTTTTCAGCATTGGGAAAGGGTTGCGCCTCAAAGGGTTAAGATACCTGAAACGTCCCAAGATAATAGCATACGGTCGCAATGGTGTATCACTATAAACTTTAGATTTTTTTATATAAAGGGAGTCCAGCAAATAACACCATGTTTTCAAAATGGTGAAAATTTCAAAAACAAAGATCCAAGAACAATGGAGCAAAAGGTAGGTTTATTAGGTGATCTGTAAAATTTTTTATGTAGAAGTTTCGAAAGAGTGTGGAACTGATAGTTTGTTGAGAATGTTGCACAAAAAAAAATCTTATGCATTACAGCTTGTAGGCAAAAATCAATTAAAATGCGCTAATGTCTAAATGGTGCGCACGAATAAGCCCAAATTGTGTGTGCATATTACAGGACGCAGTCACAAACTTCTATAGATTTTGGTGTGTGTAGGACTCATAGTTTTTTTTTACAGGGATACAAAAAATAATTCTTATATATTACGATCAAATGGTCCGAAAGTCCAGTGAAATCACTCCTATTTTTCTTCTTGTCCCTCCCTTTTTATCGTGAAAAAACTTCTATGAATAAATTGCTTTTTTTACAATAGTGATAACTCTTTCGTGAATACTTACAATCAAATTTTTCTCAGCATGGCAACACTGGGGTTGTGGGTAGAATATTTCTAGCGGTCACATTAATATGGCCAAGGGACTTTAATTAATTTAAAGGTTAAATATGAAAATTGCAGAAAAATTTACGCACCAAGTCATTAAAGATATCTCGCTGATGAACGTGTATGGTGATAAAGGTCTCGAATTTAGTTCGTTCTACGCTTCCCAGATCTTTTGTAGTTTCTTCAATGAGGGTGTTTAACAGCTCCAGAAATAACTCGTTCGTCTGTGTCATCACTTTCTTATCCTGCGATGAATATGCTAGTGCAACCTCCGACTCTCGGGTCCAAATTATTTGTAGACAAAGCAACCCGACCTGAAATATAGAAAAATTGATGAACTATTTTTTTAACCCTTTCACTAGTAATTTTTTTTCTGACAAAAGATAATGAAATAAGTACTTTAATTCATCAATTGCAATACAAATATCGATGAAATACTGGAAAAAATGAAAAATTAGTTATATGGAGGGGGGAGGGGAATATGAGTGGGACAAATATGTCCCATTAGTATTTTTATGTTTTCGTGGGAGACATGCGCCGCCGTGGTTAGGGATGGACGCGAGACGACATTTGCGAGACGAGACAGAGATTTACAGCTTTTTTGCGAGACGAGACCGACATTTTTAACATTATGATATAGGGATTTTTGCGAGACGAGACAAGCTTTTCGGCTGTTTTGCGAGAAGCGAGACACCAATTTTTCGTCTCGCGTCCATCCCTAGCCGTGGTACTGAAATAATGACTGTAAAAGCAATAAAAAGTTACTGCACTGCCATTTACTGGGATAAAAAGTACATTGCATTGTCAGTTATATCAAGGAATACCAGTGGGACATGCATAATACAAAGCATATTTATTCCATAGGGTCATTCGATAGTACTTGGTGGGACATATATGTCCCAGTGGTAGCGAAAGGATTAAACCATGAACGCACCGTGAAAACACCTCCTTCCAACGCATTTAACTGTTAAAAAATATGGTTAAATGGTCAGAAAGCTGAAAAACTGCAGCCGGTGCCATCGCTCGATTTAACTACCAGCAACATGGCGGTCGATCGAATCGCCCATCGCGTACAGATCTAAAGTCTTTTTTTTTAGCATTGCAAGCTGCGTTTTGTTAAAATCCGTTCTCCCGTTTTAGCTGCAGAACCTCATTTATAGGGTTATGTTTAATTATAACCACACTACACTGTAGAATTTTGCATTTAATACTTCCATACGAGAAAACATATATAGAAGCAAGATTAAAGTTATTGAGATAATTCAAGGTCTGGAATATAGTATCATGGTCAACGAACATATCGATACCAAAGAAAAAAGTAACAATAATAGTAATCATTTTAATGCGAAATCTTTCGTGATCATTTCTTCCATCTACAACTGTCTCTTTTTTTAATTTGTTATCATTGGATAATAACTGTGTCTACTTAGCCTATTTTCTCCAATGACAGAATATCGATCGAAAAACGCCATCCGCAATACTCTTTTGATCTTAACCTACAATTTGTGTAACAGTACTTCGGTGTTTCTATTCTAACTTAGCCGAACATATCCTTCGTGAGCTTTCGGAAAATTACTTCAGGGTAGTGAAGTGCCGTTCGAATGATTTCTATAATCGATTACTTCCATTCGAATAAAAATCGATTACTTCGATTCGAATAAAATCAATAACAGATGAATCGAATAATGATTATTTTCACTATTCGAATAGCACTCACGATTTCACTATTCGAATGGTATTCACAATTTCTCTATTCGAATAGTATTCGGGATTTCATTATTAGAATCGCATTCACGATTTCTATTCGATATTTTGAATGCCATGTGCTGAGCGTCCAAATGGATTTTTCAAAATTGGTGATCTCGAAAGCATTTAATAATCGATTAATTCAAAAGTTTTATGCTTTTATGCCCATTGCTACTTCAATATTTCTGTTATAATGTAGTCAAATATATCCTTTGTGCTGCTATACTAAACTCAATAGGCGTCTTTGCCATTTGAAATATTCAATATTTTCACTATAAACATACCGCACCTAGGTTAATTGCGAAGCTAACAATGTATTGACGTACTATATATTTTTATGTTTATATATTACTGTTTAAGAGTGAGGTTGTGGCAAAATCGGTTGAACTCGGTTCTCATCCAAACAATCGGAAATGAAGCAGCATATCGGCTTTGGCCGGTGCTTGGGAGGGTGAACACCTCTCTCAACAGAGTCTGCTGTGGACAGAGTGTGCTAAAGGGAGCCCTAGCTCTCAATCTTTAACCCTTTAACGCGCAGTGTTCCCGCTCTGGGAACACCCAACTCTGACGTTTTGACTGCTGCCAATCACGAAGAATAGATTGGATTTCTATAAAAATAGTTGCGGGTGACACAGCTCCAAGAGAATCCCTTACTTTTTATCACGTCATATCCCGTCAAAAAATGGTCACGATACTTTTTAACCGCACTGACATCTGTAAGTGGAAGAATGCGAGAACAGCTGGATAGATTGCCCAATGCTGAAAAAAGGGCGGCACAGCCAGCTGTCGTCAAAAATGGGTCTCTAGATCTGTGGCACGCGATGAACGTTTCGATCGTCAGCCCTCTTGCTGGTCGTTCAGTCGAGCGATGGCAACGGCTGCCCTTTTTTCAGCATTGGGCCATCTATCCAGCTGCTCTCGCATTCTTCTACTTTTTAGAACGTCCTTTACTTTTTAGAAGTTTTTTTCTACTCCTTTACTTTTTAGAACGTCCTTTCCCGTCAAAAAATGGTCACGATTACTTTTAACAGCACAGACATCTGCTGAAAAATGGAAGAATGCGACAACAGCTGGATAGATTGCCTGCCCAATGCTGAAAAAAGGGCAGCCGTTACCATCGCTCGACTTAACTACCAGTAAGATGGTGGACGATCGAAACGTTCATCGCGTGCCACAGATATAGAGACCCTTTTTTGACGCAGCTGGTGCGTGACGCACAGCCAGCTGCGTCAAAAAAGGGTCTCTAGATCTGTGGCACGCGATGATCATTTCGATCGTCAGACCTCTTGCTGGTCGTTCAGTCGAGCGATGGCAACGGCTGCCCTTTTTTCAGCATTGGGAAAGGGTTGCGCCTCAAAGGGTTAAATATAAGATTAGCTCTAATAAGTGGAACGCCTCCGAAATTCTTTTCTAGATGGGGGAAGTAAATTAAAAAGAAATCCCTACTGAAATCTGTCGGCAGGCTTAACAAATAGTAAGGCAGGTTTAAGAAAACGTGACTACTAATGCAAAGTAGTAGAGGAAAAAAAAAGCAAGAACATCAACCATCCATGCATGAAATGAGAATCTACAATGTTCAATTTTCCCCGTACTTCAAAGGAAAAAAAAAACAAACAACAACCAGGAAAATACAACGTAAATAGTAAAATATTTTTTTACTTTCCAAGTTCCGATTGATTTGCATAAGCGCCAGTAATGCGAAATAATTGGCTAACGTGGAAAAGGACACTTAGTTATTCACTTACAGTTTGCAAGGTATAGTTTAATTCTGTGATATTTTTTATTGTGGGGAATAACACAGCCAGTAAGATTTGGGAAGAAGCTTTCAATAATTAATTATTTTTCTGGTAATAGTCATTTCACGAATTTTTTAAAAAGATTATTTGACTGGATAATTGTTTTTACGCTAACGTTATAAGATTATTAAACTATTAGTGCAGTTAGCACACTGTTTGTCAACCTTGATATACGTTTCCGGGGTGTGACGTCATGGAAAGCCACTGGGCACCGACACGGTTAGTTATAGCTTTCTCATGGGGGGGGGGTTCATTCTTACTATAAAAGTTGCTTGACTGTAAATTTTACTATAAATGTTTGGTAAAAACTTTCAATAGCACTAAACAATTTTCAATTCTTTATAGTAATAAGTAGTAGTATAGTTATATATAGTAGTATAGCAATAGCGTCACTTTATAGTAAATAGTAATGTTTGTTAAGCATTGAATGATAAAATTTACAAATTAATATGTATATTTTTTCAAAATTTTAATATAAACCTGTGCACTAAGGAATACGACATTTTATTTTGTGCTCTCGACGATACAGGAAATACAACTTATGTTGTATTGCGGTAGAGAGCCTAGTAATGTTTATTTATTATGCGATTTATAACTACAGTAACCCCTCGCTATATCGCGCCCTCGGATATATCGCGCATTTTTCTCATCTCCCGACAAGCCCGATATAACGAAGGGGCTGCTGTACTGATAAACATAAATTATTTAAACTGCATTGGCACTCCAGCATACACTTTATTAGTAAAAGATTACGTTTCATTAATGTTTATTTTATGTAGACAATACTGGTCCCAAACTGCATCAAGAAATACAACTTATTTATCGTCGAATAAATAAGTTGTATATAAAATAAAAGGTCGTATTCCTCAGTGCATAGGTTCGAAAAAAAGCATAGACTTAGCAACGGTTCTCTGTAAAAATAATTCAGTAAATTTAAATAAATTTTCGTTTTATGAATTTCTTTAAAAAAAGAGAGACCACATTATATTCCCATAGGACGGCGTTCTGAGGGTGTTCAATGGCCTTCCGTGACGTCATCACTCATATACATTTGCGGGACCAGCAAAAATAGGAAAAAAATATTTGCGGACCAGCGCCAGCCAAAAATCGTAAACATTACATACGCACGTATTTTGTTTATCGAATCAAATGTTATACATATATAAGTTTTAGTTATAACGACATTTGCTGCCGATTATTTTCAAATGAATTTGACATACGCGGACAAGACCGACCGTAGGGAAGTACTGTATTAGCCCGTTGGGGGCGATAAATACAACGGGCGTACTAGTAACCTTAACCGAGCTATACCCATCTGCATCCTTCTCTATACAGTACCTGATGCTTAATAAAATGCAGTTAATGAATCTGATCAAGTCGTTAAGAATAAATATGAATGTGCAGGGGCGTAGCCAGAAATTTTTCATGGGGGGGGTTACGACTACTACAACTCACATATATGTGTACGTGTGTGCGATAAGGGAATGAAGAATATACATTTTGTATGGCAAAAAATTCCTCATGGGGGTTATGACACCACTAACCCCCCCCCCCCTTGGCTACGCCCCTGTGAATGTGTACTTAAGCAGCGCTTAATAAAATAAAAAATTGAAACCTGTGAAGATAAAAGTTCTAGGGAAGCAGGAGGATGAAAAGAGTGAGAAAGAACATCGAAAAGCTTTGTAAATTCTAAATAAAGGTCTTTTCTTTTAGACTCATAAAAAGAGCTTTATTTAGAATTTCCCAAAGGACAGAATAACCCTAACTACGATGGTCGTCCTGAAAGGTAGTTTTCCACGCTAATAAGGAGGAACAAAAAATTATTACCTGAAAATATTGCATAAAATGAGCAATATTTCAGCTAATTCTGAACATACAAATAACCTGAACTGTAACACTAGTCACTCCGTGGGATAAGTTTTTGCAGTCCATTGTCACAGAAATCTGATGCCTGAGAATGGAGCCAGCGTTTCACAGCTGTTTGCAGTCTTCGTCTGCGGGAAAGTGATACTCGGACAGGAATTTCTCCAGGTGCAAGTCGCTGGGAGCGAGATCGGAACTGTAGGGCGGATGGTCAAACACCTCCCAGCGAAATTTCTGAAAGATGTGTGACACGCTGGCTCCATTCTCAGGTGGCAAACTTCTATGACACTGGATTATACCACGGTGTGACAAGCGTTACACGATTCGAGTGATTCATCTGTTGAGAAGTTGGTCACACCTTGCTGTATCTTTTGCTTATAAATCTTTTCAGGTAATAATGTTTGGTTCCCTTTTATTGGTTGTGGAAAACTTGCATTCCGGATGACCCTCGTATTAGCGATTTCGAGTTGAAACCATGCTTGTTTGCCATAATCCCGATGTATGATGCTGCTGCTCTGCACGCTTAAATCTATTGATTAAAACTAACACTCCTTTATTGATTAAATTTCTTATCGGCTGATTTAAATCCTTTTATGCTAAAAAATACTCATTAAAGACAATAATTTGTTATCTCCTCGATTCCCCTCAATGCTCAGGATTCGCTAGTTTCTATTATACTCCATTTTTCACTAAAATCTTGTCTATTTGAGAATTCTTTCTCTCCCCCACGAAAGATGCGTAGTAAGGTATCCTATTACTTTCACGTGACCAACGCTCTGGCTCTAACGGAAAACGGTACAGTCACCACAGACAACACAACGCGGAACACTTACGCAGTGGTTATTTATATTCTTTGTTGCGGCGAGCATCGCAGAGCAAACATGTCGTTATCAAAATATGAATTAAAAGAGTTTCTGAAGAGGATACCCGATGATACTTTAGAATGGTGATAATTTTATTTTATATCCGAATACCAAATACATCTTTTTCATATTCAGAGTTGTGAAATAAATTCAACCTAAATGTGGAGAGGATGCTTTCGGTAAAAATTTTGTTTTAATGGACATAGTTTCTTACGATTGGATTATAAAAATCTCGTCGCTCTTGTAAAACAAATGAAGTTATGATATCTTCAGTCAAGTGAGTAAGTACTGTTTTACCTTTTTCATGTCAATAAATTGGGTTGCTGCTTTCATTAAATCTTACAGCTGTTTTAACCATGATTGCATTTGTGTATTCTGGCTGTACTGTGAATTCGTTTTATAACTAGAGACTATAGTGAAATTATATTCTATTTATTAAAAAAATACTTTTTTTATGGTGTATTAAGATATATGTAATGTATTTGTCTTGATTTAAAATTTATTTTCTCGGGCTTATAATCATAGATGACAGCTCTGATAATAAAAAATGAAGAAAACGAATCATTCAATATATAAATCAAAAACAGCAAATTTTCATAAGACACCCTTTTTCTAGCTTAAAATAATAATCTTAATTGAGTACAGATATATTAATTAAAAAATCACTGATTTTGTAAAAACGCTCATTCTATAGCTTCAATAATAATCATAATTTAGTACAGTTATATGAATCAAAAACGGACAGACACTCCTCATTTTTGATGATTATTTAGCCTAAATGGAGCTGTTGTAGAATGCTCAAAAATTGAGAATTTTTCGCTCCATTGATATTTGTCGATGAATTGAGCAAATTTTACTCAATCGGGAGAATGGCTGTTTGAAGTCAATGATTGAGTAAAAATATACTTCGTTTGATTATTATTTTACTCAATAGATTTAAGCGTGTGTAAATCCGATTTGTGTGTAACCGTTGCCTACGTAATACTACTCAAGGCCGAGAAATGCGGCTTTCAAAACTGGGGAAAATGTAGATGGCGCTGTTTGGTCCTATAAGAACTCATCGTTGCCTTGTTACTCCATGAGAGCTATCTTTATATTCCTCGTATTTTTAGATTGGTACTTACGTAGTATCCCGGCGGACCGCCAAGACGTTAAATGTTTAAACGTCTCGAAAACTCAACACATCATTGTTTAGATTCAAACAGCCGGAAAACACAAACGTTGAAGGGTCATAAGAGCACCCCCTAGCGGTCATTTTAGTGAACTAAGTTTTCGCTCGTTTTATTGCTGAAAAACACGACCTTTTCCCGGCCTTGTGTAGTATTATGTAGGCGACGGTGTAACAGAACAAAAATCATTAAAAATGAAGTGTTTTCAACTGACCTGGGCTGGATATTCCCTTAAGAACTCCATGAGGGTGAATTTCGGACTAGTCGTTGACAGCGCTGCTTTCCTTATAACGGAATGCAAAGAAGCGTGGGATGTCTTCAGTAAATTCATCAGCCAGCACTCTACGTTTCCTTCTGCCTTCACTGGTTTGTTTAGCTGCAACACAATAACACAGATACAATTTTTCAATCTTCAAACAATTAGATAGATAATCAGGTGCACAGCGAAATTTCTCCAGCATTTAGCACTCACTACATATTTTCAAATGCTTTAATAAATTGTTTGCTGTTGTCACTGATACATTCTGGCAATCGCAGAGTCGTTCCAGATCCTCCATACGATGGGGGAAAGGGAGCGGCTTCCATTTTATTGAGCACCAGCAGGAGGAAGACCGACTTACCTTGGGGGTCCTCTTTATTTTTGATCCTATTCAATATGAGAGACGTAACAGCTGGATCGGCACCCCCACCAGTTGGATGATTTGAACATGGAGGATACAGGACACGCAAACAGGTTTTGCGTGCACCATTAGCGTACATGGTTCCACGGCAATTCAGCCGAGAGAGGTAGTCATCCTACTAAGCGCAGACCAACGTCGGCAGCTCTTCACTTTCCGTGTTCTTATGGGAACAGAGCTTAGCGGCTAGGCCGCTGCGGGACATAAATAGTTTGTATTCCTCTAATGCTACCGAATAGTAAACAGTAGCCCCTCTTCAGAATAAAAGTAACAAGAAAATTAAATCATGCCGAACGCATGGATTATAAAACACTTTCGAACACAACACTATTTTCTGCGCCAAATTTGGCAAAGTATCGTCCTTAAATCTGGCGAGATTTCGGAGATAATCTTAAAAATATTATATATTATCACTATAATGTAAGTTTGCGAGACCCTGTAAGAGAGCTTTAAAATTTTCTCCATCCCTTAACTGAAGAATATGTTATAAACATTGTATACTTATTTTATTGTGCATGAAACAGATGAATATCTCTCAACTGCCACGGAACGCAATGTGTCTGCAATTATTTTGAGTGATTCCGTAGAAGAACTATTAATGATTCAGACACTCTTTTCGGTGGAGAGCTTTATCCTGTAATCCTTAATAACATATATCGATTTCGTTTCATTTCAAATATCTCTTGAAAGAATGACTGTCCATAGTTTTGAATGCTCCTGTAGAAGAACTATAAATGCTACATACACCAGTTTTAATGGGGTACATAAATTTCGTAGTAATCGTTGCATATCTACGGGAGTTAGAGCACGGACAAACAAGCAAAAGGGAAATCATAAACAATTTTTCAACCTTGTGGGAAAGTATTAAAAACAAAATAAAGCCTTGGTGGTCAAAGGTATTGAGCACCCTACTCGGTTAAAAATATCGGGAAAAAACAAGGAGGCAAATTAGTTTCGATGGATTTAAATTTTCGGACGATTGCTAGAGAAAAGCTTAATTTTAAATGACTCGGAACTAATTTGGATCGGTATTTTTAAAAGTATATAAGAATCAATGGAGCGCTAGCAACCCTTGGCCATAAGAATGACCTGTGATTAATCCCGCTTGTAAATCTAGTCGGGATAAATGAATCATACACATGAAGTCACCACATGACTGATACACAGAAAAGAAAGTTGCTTTTGATTCAATGAAAATTTATTTATTATCAAATAAATTCTTGTTAAATCCACAAAACTTTGGTCGATTCAACTGAAGGCTTATTTGGTTTAACCCTCTGAGGCGCAACCCTTTCCCAATGCTGAAAAAAGGGCAGCCGTTGCCATCACTCGACCGAACTACCAGCAAGAGGGCGGACGATCGAAACGTTCATCGCGTGCCACAGATCTAGAGGCCCCTTTTTTGACGGCCGCTGGCTGTGCGTCACACACCAGCTGCGTCAAAAAAGGGTCTCTAGATCTGTGGCACGCGATGAAAGGGTCTCGATATCTGTGGCACGCGATGAACGTTTCGATCGTCCACCATCTTGCTGGTAGTTAGCACAGCCAGCTGTCGTCCAAAAAGGGTCTCTAGATCTGTGGCACGCGATGAACGTTTCGATCGTCCGCCCTCTTGCTGGTCGTTAAGTCGAGCGATAGCAACGGCTGCCCTTTTTTCAGAATTAGCCAATCTATCCAGTTGTTCTCGCATTCTTCCATTTTTCAGCAGATGTCAGTGCTGTTAAAAAGAATCGTGGCCATTTTTTTACGGGAAATGACGTGCTAAAAAGTAAAGGATTCTCGTGGAGCTATGTCCCCCGCAACTACTTTTATAGAAATCAAATCTATTCTTCGTGACTGGCAACAGTCAAAACGTCAGAGTTTGGTGTTCCCAGAGCGGGAACACTGCGCGTTGAAGGGTTAAATAGTCCCCCTCGAAAAAGTTTGTTGAATCAACAAGATTTAAAAAAAAATTAAACTAAATATTATTTTTTTTCTGCGTGTGTGTGTATCTTAAAAGAAATGACCTCAGTTCGTCCAGTTAATGACTTAATCTGAAACATAATTACGGGAGGTGCGAAATTCCGTATCAGAAAGGAGGAAAAGCTTGACAAAGCAAATTCATGGATACCGAGCAGCGATATTTCTCAGTGAAAGCTAATTATACGAGAAATGATTATTTTCTACCGAAGAATGGCTAGGTTATAAAAAATATTAAAAACCAAAATCGCTCATCTTATGAACCTTACAGCAATTAGCGTGAAATATTCAATATTCTATAAATGAACGTTATGCTCATCGAAGCAACGGCATTTTCTGATTGACCATTGTTACAAGGTATGAGGTTTTTTTTTTCTCTCGTTAAGATCGTCCAAACTGCAGATGCCTAGAAATCAGGGATTAGAGTTTCTTGTCATTCTTAGAACATGAACCGCCGGGTGAGTTTTTAATCATGATAATTATATTTACTTGTGTTAAAGTGCTATTTATTGTGGAATGTTTACTCATTCTCTATCTAAATGGAATAATGAGGGTGTGTCTGATACGATGATTAGGTCTCACTTATATTAATGAAAAGTTGGTTAAAACTTTTCTCGAGAGATCGGAATTTCCAGTATGTTAGGGATATAAATCCCATTTCTTGTTTTAAATACTTTCCAACAGAGTTGATATGCTTTTACGATTTCAGTATGTCTGTCATTCCATATCTGCTCTATCAGCCGTAGGGGGTAAATCCCAATTCTTGTTTCAAACACTTTACAACACAGTTGATAAGTCTTTACGATTTCAGTATGTCTGTAAGTCCGTATGTGCTCTAACGGCCTTAGGGGGTAAATCCCGATTCTTATTCTAAACACTTTCCAACAGAGTTGATAAGTGTTTACGATTTCAGTATGTCTGTCATACCGTATGTGATCTAACAGCCGTAGGGGGTAAATCCCGATTATTGTTTTAAACACTTTACAACACAGTTAATAAGTGTTTACAATTTCAGTATGTCTATCAGTCAATATGTGCTCCAGCCGTAGGGGGTAAATCCCAATTCTTATTCTAAACACTTTCCAACAGAGTTGATAAGTCTTTACGATTTCAGTAGGTCTGTAAAACCGTATGTGCTCTAACGGCCTTAGGGGGTAAAACCAGATTCTTATTCTAAACACTTTCCAACAGAGTTGATAAGTGTTTACGATTTCAGTATGTCTGTCATACCGTATGTGATCTAACACCCGTACGGGGTAAATCCCGATTCTTGTTTTTAAAAACTTTACAACACAGTTGACAAGTGTTTATAATTTCAGTATGTCTGTCAGTCAATATGTGCTCCAGCCGTAGGGGTAAATCCCGATTCTTGTTTTTAAAAACTTTACAACATAGTTGATAAGTGTTGACAATTTCAGTATGTCTATCATTCTGTATGTGCTCTAACAGCCGTAGGGGGTAAATCCCGATTATTGTTTTAAACACTTTACAACACAGTTAATAAGTGTTTACAATTTCAGTATGTCTATCAGTCAATATGTGCTCCAGCCGTAGGGGTAATCCCACTAAACACTTCCAACAGAGTTGATAAGTCTTTACGATTTCAGTAGGTCTGTAAAACCGTATGTGCTCTAACGGCCTTAGGGGTAAAACCAGATTCTTATTCTAAACACTTTCCAACAGAGTTGATAAGTGTTTACGATTTCAGTATGTCTGTCATACCGTATGTGATCTAACACCCGTACGGGGTAAATCCCGATTCTTGTTTTTAAAAACTTTACAACACAGTTGATAAGTGTTTACAATTTCAGTATGTCTATCATTCTGTATGTGCTCTAACAGCCGTAGGGGGTAAATCCCGATTCTTGTTTTAAACATTTTACAACACAGTTAATAAGTGTTTACAATTTCAGTATGTCTGTCAGTCCATATGTGCTCCAGCCGTAGGGGTAAATCCCGATTCTTGTTTTAAACACTTTACAACAGAGTTGATAAAGTGTCTACGATTTCAGTATTTCTGTCTGTCCTCATGTGCTCTAACAACGGTACATATGCATCGATGGCTACGAAATTTATGTACGATATTCCTAGGCGCGGTACCATATATCCTATCGAAAATGGTATATGCAACATTTGTAGTTCTCTTACAGGAGCAACCAAAATATTTGTAATACATTACGCTCCATGGGCATAGTCATTGTTTAAAAACAGGGGAGGGGGGGCAACCTTCCGCATATCATGCACCATTTTTTTCGTTGACGAGTTCAGATGCTCCAAACTAAAACGCCCTTTTTTACTTCTTTACGTTTACGGGGTAGAGATGGAAAATATGAATACCGTTAAGTCCTAGTTCAGAAGTGAATAAGAAATAACGTGTGAAGATAAAACTGAAATTATTGTTTTGGGAAAAGATTTTAGAATTAATTTTTTGGATTTGGTAGGGAATCAGAGGCGGTTCGATTTCTGAAGTACTCAAAATGCTTCCTTTTGATGCATCAGCATAAATTACAAGAAATAACATATTTCCGAGCTCAAAATTATTTCAAAAGTGTCTCAAAATAATAAGTAGGTAACAAAGATGCATTGCGCCACATGAAGTCAGGACCTCCTAGAGAAATTTTATAAGGCGAGGCGAAAATCTCCCCTCCCTTCGCTCAAAAGCTTCGAAAAAAACAGGAGGGTGAGGGAAGAGCTTTATTTTCTGTAAAATTGCTCTATTTAATAATTTTCACATAAAATGCTAAAAGGCAACAGAATGGGAGGGGAGATTTTCTTATATGTAATGGTACTTTTAAGTCATGTTCGAATGTTGAAAAAAAAAAAATGCTAATATTCAAATGGTAGAATTAAAATTTCTGCCACCAAAATCCTTCTAGAATTATGTATAAGGTTTTACAATTACAGATCTGTAAATAAAATTCTTAACGCATTCTGAAAAATTTGCGGGTGCTCATTAGCTGAACACAGACCCCACTCTGGCTCGAACGGGCCCATACGGGACGGAGCCCCGTCTGACACCCCCCCCTCCCCCAATCTCGTACTCGTAGGGCCTGCATAAAGTCCTCCAATGTGCCAAGTTTGGCCACACCTGCTCTACAGGATAACCCGAAAGCGTGCCAACACATTACAGTCTATTGGCAGTTTAGAGACATTCATCTATTTCTAGCATCATACAAAAAGTATAAACGTTTTTAACGGCTTAATCTTCGTTTAAAGTATACAAATTTCTTCTATAGGATCTCGCAAAATTATATTTGGGAGGCAAAACGAAAGTATTTAAGGGATATACAGCTTTTCTTAGGTTATCGGCCCCACCATAGCTGAGTGCATAAAGGCACTGGTCGTGGTAGATGGACGAAGTGCGAAGATCCCGAGTTCGGGCCTATCGCGCAGCTGTCGATCTGAAGTTTCGGACGGTTTTCTCCAGATGTGACGTGAATAAGCGTTAAAGCCCCTTAGAAAGTGTTCGACCAAGGCACTCCTCCTTAGGCAGATAACTCTTGAATACCTTTCCCCACAATACATTTCTGAGGTTATTCCCAGAATCTCGAGAAGTTTGACGACAATTTTAGTGAAAAAAAAATTGTATTAAAGTGTTTTATGGTCAATGACCTTTGCATGATTTATATTTATTGTTATTTAATACTATTGCTATGAATATATTATGATATAGTTCTGTGTTATCTACGCAAAGGATTACTACATTGCAGTTTGAAAAAATAAGTATGCTCTAAATTTTCGAAAGAATTTATTAAAGGTGAATTTTCGAGTATTATGGCTATTTATATACAATACTAGCTGACCCGGCAAACGTTGTTTTGTCATATAAATTATTCCTAGGATTATTTTAGTAGAAAGAAATGACTAACTTATTGTAAGTTTGTGAGGATGTATTATATGAGTGGAAGAGGCATGGAGCGCTGTGAACGATGCTGGAATATAAAAATAACACAATACCAAACATATATTTTTAATTCATTGTAATTTATTCTTTAGATTTATATATAATTATATTAAATTTATTCGCTAATTACAATAATTTTACTAAAAATAATATCAATCCCTTAACGCAATAGAGTATACAATATTTTTTTTATCCCATCTTTAGATAACACAAACAAACTGGATGCCCACTGTATGGTTTGCCCATTCGAGAGCATGCCACGTATAACTGTCCGTGTGAAAAACATGGCGTGCTCAAATCTAATCCACAAACAGACATAATTTGGCCTTGAGACTTATTCATAGTCATTCCATAAAAAATTTTGCCCCCCCCCCAAAAAAAAAGGATGAAAATCTGAAACACTTTCAGATTTTAAATACGCACTATAGTGCTATATATTAAAATCGTATCATAATTTATGCGTCGTCCCTATTTTTCGTCCTTATTCCATTAAGATGGAAAGTGTTATCATTATTCATGACTGTGCTGTATTTTTCTTCCTTATTTTATAAAACCCATCTTTGAAATCGAAATCTATCTTAAAATCGCCTACTAAAACTATTTTACAATCTTCGCCAAGTATATCACAACTATACTTCACCATTTTATATGTTGTTTCCTACTTTAACGCCTCGACTGTCGCCAAGGAGGCGATGATTAAACATATGCAGTTACCATGCATTTGTAGAAATCGTAATTTAGAATTAAAATGGCGATTTGGAACAACATGTAAGTACAGCATGCCGTTACATTTTTATTTATTTTGGATTACCAATTAATGTAGTTTTAATAATTAAATGTCTTCAAATTCCTTAACTGGCGCGTTTATCGCTAGTTTGTTTACTTTAGTTATCACCTAGTTCTTTTGGGTGCGTTGAAACGGTACTTACGTATTATCCCGGCGGTCACTTCCGCCAAACTACTTTTCGTAGATTTTAAATACGTTGCCAATCGTATTCCAAACCATCAACAATTTCATGTGCCCGGCATTTATCTTGGTGAAAAATTGCTTGTTTTGGCAGACCGCCGGGATAATACGTAAGTACCGTTGAAACTTGTGCATAACTCCCAGAGACCCATGACTGCAAAGCTCGCCAAAGTACGGGGATTTTTTAGGTTGGCGAGAGTGGGGGCGTTAAAATAGGAATCAACTCTTTCTTGTACCATAAAACACATCTTTGGAATCGAAATCTATCTTAAAATAGCCTACTGAAACTGTTTTACAATCTTCGCCAGGCATATTCTTCCTGTAGGCATATTCCAACTATACCGCAAATGCTGTTTGGAATGGGCATCATAATCCATGAGTGTACCGTGTTTTCCTTTCTTGTTCCACAGAGCACTTCTTCAGAATAGAAATCTATATTAAAATCGCCTAATAAAACTCTTTTACAATATACGTCAGGCGTTTTCTAACTATACGCGAAATATATTCATAATAAATTGTCGCGTTTTGGCACCACATTTAGCGATCAATTATCAAAAATTGCAAACCTTGTGCGACTTTCAATATTTTATTAACTTTACTCCCCCCCCTCTCCACATTATCTGGCAAACATATTTGAAAAGTGATTCGACACGCTAATGTCTACACAGAAATCCTGATTGAAATGAATAGCACTCGGGGGCTAAACATTTTGGGGTGGACCGCCCTTATGACTTAGGGGTATGAGACATAGTTAAAAACCTATTCTATGACCTAACGAATATACATAGAAAATTTCATTAAAATTGGTCGAGTGGTTTCGGAGGAGTTAGGTGACTAACACTGTGACAGGAGAATTTTATATATTAGATTTATGCGATTAAATAATTGAACACAAACTTGAGTCTTAATATTTCGACATCTTAAACATTTGGTGTATTTGCATAAATTTTCTTCATAGGAGTATAATAAAGTAAAATTTTATGCCTGTCTCGAGAAACATTGAAGATGTAGTGTGAATGTAAGATTTATACGTTTTGTAAACGTGATCGTGTTACAAGGGAACTTCAATTATACTCGAGTTCACACCAAATTTTAAGATTTTATATTTTCAATTTATGCTGTTTTAAAACCCCATTTGTGCCCAGATATTTTTGCGACTTTCTTCGATTTTTGCTAATACCAGCAATAATAGATAAATTTCTGATGTCAGCTTCTTGAACCAGGGATGATTTCTTTTAAAATCACTATGTGTAAAATTGAAATGTAAACATCCTGCTGTCATGTTAAACTATTTTGTGGAGTTGAGGTTCAATACCCGTGAATAAAGGCTAGGAAAAATAAAGAACGTTTCCGATGGATAGCGAAAATGCCATCCCAAAAGACGGACACTAGGTATAAATGGGTTAGCTGTACTGCTTAATTAGTGATTTTAGACGCTACGAATCAGTAAGTCATTGCACTCTAAAAATAAATCTTCATTTTCTCTGAATTATGTAGTGAGTTTAATAACCGTATATCCCGGCGTATAACACACACCTTTAAATTTATGATTTGTCTTACTGTTTTCAAGCAATTATTGCTGTATAGCACGCATCCTATTTTCTCTACCAAAATGAATAACTTTTTACAGTTATCGTGAGATGAAATAAACCAGAAACAACTGTTAATTCATTTAAAAATTGTGGTACATGAAATGCACTATAAGGAGCAGAGGGTGACTTTTCATGGTTAGAAGAAAGGGACAATGGAGATGAGATGACGATGACATTTCCGAAAATATAAAAGAGGATGAATAGAACGAACTTTTTATGTCATCTGAAAAAGATTAAGTTTGTTAGAAAATATATATTGTAAGTTATATGTGTGTGTGTTTTTAAATATGTCGATAAATTGATAATTATATAATTAAATTGATAATATTAAACTGTTGATAATTATGTTTTGTAATGCAGTGCATATTTATAAATTTTTTATATTAACCATTTTATATTCGGTGTATAACACGCACACAAAAAAATGAAGTAATTTTTTGAAGTTAAAAGTGCGTGTTGTACGCTGAGATATACGGTACTATTAAAATTTTGAATACTAATGAATAGGTTGAAGGCCAGTGGTGTAACGGTTGTGCTGCCGTGGCACAAGTCCGCGGGTCGATTGCCGGCCTTTCAAGGTTGGGTTCAGCCTTTCATCCCTTGAATGGGTGGATACAATGAAGACCAAGCTTGCGTGGGAGTTAGACACTAGGGGGTTTTGTGCCCGACTGACCACTTGGTCGAGGCATATGCTTATGTACCCCAGAACTCATGGTCGCGAAGGCGTGGTTAGGCAGCGCAGGCCTTGGCCCCGCATTGGGCTAATGTCTAAACGACAAGCGAGATTGACCGTCAACATACGTATTACAATTCTTCTTGGCATAAAAAAATATCGCTAAGGCTTATTAAATGTGGATACATTGAAATATTTATTATCTATAAAATTATAGTTTTTAAATCTAGAAAAAAAGCACTCTCCTGGGGAAATGTTATTCCACAAACTTTCACGAATGATAAATTGCATTGATAAATGCAGAGCAGCTATGTACCTGTTTTTCTTAAAAAATTAACTATGAAAACGAAAATGAGAGCATTGGCAGCAAATGCTCCGTAGAAAATCAAGAAGAGTTGGTTGCGCATGAATTATGCGCGATTTAGCCACAGTCACGTAATTTAACTTATGCCTCGAGTTTGGGTTATCAAAGCGCTCTCCATTCTCCCTATATCTGCTGTATCTTGCAAGTATGTTACATGTACGTACAAAATGCATTCATAAATAAATGTATTCATATAATGTATTATGCATTCAGTCATCTCTAGCTATTACGTTTGCAGATAATTTTAGATTATGTGCGCAGATAGTTTTTTTTTTTTTTTTTTTTTTTTTTAAATAGATGGCCATATGGTTCCCCACGTCAAAGTTTTTTGAGAGGTATTCTTGAATATCACTTTGGTGTATTGCCGTATAGCACTACATGCACATGTTCGAACACGTAATTATTTTTTTAGATAGCTCTTCATTTATTTATTGATAACGCATTGAATGCATTGAAAAATAATAAATTCCTGTAAACTTCAGTGCTTGTTTTTACATATTTGCTTTTATTTCATTTTTAGGCTTGCGTTCTTGCTATTGTGACAGCTATTGTTATGTCAAGTGACGCAGTAAGTATTAAAAATATTTATGTTTCTAGTCACGTAAAAATTAAATTAATCAACCAAACAGTAATTTAGTAAAGTGGATCAAAAAGAAGGCTTAGAAATGTATATTGGCACCAAACATGAGATGGCAAATTGGAGATGGGTTACTAGTAATAGTTCATTATTATTCCAAAATAAAGTATAAAGCTTTTATAAATAGTTATTAATTACAATTGTAATAATTTCGAAGTAAAAAAAAATCACACAACGTATTGTGCGTGCCAATAAGAACAAATGGAAATAAAGCAGATAAGTATTGTATCAAGCAAAATTTCTTAGCAAAAATTAATCAAAGAATGATACAATTATTTTTTTTTTCAAATTGCTAAAAATTGTAATTTTTTAAAAAATAAATGAAATAGAATGATTTTAAATTATAGAGTTTTAGCCTGAGCTAATCTAGAGAGTACATTTGCTTGAACCGCACTTTACTTAAACAGGAATAAGCTAGAGTGGCACAAAGGCCTCACCATGGCACAGTGGTTATGCCACTGAAAATGGTAGATGGCCGAAGTGTGAAGGTCCTGGGTTCGGGTCCCATCGCGCGGCTGTCGATCTAACGGTCTGGAGTTTTGGTAGGTTTTCTCCAGGTGTAACGTGAGTACGCGTTAGAACCCCCTTAGAAAGTCATCCTACCAAGGCACCCCGCCCGGCAGATCGCCCTAGTGCAGCGTTGCTATAATCACTCACAATCACAATAGAGTGGCACAAACTTCGAGCCATTCGGCCGTTTCTAATCTATTTTGACCTGAAAAAAAAAAAAAAAACTAAATTTGTTGAACTATACAGCTTGTCATGTGACAAGCTTGGCCAGTGTAAATTTGGACACTTGATTTCGATTCACATGAAACTTGCAGACTTCGGCTATTAAACTTTTGCCTTGATTATTTAAGGTTGAAGACAGAATAATGAACGACTTCTACGATGTCTTGCTCTTTGTCTACAGGGCCTCAGTAAGACATTTGTCGTTCCTGGATCTACTAGAAATGGATCTACACTGATCTAGCAGGTCCCAAAAGATTGGGACCTGCTAGATCAGTGCTTCCCAACCGGGGGGTCGCGACCCCCAAGTGGGTCGCCATGCCTTTTTTCAGGGGTCGCCGCAGACCGCTTTTGTAGGAAATTAATAGTAAACTATTTTCACGTTTCTTTGCCATGAGACACCATTTCTGCCTTTTCCTTATGGAAAGAAAAAATCCTTATTCTCGTCAGGGCTTTTGTATCAAAGCTACAAAAACTGACGTCGGTGTAGGTGAATCTAGGAGTGATAACTAATGCTTGAGAACCCATGCATTAAGACAGAAGAATTAGAAATAGGAATTGCAATTACTTTAAAGGGGGTAATTAGTAGCCACCTTGAAGCCCTTCAATCTGAATCGTGCGAAATCCATTTCACACATCTTTAGATGTCACCGATCCTCCTGATGAAGTGCAGGGTGAATTTTTGAATTTGCAAAATGACTCCTCCGCAAGTGTGTGTACAGAACGTTACTCATTTGGTGTGCTGTGCGTTGCTCATATCCGATAATTTTTCGTGTCAAATGTTAACGCCATTTGCATCTATACTTATCTGCATGAAGTTGGATTTTCAACTCTTTTGCAGAAGAAGACAAAAGCCAGTAATAAATTAGATGTCTAAGATGACATGCGGTTGACTGTGACCAATATTCAGCCAAGAATAGCCAAACTCGTCAGTCAAATTCAGCCTCAATCATCCTATTAAAAATCAGTACGTACTAAAAAGATATCAATTTTAAATCTCAAGATGTATTTTTTCATTATTAATTTTTTTTATTGGTCAAACATGGCAGATGGGGGGGGGGGGTCGCGAAAGTTTTGAAAAATCTAAAAGGGGTCGCGATTGAAAAAAGGTTGGGAACCACTGTGCTAGATAAAGAAAGCCTAACAATTGTTACGTCAGCAAGATTTGACGTCATCACTAGGCTTACATTTAAAAGTTTTATTTTCAGAAAATAAAACTATTAAAAATTTCTGGTGAGCTTAATCATGCACAGGACCAGGGGCGTAGCCATTGGGGGGGGGGATATCGGGATATATCCCCCCCGAAATGTTTGGATTAGTGATGAAATTCCGTCTATTTATACACTTATAAGTTCATATCCCCCCCCCCCCCCCGAAAAATTTTCCTGGCTACGCGCCTGCACAGGACAACTTTAATAATTTGAGACAAAAAATTTAATTTTACGACAAATGGCAGTTTTTAACCATGACTATTTTGACATATGATTAGGAAGTAGATCATAATGAATAATTTTGTAAAAGAAAGGTATTTTAATTTTAATGTTTTATTTTTTTCTAATAATTGTAGCATTCACCAGAAATTTTAAATAATTTTTCTTTTTGAAAGTGAAACTGTGATGACATCAAAACTCGAATTCTTAGGCTTTCTGTTCCCAAGAGGTGTTTTTTGGGTCTGTAGACCAATCAAGACCTCATCAAGACATTTTGGGGTCTCTACAAAACGCTAAATGGAGAATACAAAGGTGTAAGATTATCAAGTAGGGCCTGGCGCGACCCGGGCTCTTATGTCAATAGAAGAAGAAGAGTTATAGATTGTGGGCATTAACGATATTTCGGATTTCAAGACCAAATGGAATTTGGATCTCTTTCTAATTCAGTCGAACTTTGTTGATATGAATGCTCATGATGAATAAATATTTGTTCGGACTAGAAGTAGTTTTAGTAATGTCAAAGGTTTATACAAGAACGTTCTCTGTCGAAAATAATACATTTAGCATTTATAGTTACATTCAACTTCCATGATCAAGCTCTAACTGCAGCGATTTTGGAAAAAATGAATGCCTTAGTGTCCAGTTTGCTTTAACCTGTTCGCTCTCATTATTGCAAAGATGAAGCGGTAGTGGTTCACCCTTCCGTACCCGTCTCCGTACTTGTTTCCTGGCATAGATCACCCAGGGCATATGCAAAGATGGGAGTGGAGATGTTTACTATTCATCAAGCAGTAATCCGTACTCAAATAAGATTGTAATAGTAAGTGTTTTATAATCGATGGATTTGGCGAGATTTATCTGTCTTATGCGAATACGTTTTTTTAAACTTTATAGCCAGTATTAGCTTAAATAATTTTCACGATAAGTTTTCGGTAGTTACTGTTCTTTATCGCTATTTTGATCATTTAACGGAGAACCTAAAATCTGAGAGGCCTAGGCAAGGGCGTGGCTTGTTCTGTTTGGCTTATATGAATCCTTGTTTAACCCTCCATGGAAGAGTACGGGTGCTTTCGTAAAGGATGATATCGCCAAGAAGGTTCAAGAGTACTAAGCCTTGGTAGAAAACGTTTGAAATTTCAGATTCACAGAACATTAAAAAATCAAAAATAATCACCAAAACATGAGACGGTCTACTAACTCGAGGCAGTTATCACGAAAAAGTTTCCTTAAGCGTTCAGACTGCTGCTGGTTAAATACGCAAGAAAATATCCTGGGATGACAAGATTTTTAGGACCGCTTTTAATTTTTGTTCTTAAAACAAACACTTGTGTATTATTCTGGGAGATTCTGGAATATGTACTGTCCTTGCAACTTCGGTTCATGAGTTTTACAAAAGATGTTAATGTTAGCACAACGCATGTCGTAAAGTTAACGGATACTTGTCATGAAAAATAATCTAGTTAATCAACGTGCTATTGTGCCAGTTATTCTAAAAAGATGACATTAAGAAAGAAAAAAATAATTTTTACATTTGTAATGATCCATAGTAGCGCCATTTTCGCATTCATCTGACACATTCTCTTTGCTTTACTCCCCAAATAGATGACATGGATTGATCCAGATATCGATGAGTACCAACTTCTGGGCGACGACGACATGTTCCTCAAGTCAGACGCTTTGTTCTCAGGAGACGATGTCTTGGGGCCTGGAATTTACCCATACGCGATGGCAACACCCAATTTCATTTCCACCGGAATGAGCGCCGGTCGATTCGGGAGATTCCACCACGGCGCTCGAAGGCCTCCATGGATGAGGGTGAGGAAATTCGAAGAGTTTCCATTCGGCTTGTACGGAGGCCACAACAGCCACAGAGGGTTCGACTTCAGAGAGCTGGGCATCAGAGATCTGAACGGGAAGTTTCGGACCAACGTCAGAGCGACGCCGTGGAGGAAGCCCCACAGGAATGGTTTCAGGAACCACCACAGCGGCGTCAAGGACTTCCAGAGGAATTACAATGGTTTGCACGGAGGATTCAGCGTGGCAGGAGTGAGCGCATTTCCTTTTGGTTGGTATGGCGGATTTTACTATTGGTAGAGTGCTTTACCAGCTGGAAGTTTTTCCTCAAAGGAAAGGGGATTAATTGTATGTCTTCGAAGATTCTTCTTGGCGGCAATGAATGTTAGATGCATTAAAGTCAACTCTATAAAAGCTGATTAGGTGAACTTCTATACAGTGGGTGACAAGGCCGTACCCAGAAGGGGGGGGAGCTCTGGCCCCCAACCCCGAAATTTTTTGTCAGCAAAATAATAATAGTTAAGTCTTTTTGTGAAAAGTTCTGCCTTTTTCACAGTTTGAACCCCCCCTCCGAAATTTTTTTCTGGGTAAGACCCTGGGGGAAGTGAAGCTCACATCATAGCAGCTTCCATACAACGAGGCAGAAGCAAATGGTTTTTTGTTTGTTTGTTTTGTTGTTAGTATGGCGGATTTTACTATTGGTAGAGTGTGCTGTACGCCCTTTCTATAAGAAACTGAAAAATTCTTTCAAAACATAGCTTTGAATGTTTATCTTGGAAACATGTAAATGCTAGATGCATAAGAGATATGTGTATAGAAGCTGCTATTCTAATATAGATATTCAATTCATACTACTGTAATCGAAAAGTATCTTTCATTTAAAATACATCTGCAGTAGATATAGTCTGTAAACATACTATATCAAACATTTTTGAGACTTCTATCAACATAAGGTAGCAGTCAAGAATTTATTTCATTTTATCGTTTGAAAGTAAAATTGTTTTAAATGAGATAAGAATTTTCCAACTGTAGATCTCGGAACTGCTGAACGCTGTCGAACCACTGATATTCGTAAGTTTTTAACCGAAAATCCGAGAAACACGGCTCTACGAGCTCGTACTCGCCTGATTTGGCACAGAGTGGATCTCTTTTATTTTCACAATTGAAATTGCCTCTTCGTGGTCACAGTTTTCAGTCAATTACACAGTTTTCAGTCAATGTAATTTGATTTTTAAAAATTGTAACGAACTCTGTAGAGGTTTAAAAAATGGCTTCAAGAGATATTTTGGTTATTAGAAAAAACTTTGACAGAAGTATATTGCTGTGGGAGGAGATTACTTTGAAGGGGATTCAATAGATTTTGACCAATAAATTGACACCTTTTCGTTTCATGCTATCATTTGGGTTACTTTTTTATCACAGTAGTTTGAATTAGTTCAAGCCAATAAATTTTTTTTTTTACTATTTAAGAGTTATTTTCAAAACCTTTTATAACGATTTATTACCATACATACAATCGTTATTATGTAATCGTATTTGAGCATTATAATCGTTATTGTAGCTTATCGCATCAAAATTGTGAGAGGAAAATTAACTTTATAGTTTTTGTACTTTGTCTTATTGTACTTCTCAGTATACGAAATATTGTATTGAGCTTTAGAATTTAGAATGTTTTAATTGAATATTAAGAATTTTCTTTCTTTCATTTTTTATTCATACAAATCTTAATGCAAATATTTCATAACTGAAATAACTTGATACTTGTAGTGAAATTCTTATCATGCAGTTTGAACAGAAAAATTGTAGATTCAAATATGTTAAATTTTAGTGTTTTATTCTGTGTGATGCACATGCATGTTTAAAAAAAAAGACGTAAATTCTCTCTGAAGAATTGAAAATCGGGACAAATTCGTCCCGAATTTAAATCTTTCGGAGCTAATTTAGTTCTTCCGGAGCGAATTTAGTTTTTTTTTTTTTTTTTTTTTTTTTAAAGCGTGTATAACTGTTGAGCCATTAATTTTAAGAAATAAAACAGATAAGAGCCATTAATTTCGGTAATCGCCCAAAATCCCTTTAAAATGTTTATCTTTGGTATATGTCTTTGTATTTAAAAATTATTTTGAACGTAATACTGTAATTATTTGTAATATCGTGCCATATTTGATATCATCATGCCAAATTAAAATCTCCAGAAAAAGACTTACAGATATAAGAAAAAATAAATTCCTTTGAGAATAAAGTTTATTTACAGTGAAATCCACTTATTTATAAAGAATAATATTATAAGTTAATTAGATTCAGAGAGCATAATAATTTTCAAATGATGTGGTTTTTTAAATAAAAATATATATCTTTTTCCGAATAGTTTGCTTAGATTTACATGCTCATAAAAATGCGAGAAATAAAAGTTTTAGATTACATGACGTGCGCTGTAACTTTAAACCACCATCTAAAATAAAGGAAGTCTTTCAAATTTAACCTTGTATCTAACCTTTCGAGAATAAAGGTTATATACGATTTCATTTACCACTAAAGAATAAGTTAGGTTAATTAAATCAGGCAGTAATATAATATTTCGAATGGCTTAAACATGCGTCAAAACGATGTGTACGAATTGTATGTTGCAACTAATTGTATAGTATGTTGAGTAACCTTGTTGAAATTTAATGTCTTATTGATTTCCACTATATTTTTGTCAAAGCAAAGTGTAAATGATATTTTAAGATATCATAAGCCGAGGCAGTTTCTGCGTGATAATTAATATTTGCTCATGGCAGCAAGTTTCTACAGTGTGTATTTTATTGTTTTTCAGCCATTTCATTACAATAAGCATAATATCGTGTACTATAGACAGTGTTTGTGTGAAGCGGTAATGATCGAAATTTTATCTTTTTCCCCCTATAAAATCCAAAGTCCACTTTGTGTATGAACAATCCCAATGGTATTTGTAAGAGCAAATGGCCGTCATACAATTTTTATTATATTTATTAAAAAGTATTCCAAGAACGTTTTATTGTTGTCAAATATTATTATGAGCGCTTGTTGTATTGTATACCTATTCAAATTTTCAACATACCAGAATAATAGAGATTAGACTTTAGTACTTCAAATAAAAAATTACACTTACCGTGATGCTTTCACCCTCTGATGAAACAATTGCTAAAATTTTGTTATAATCCTTGTCGTCAAACAACAAGGACTTGGTGTTGTCGAATATACTCAGGAGGTGGCCTTGTATGGAATGTGAATCACTGGCCTGTCCCAGTATCTCCAAAAGGGCTGGATCAGAAACAAAGAAGAACCTGGGAAACATCAGCCGTTTCTTTTCCAAGTACCTGCAACATTTCAAAGCAGTTAAAGCGTTATACGGCGGGAGTGTCCCAAAATGGTGGTAACGGGCGTTCATTCTCTATCTGTTAGAGACAGGGGCGTAGACAAGGGGGGGGGTTAGGGGGGTCATACCCCCCCCCCATGAGAAATTTTTGCCATACAAAATGTATATTCTTCACTACATTATCACACACGCGTATACATATATATGAGTTGTAGTAGTCGTAACCCCCCCCCCCATGAAAAATTTCTGGCTACGCCCCTGGTTAGAGATAAGTGGGCAGTGTCAGTTGAAAAAATGCTCTAAATAAGGTCGGAAGTGAGTCTCCGTTAAGAAAAAATTCCTCGCGTTCATTTTCAAAAAGTTACACTTTTTAAATTTGTGGGCGACCCCTGTAAAAAACTATTCCCAGTTAGTAAAATGTTCTCCATATTCATGAAGAGACACCCAAAATTCGAGAATTATGCCTAAAAAGTGTCAGAAACATGAAGATACATGTAACGCTGACTTAAACCACTTTTCTGAGGCTCTCGAAAGGACAAAATCCCGTCAAATGATCGCATATCAGGGGTCGTACAGAAATTACGAAAGATAATCTTTTTATCCACACCTAGCAATAAACGTTTATAATCATGTATAGACCCCGATCATCTTTTTTAGAGATATCTCTGTGACGTTGTATGATGAAAGGCTATGGGCGCCGGCAGAATGTTTTCCATGGGGGGGGCAAAGACTACACCAGGTGGGGGGCAAAGACTACTCCAGGGGGGCAAAGACTACTCAAGAGGGGGGTAAGACTACTTCAACGTATGGTTACCTTGTTGGAAAGAGCAAAAAAGTAAGGGAAAACACTGCATTCAAAAATCCAGGGGGGGCATTGCCCCCCCTTGCCCTATGCTGCTGGCGCCGATGTGAAAGGCTCACATTTAGTATATCACCTCATGAGTGTATGGGGTACATTTTACTAATAGGGAATGTTTTGGTACGGGGGCGTATACAAATTTAAAAAGTGTAATTTTTTGTAAATGAGCAAGAGGAATATTTTCTTAACAGAGTCTTACTTCCAACCTTATTTTTGAACATTTTTTCAATTGACACTGCCCACTTATCTCTAATAGATAAAGAATTAAAGCCCGTTAACCCCTTTTTGGGACACCCCGTATATACCGTAAGTCCAATTTCATGTAATTTTTGCAAGTAATTACCCTTTTCAGTGCACGGTCAGAGACGAATTTTTAGCTAGTTCGAGTTAGGCCGCAGCCTAGAACATTTAGACGATGCGTTCATCTTTGCAAATGGCTGTCGTTTCTTTTTAAAAGAGCCACGGAGTTTGACTATAGGAGAGACCACTTGCCGTTGCTACTTGCTGGGAGTTTAGTTCTGCAAATTATCTTTCAAAAATGTAAATATTGGAAATCGAGTGACCTGCAGCGCTCCTATCGGATAATGAGTATAACATTTCCGCGCTGTCTGCTAGCCAGGTTTGCAGATTTTGGTATACTTGCCACAAACATGGATTTAGGAATACATAATGAAGAATATAATGCTCTTAATCGTGTACTTTTTGATGCCAAAACTGTACCTTATTTATGCCCCTATCATGGCTGCTGTCATTTTAAAATGGTACATTTATTGAATTAGGAAAATAAATAAATTCGAAGAGAAATATTTAGATATAAACACTTTTTCAAATATAGATTGTCCTAAAATAATCGAAAGTACTATTATCATTTAGGTTACTGCCATTCTGCACATGCGCATGCCGCTGTCATGGCTACCGTTTGAAAGCAACAAGTTTTCTCCCGTTATGCTCAATCTGGAGATTCCTATATCTATGGTCACAAACTGCATCTTTAGTTTACTCACCTAGCATGTGAACGTGGTTATGAATGCGAACGCGAAATCTAATTTTTTTCCCTCTCTTTCAATTGTGCAGTTTTCATGGTTACCTTAGCGACAAATGGGTGAAAATAAACAAAAAGATGTTCTATTAGGTTGTAACGAAAGTTTCCCGCCACCGCAAATATGATCTGCGCAAATAATTCGCGTTGGCGTGTTTGCTCATATCTTTCCACACTCTTTTTGGGATTTGGAAAAAAAGAGATTTACTTTAGAACACTGTGCTGTGAAATCTATAAAAAATATATCGTTATCATTAAGTACAAGGTGTCTCAAATGAAACTAACCGGGTTAAAAACATCATTTACAATCCAATTCAGTTGCAAAAAGTCAGCTACAGAACGTCAATGAATTATGTGTGCAGCTTTAGGTACTACTGTTGTATCATATGACACTGTGAAGGTTTGGTACCTAAAGTTCAAGAACAAGGACTATGACGTACAATTTCAATCGCATGAGCTGCGTCAAGCAGATTTGGTGGAAAACTTTCGTTACAACCTGATATTTTGAGATGATTAAAACAATTGAGTTTATATTTGTTACGAGTGTGGATATTTATGCTGGAGAATGGCTATGAGTTTTTATGTAACCTAAGTTTAATATTTTAATGGTTGATTTGCCAAAACTAAATTGTTGAGATTTTTTTGCTTGTGTGTCATCTTCATTATAAATAAATATTTTGTGAATATTGTCTTCTGATTCTACGGCTACACAGGTGACCGGACGGTCCCGAGTGATGTGTTGCGCCATCTGTATGCACAACTGGCGTTTTCCAACTTCGAAACGGAAGTGAAACCTTCTAAAACTCTAACTACGTGAAAATCACCAATGAGTTGATGAACGCGCCAAATCTTACAGAGGGCGGCACAAAAATGGCGTCGGCCTCAATATTGTAGGGGCTTTACTCCTGATAAATCAGGCGTCGCAGGAGTCTGGCATTTTTTTTTTTTTGTTGAACCTGGGTTTAGACGTGCCTCGGTTGGGTCTTCGGTTAAACCTGTATATTTCAAGTGTCTGAAAGCATAAGAAATAATTTTTTCTTACCCTGCGAGTGATTTTTGACACAGTTCCAACTGCTCTTGAAGGTAAGGCAGCAACTGCCTCAGAGTATCGTCTCCGACGCAGCATTCTACCACGTTGCTCTTTTCGTGGGCTCGCATCATGATTTTCACCCATGACTTGTCGATTGTGTTGAAGCGTTTAGCCTCCTTTTAAGAACAAATAAACTATGGTTAATACCATCAATACGTTTTCCAAAGGAGCACACATTCCCAAGCATACAACAATAATACAATAATGCAATATATTTTAATTCAATAATACAGCATCATGAAAAAAGAATTGAACTCTGTGAAAGTTTTAAACTCTGTTTCAGTCCTGTATAACCTGTTTCAGCCTCTGTAACCACTTCGCCCATGAGGTCCACATATGTGGACCTTTGTGTTTCCACTGTTAACTCTTTGGGGCGCAACACTTTCCCAAAAGCGCAGCCGTTGCCATCGCTCGACTTAACTACCAGCAAGGTGGCGGACGATCGAAACGTTCATTCGCCATCTTGCTGGTAGTTAAGTCGAGCTGTGGCAACGGCTGCCCTTTTTTCAGCATGGGGCAATCTACCCAGCTGTTCTCGCATTCTTCCATTTTTCAGCAGATGTCAGTGCCGTTAAAATAATAATCGCGACCATTTTTTTACGGAAATGACGTGCTAAAAAGTAAAGGATTCTCGTGGAGCTAGGTCACCCGCCTCTATTTTTATAGAAATCAAATCCATTCTTCGTGACTGGCAGCAGTCAAAACGTCAGAGTTTGGTGTTCCTTGAGCAGGAACACTGCGCGTTATTAGATCCTTAGGGTTAAAACGATCCTTTAAGATTTCTTGAAGTTCTAAACTGACGTACATGCGTGGATGCTTTAATTTTGAATAAAATGATTTAAACTCATGTGAATATGTAAATTCGGCACACTGATGCACTGATTTTATTTTTCTTTGCTGTTACACATAAGAAAAGTTTTGATGCTATAGAAATTTTCTTCGTTGAATTTATGAATAATTTTTCTTTCTTCAAAATTCACCTAGCTAAAGAAAGCTTATAGGACATCATTATTTACTTTTGAAATTTTCTGAACAGTCTTTGTTTATCGTTAGTAACATTTTTTTTACTACTTACATAGGGAATGGGTGTTAGCTTTTCATTCGAAAAATTATTAGAGAATAAGTTTTCATATGGTCAGTTTTAAGTGTAATAGGTTTAAAAAAAAATAATAATGAGATTTCCCTTTAATTTGAGGTGTCACATTTTTATCGGGTCTGAAGAGGATAATAATATCATAACACAACCCGCCATTTTGGGGGAGACTGGTAACTGCTGTCATCTGATTCCAATGGCTAATCAATGAAATTTGAATAAAAGCGTTTGCTTCATGTTTTAAACATATGATCTAAATACATAAATTTACATCTTTACACAACTTTATCACATCTACAGGGATGTAGCGGAGGATCCCGCAGATCCCATGGTGCGGGAGCTGACAAGAAAAATGTATGCTACATCACTGCTCCTATCTACCATTTCATTTTATTAACCCTTTGAGGCGTAACCCTTTCCCAGTGCTGAAAAAAGGGCAGCCGCTGCCATCGCTCGACTTCACGACCAACAAGAGGGCGGACGATCGAAACGTTCATCGCGTGCCAAAGATCGAGAGACCCTTTTTTGACGCAGCTGGCTGTGCGCGGGCACAGCCAGCTGTCGTCAAAAAAGGGGTCTCTCGATCTTTGGCACGCGATGAACGTTTCGATCGTCCGCCATCTTCATGGTAGTTAAGTCGAGCGATGGCAGCGGCTGCCCTTTTTTCAGCACTGGGCTATCTATCCAGCTGTTCTCGCCTTCTTCCATTTTTCAGCAGATGTCAGTGCTGTTAAAAATAAGTGACAATTTTTTTACGGGAAATGACGTGCTCAAAAGTAAAGGATTCTCGTGGAGCTCTGTCACCCGCAACTATTTTTATAGAAATCCAATCTATTCTTCGTGACTGGCAACAGTCAAAATGTCAGAGTTGGGTGTTCCCAGAGCGGGAAAACTGCGCGTTAAAGGGATAATAGAGTTATTCTACATCGGATTTACCGACCCATGGCCGAGTGTATTGAAAGTTGAAATGTGAAGGTCTGGCCATGCGCGCAGCTGTCGATGAAACGGTTTGGAGTTTTGGTCGATTTTCTCCAGGTGTATCGTAAATACGTGCTAGAATACCCCAAAAGTCCTCCACTCAAAGCGTCCTCTCTTGAGGCAGATAGTCCTAGTGTAGCTTTGCTTTAATCCCATACCAACCAACCAAACCAACCAATTCAGCTAAAATATCTTCGCAACTACCAAAGCACCTTGCATTTAGATTTCTCACTACTTCAACAAGCTAACATACCTTTGGCAACTGCTTTGCGATGTCTCCACCGACAAACACGGCCTCGAGATAAACCCACATGTTCTGTGTAAACAGCCATCTCTCCAGACACTCGTTTGTGTTGGACAGGTCTTGTACCCACTTGTTAATCTGGTCTTTGAACGGGGCATTGTACCTGAAATAGAAATTGCAGTATTTTTAATCAAATTTAAAAAAAAACACGATTAAATCATTCATATTGTGAAATACCCGCTGAATTCCATTTTCAAAATGTTTCGCAAGTCCCTGATTCAACAGTGTTTGAACTAAATTTGTCTTATCTAAATTATCACACCTTTTCGTTAAGCTCAATCTTCAATTAACAGAACTGCTTAGCTCAACTTGTTCCACCATTTCACTCAACTGGTTTGGAATGAGTGAATCTGTGATGTCACCGCAGCTTCTCCATTTGCTTGCCTGTGATTGGTCAGTCGCAAAAGTTGGAACGAGTCGGACGAAATGCCCAACTTTTCCCGGACTGGCTAGAAAAATTTGCGGATGTCGAATATACATATCGCACGAGGCTTTTCGCCCAACTGTTGAGGAAAACAGTCAAACGAAAGTGTCGTCTGAATTGAAGATCGAACGTAATGAGAAAGTGTGATATGAGCATTAGATCTCTTCTTTCATTATGTGTTTTTTCGCTTCTCTTCAAGACACAAGATACAGCAGCTCGTGTTTTGGCTTAGAGTCACTATTGCTCCTAGAGTGCTGCTATATGTTTCTATACATATTTTTTCTACATATTATGATTACAATGTTTAAGGCTGTGTTAAAAATCATTTCTTGCACAGGTTATCTGAAGATTTTAGCAATTTTTAAAATTTTGATGTGACTATTCTACTATTTTAAGTTAGTTTGCAAACTATTTGCCTTAACAGAGGAAGAAGGATGGACTTTAAATAAGAAGCTGCAATAAATAACTATATCTAGATGAATAAGAAAAATTGAAAGAATTTTTCTATAAAGAAATAAGAAATTTAGTAAAAATCCAAAAATTTTAATTTTATCTATTGTTCGATTACCTAGTCATACTTTGTTCTTTGAGAATGTATCTTAAATATTGGACAACTACGGCTGTAAGCCGGATGTCCAGCAAACATGAATCAAACCTCTACACTTGCATTTCAATGTACGGGATTTACAAACTGTGCTCTGTCAATTTGTACAGGGCGTCCAACAAATAACACCCTGATTTCAAAGTTAAAGAACTCAAAAACAAAGATTCACGCTAGGGTGGAGCAAACGGTGACTTACCGATTGCTCTGAAGCGATCCCAGAACCATGAGACTGTCCTCTAGGAGCGCAATCGTCTCTGCAGTGGTGTCTCCCCGAAGCAGCAACTCTCCCCTGTTCTTGAATGTGGCGAAAGTCAGATTTTGATTGCTCCATTCGGATGTGACTTGGCGCAGCTTTCCTTCGATGTCCCTTTCTTTCAACGCAGATATGCATATGTCCTGTGTTGAGTACGTAGAAAAATGTTTTTAAATATCGATGCTTTATCCATTACCTTTAAATGTGACTTGCTGAGACAAATAAAAATCTGATGTGTGGACACTATATTACGCAGTAAAAAAATTCAGAAACGTTACATACTTATAGCAGAAAGGTTTCCGAAAGTATAGCGTAACCTACCGATGCTCTACTCGAACTCACGATTTCGGAAACATAACCCACATTTCGGGGTAAAGTATTTATGGGCTAAGGAAATCTTTATTTGGGACTTCGCGCGCATGCGCCAAGTGCCAAGAAACAGGGGGAAAAGAGTGAACGCGTCTTCCCTAATAACACAAGAGTCGCTGTGACGTCACAGAGGGTCACAATTGTCACAGGACTGTCACATTGTAACTTGCAGGGCCCGATTATGACCAACAGGGGACCCGGGCATTGATGAATTTGGGGGTCCCCATCTATAAAATTTGTTTTCTTTTTCATAAAATTTTGACATATAAAAGAATATTTCAGAACAACATTTGAAACTGGGGGCCCTGGGCAAAGTCCCGATTGGCACATGCTATAATAAGGGTCTGGTAACTTGTGAGTGATGTAACTCCACTGTGAAGTTTATTCAAGTAGTCACTGTGAAGTTTATTTGTGACCAGTCACCAGGTGACGTCACCGCATGAATACTTAAATAAAACGGATGAATACTTAAATAAAACAGCACATTATCTCCTGAAAATAATTTATGTGGAAAAAAAGATTTAAGATTTTTAATTTATATTTATTAATTATGGTATTTTCCCTCCACTTATAAAATCCCTCCCCCCCCAAAAAAAAAATTAAGTTTCCAAAACAACCATACCACAAATAACTTTTGCAGCAATCAGTTTACTTTTAAAGCAAAATACGGCAAGGAAATCACAGCGTCGAGGTACCGTACTCTCCTCCGAATGCGTACGTCCAGGGTTCGATTCTAGTCGCTAGTCCTGACCGCTCCTTCCGTTAGAGTTTGGTGCTGCCATTTAGTGTAAGATACTCGAAACGCTTCATCCAGTGCATGTTACTTTTTTCTGAAAAACTCAGAATGGTTACTCGTTAATTTGAAAACCTTTGTGAAATACACGGAAAGGTTACTCAAAGTTTTACCAAAATATACAGAAACGTTACCCATTTTTTCCAGAAACCTTACCTAAAGAGCAGGAAAATATGTAAATATTTTTCCGAAATATGCAGAAACGTTTCTAAATACTTTACCCGCATGGTTCGGAAACGTTTCTGCAATTGTAAACTACAAGAGCTGCCCCATTTTTTGGGGTAACGTTTCCGAATTTTTTTTTTACCGTGTACTTCCTTGTACTTCAATTAAACTACGGAGAATTTTGATTCTCTTCATTTGAAGTTGCTAAAATTGAAATTAAGATACGACAATTCAATAATAGTATTCGGGTCTGGCGATTTTTTCAAAAATATAACAGATATCATCGGGCTCAGTTTTGGAAGCTTATTTCGGTGCTAAATTGGACGTTATTTCGACAAAATGTTTCTAAGCTTGACGACAGTTGGCGAGATTTCGGGTATGGCCAAAACCATGATTGACCATAGACTTAAGTGTACTGTATAGAAGGAGCCCAAAGACTTTAATATGTTGAAAGTTCTTTTGGGTGACCTTATCGACCTAGTCAATTGTACTTATAAAAAAAGGGGGAGAGGTGCACAGCTGGTTGTTAGAACGGTCCTAAATATTAAATTTCAACATTCTTACAGAAACTTGCACTGAGGCTAATGCAAGTTTCCTACTTTCATATGTACGTACAGACGTCCATAGCGATGGACACAGGACGAAAAATAAGCCTGTCTGGTCTCACATCCATTCTTAGACGTCACCACAAAACTAGTCAAAATGGATGTTGAGAAACTTGTCAAGTACACTAAGTCAAAATCTTACTGCCAAAATGTTTTCTCGATCACAATACTCCTTCCACTTTGGTATACAGGAAATAAAAAAATGATGTCTAGGAAAGTAGTATTTACCTCGATATCTTCCTTATGGCTCAGCAACGGAGCTTTCAAGATGTCCTTCAGGCAAAAATGAGGACAAGTGACATCAAACTCTTGCCCCGTGAGTTCGACAAGCCTATTCCAGTGCCTGTTCTTCATCGCTTTGTTGGTCATCAAGTCCAGCAAGGGACACAGCTCGTTGAAGTCGTCGATCGTCTTCTTAAGCGTCGTGAATGCGGGCCATTCCTTTAAACCTTTGGGTAATTTACGGCATCTGTAACGAAACCCAACCAACACGCGTTAGTAAGATGAATACATTTAGTTTCAAGTAACGGATACTGTTCCTTTACGTTATAGGGTTATCACACTAGCTAGAAATCCGAGCAATTTTCTTGCCGAACATCTTTTAGACCGATTTTCTCTACCGTTACCTTGACGACGGTGATCTCCATGCTTTCCGAACGAAAAATCCGAGTCGGCCGAAATTTCGGCCTGGGCCAATGAGAGAATTTCTTCCTGCTACTTCATCAACTACAGTTCAAAGCTTGGCTCGAAGTAATGAAAGCATGGCGGGGCACAAGTGGAGTGTGGAGTTAGACGTCAATTTTATGGACGAACTAAATCATTATTTAGATAAAAGTAATCGATTTACGTATCACAATCATTAACAAATCTCTATCCTATTTAAATATAGTCACGATACAACCCAAACAGTGATACCTTAACATGCCACTACTATTTGGTGTCGGAGGAAGTTTTGTTTTTTTTTACAACCTTTAACGATAACCCCGCCTAAAAGGTTTAGTGGTAAAGATGTTCCAGCATAAAGTTGCTCAGATTTTGCGGTAGTGTGATAACCCCGCGCCCATACTACGATGGACGAATTCAAACGAAGATAGGGGGGTATAGGTAGAAAGACGCGCAGAGCTATTTGCATTGGGCTACTAAGAGAAGAAAAGCAATTTTTAAGTATTAAACCATCATAACTAATTTCCCTTCATCGAAAACAAAGTTGCTCGTTGGTGGCTATCGTTTTCCTTTGATTCCGAAACACTCAGCAACTGTTTCCCTCCAATTTGTGTCCTCATCCCTATTTTGATACTGGACTCGTTCAGTTAGCGCATGCGTGTTTGCATCCATGAACGTGGTTAAGCTGGGGGAACAGTATTTATAGATGGCAGAGGAAGACATATAAATCGCCATAAGCACATTTCAATTTCGTCGAAATGTGGAAGATATTACTGAATGACCACTGGAAGTAGATTAAGATGGTGTAAAACCAAAAATCGTGGAATAATAAAAAGCAATTTAAGTTTTTGAGCATGTTAAAGGATACTTACGCAGTTGGATGGAGCAAACCCATACTATTCTAGTTCTATTATGCTTCCGCAGAACTCATTTTTGGTCCACTGTGAGCTTCAAAACATTGGACTTTAGTTCCAAACTTGTGTTGTCGATTTTTCTCTTGGGGATGGATGCGAAACGAGACAAGAAATAGATTTATAGCTTTTATGAGAGAAGAGACAGTCGTTTATATCATTACTTTTTAGGGATTTTGCGAGACGAGACAAAGCTTTGCGGATGTTATGCGAGAGGACACAATTTTATTTTTCGTATCACGTCCATCATATTTTTTTTTTCCATTGGCTTATCTAAGTCATGCAGTCGGCTCGGAGGAATATGCATTTTGGTTTCACCCACAGCAATTGCTAAAAGAGTGTGTTCCACACAGCTATTAGCAATATTATTACTACAATAGCAATATTTATATAATTGAAAACTTTTGTAAAATAATCAAGATGAAAATAGTAATACTATCCGTTCTAAGTCAAGTATGGCAGTCAACATTTGTAAAGTTGCGGGCCAAACTTAGCATATTAGCGAAGTCGCGGGCCGTATAACTGGGAGATACGTGTCCCATAATGATTGGAACAAACTTTAAGGAGAGTTAGAACACGTAATAAGGAGTGAGAATCCACATAGCAATGAGGGGACGAAAACGGCGTTCTCCCTTACCAGTTAGCAATCACTTTAGGAAAAGAATTGAAGTGTTCGTCTCACTTAGTTAACTAAATCAATGAACTTGTCTCCAAAAATTTCGTCAGTGAAATAGTATAGAGTTTTTAAATTATTAATTTTGGCGGCGAGTTTTCTGTGAAAGGTACATTGTTTTTTGACAAACAATGGCCGAAAAGTTCACTGTTATTTCAGCTCTGGTTCCAAAGTGTTATTGCACGAACACGACGTATCCGAACCCTCATTGCTATGCGATTCTGAATCCTTATTACGTGCCCTATCTCCCTTAAAGTTTGTCCCAACAATTATGAGACACCCTGTATATGGGATTTCGGATAGTTTATATGGGAGTTTCAATATATTCAGCGAGCCGGGCCATATTCGGCCCGCGGGCGGGCAGTTGCCCATATATGTTCTAAGTTGTACTCAAACGCTGCACTTTTCTGCAGTTGCAACAGAAATCCACAATCCAAACGAGCTGTGTGGATTAACTATTTTAAAGCTGTTAACATAACACGGACTTGTGTGAATGGAGGAATTTTTAAGACTAGCCGTTCCATATCTTTACTGTTCTTTATACTCGATGCAGTGTTGACTGAATTTCTGGACTCATTTCAATGAAAATCACGTTTCTTTGTTTCAACAGAATTTGCCATTCAATTTATTTAGGTCAGAGTTGCTGCACATTTCGGGTGCCATCACAAAGGCCGATGTTGAAACAGAAAATGGCTAAAATGTACTTTAGCCCAATGCAGGGTGACATTTTTTAGATGGGGGATGAATGCGCCAAGAATTGTCATTTCGATATTTTAAAGATTTGAAAAAGTCCGAAAGATCTTGCATTTTTGCATATCCATTATTGTTATTTTGTAATCTAACTACTGCGTGACATAGGTTTGCTCCATTGGACGTCAGTAAACTGTTGATTTGGATCTTTGAATATGCGTTATTGTTATGGCACTCATGTTTATATCTATAGTCTGTTCGCGGAAACGAGAGAACGGAAGTAAACAAACGGGTTACCAAAAAATTACATTTTTTGACACCCATTCCTATTTAGGCGAATTTAACTTTTCTTAATTCCAAACAGTGTCAATGGAAGAAAGCAGAAATTCACACTGTGTTTGGCGCTTTGGCAAAATGCCAGGTGTTTACTCTTCGCCAGTTTGCACGTGCAATTGTTTAGTTTCGTTCTCTCGACTCGGCGAATAGATTATAGCTGTTGCCGTTCGCAGTGTGGAAGTATCGTCGATTTTGGTACCGCATACGTTAGGGTATATTTTTAAGATGGTTCCTGATCGATCTTGCTAAGCACCTTTTCATGTGTGGGGTATTTTACAAAAATTGTAATTAATATTTTACCTTTTAACACCAGTCTTAAATTACAGTGAAGTGCTCTTGCCATCAACTGTATCTACGTTTCAAAGGAAATACTTAAAATACCTAACTTTTGGGCACCTACCTATTCTGGAACTCGATCAGTTCGTTTGTTATTTTGTCAACATCGACATTGTTCCACAGAATGTCTTGATAACCGTTGACCTTGTCAAGAACATCGTTGTAGAGTTTGTACAGCTTTCTGCATCATCCCCAGCTCTCTTCTTATGTAATGGAGTCGGGGAAACTCTTTGCATTTATATCCGAACAGCATGGCGCCGTCTGTGTAACTCATGTACTTCTGCCACAACGCATCAAAACGATTCTAAAATTTACACAAAAGTGCATTACAATAATTGAACCTTCCAAACTGTAAAATAACTTGCACCAGCTTAATTGCATAGTAACTAAATAAAGATGTTCCTAAGATGAATTTGACGTCTACATTCCATTTTCCTTTCACAGAAAACTAATTTTTCTATAGAAGAATAAGACATCTTTGAAGAAAACTTACTAGAGATGAGACGGGCTCAGCCCGAGCCCGAAAGCCCGAGCCCGAGCCCGGGCCCGGCTCGGGCTCGGGCTCTGTAATTCACGATTGCGTTCGGGCTCGTGAAAAATTTCTCCTTTGTTGAACATACTCCTTGAAACAGATTTTAAAAAGTGATTCATGGGATAAATAGACGTACTTATTTCAAAAAATAGCGGCACCGGGGACTAGAAGGTGTGTGAAGCTCCAAAATTTATTGTATCCTCTTAATGAAGTAGTCAATTTTATTTGTCTTTAGCTAAAATTTCGGGCTCGGGCGGGCTCGGGCTCCAACTTTAATAATATTGTTCCGGCTCGGGCGGGCTCGGATTAAAAGTCTTCGGGCTCGGGCTTCAAAAAAGGAACCCGAACTCATCTCTAAAACTTGCCCAACCCTTTTCTCCAATGGCCTACCCTCCATGTTACGTAAGTAACCTGCACCACAACGGATCACTTTAAATGTATAGCTCAAATATTTTTTTTCTTCTGCATCATTCGTCTTCATATACAAGATAAATGCCTGCTGGATCATTCTGGATTAAATTTTATAATGTTATCCATCAATTATCCCAAGCTTTCATTTTAAAGAAATGAGCGTAAATAACGGGTTAGGACCCCTTAGAAAGACTCCCACGAAGGGCACCCCACCCATAGACCTAGATCCCCGGTGAAGATAACTGGCCTTTAATCCCACAACAACAACATTTTAACGAAAATTAATAAGAAGAGATTACAATGCTACGAGCATGACCAACGGATGAATTGGAATGAAATAACACAGCTCATGGGCGTCGCCAAAATATTTTCCAGGGAGGGGGGGGGGGGACAAAGATTACTTCCAACATACGGTTACCATGTTGGAAAGAACAAAAAATCAGGAAAAAACAACATACAAAAATCCACGTTCCCCTTTGCCCTATGCTGCTGATGCCCATGCATATATACTAAACTGAAAACTTGAAGGAGAAAACATAAAGCTTACAGGGACTTAGAACGGAAATCGATATGGGGACTCCGTATAGAGGTCACATGATTTTTGGCATTGTCCAGTGGGTGGTTCCAGAGTGTCCTTTTCGTTTCCCCAAGAGTTGTCACGGAGTAATAGCCATCTATCACTAACAGATTGAATAAAGCGCACGCTTTATTTAGCACGTGTGTTTAGCTAGCCTTAACTAGACTTAGCCAAAAAATAATTAATCCTATCTCCTAGGCAGAAACACCCTTGTTCTGAGTAGTGTCGAGTACTGTCAGTCAAATAACTCAAAGAGGGTTTTCGGACAATAAGCACGGTCCCATCTTCCGGTGAACTCCACTATGCAAACTTTCAACCCTTAGCTCATGTCACAACTTCTCGTTACGTTCAATCTTCAACTCAGACAACACTTCCGTTCGACTGTTTTCCCCCCACAACAGTTGGGCGAAAAGCCTTGTGCGATGTGCATGTTCGACATCCGCAAATTTTCCCAGCCGGTCTGGGAAAAGTTTGGACTCGTTCAACATTTGAAGCAGACCAATCACAATGAAGCAAATGGAGAGGCTGCGGTGACATCACAGATTCACTCATTCCAAACCAGTTGAGTGAAGTGGAACAAGTTGAACGAAATAGTTGTGGGAATTGAAGATTGAACGCAAGGAGAAGGTGTCCTATGCGCTTAACCTCTCTACGGGTGAAAGCAACGCAATTGCCTTTCTACTGTATAGAATTCTGTGGAGAAAAAGATAGGGGAAGACCGAGGAAATGGTAGAAAGGTAAGCTTATAATGTACATGACGAAGAATGGAATAGAAAAAATCTGGAATGACTCCACTCGACTTTCCGAACATTTACGATTAAGATCATTACCAAGCATTTAAATAAATTGATGAATCATTCAAAGATATATACAAAATTGAAGCTCAATCGAATGCGCCGTTTAAACGCTAGCACACTTTCAAAAATTTCTCGCCATAGGCCATAATGCGAAAGAAATCTTTGTCTTAGCCCTGTAGAAAAACTATAAGTCCTATACACATCCAAATCAATACCGATCTTACGATGGTGGTTTATAACATATATACCCAATTTGAGCTCAATCGAATGTACCGTTTAAACGCTAGTGCACTTTGAAGAATTTCCCCCCGTAGGCCATGATGTAAAAGAAATCTTTGTCGTTGCCCTGTAGAAAAACTATAAGTGCTATATACATCAAAATCAATACCGGTCTTGCGACGGTGGTTTGCCACCTATATGCCACCCACACACACGCACACACACACACACACGCACGCACACACCTCGTAAAAATAGCATCAATGAATTCAGAAGACCTCAAAACGTGTCAATACACCAAAATCTCGAAGTCGAATTTTTTCATGATTACAATACTTCCCTTACATGGTACATGTTCGGAAAGTAATAAATATGATTTGCTTCAGGATTGAGAGAGTTGGAGACAAAAATTGAAGGATGTTTTTGACTGAAAAAAAACCTCACCACAGAGGAAATTCCTAGTACACAAGATTTATCATACAGTAATAATACAATGTTTTGGATTTTCAGATGCAAAATATTATAAAACTCCAAAAGGACTGACCTGGTATTCAGCAAGTTTGTTGGATGCTTCCATTGCAGACAAACCGACAACCATAGGTCCATGCTAAAATAATGAAAATTAATATCCATTAAAATAGTAATTTATTAATTCTTTTATTAATAAATTTACACACATACATTTATATATTTATATGAACAGGGCATCGCATTTAAGTTCTGACTGATTCTGATCAAATGTGGATCAGACAGTGGTGTTCTTCTGGCTAGTTTAAGCTGGCTGCGAAGCCCAAGAATATCAGTTCCCATACGGCCGTATTCACCAAGTACTTAACACCCGTGTTAACCCACCCAAACGAGGGTCAGGTGTCAAATGAATGTCTATTTGATGTCTATTTAACATCTGAAGGGGTTAACACGGGTGTCAAGTACTTGGTGAATACGGCCGTAAAAAGCATTATCCTAGGATTTTATTTTCGAACTTCAAAAAAGGAGGAGGTACTATGGTCAACCCGTATACATATATATATATATTTTAATGTACGTACCTACAGAGATAATTTTTTGCTGCGTGGACCTAGTTCAAAAATTCCTTTTTTATTGGAAAGGGGGAGCTCAGGCGTGGTCCCATATTAATTTGGTCACGTTCTGTTGATATTTTCATTCCGAAAATAATAAAAACCCCATGTGTTTAAATCATTGCTTAAAGGGTTGCCAGTAACGGTCTGGTCTTAATGCCAAAAGTCGGCAAAATTGACCTTTTTTAACGATTAATAGCCAAGTTTGACATCAAAAACAAGTTCGCAAAACTGAACTCTGCTTGGCGGTATCTTCTATATTTGGAGAGAATTGGCCAAAGCTTACTATTTTACCCTCGGAATGATGGTTTAGCTTAGAAAGGTTTGCCGGCATTGCACATATCAAAACTCGCCAAAGTTGGCCACTTTTGGTGATTTATCGAAAAGTTTGACTTCAAAAAACAAGTCTGCAAGACTGAAGTAAGCTTGGCGATATCTGCTACATTTAGCGAGAATTTGCCAAACCTTACTAATTTAGAATGGTAATAATTTTCCTCTTTGCTGAAGTAATTTGAAGTCTGTTTTCTTTAAAAAAAATTATACTTGACATATTTTACAAAGCAAGATTTCTGGAGAGAATTCAACGAAAAATTCCTTTCCGTTTCGTTACTGGAGTGTGACAGCCCATCACTGAAATCTAGTTTAATCCATTGGTACAAGAATATTATTTTCAACTGAGCTGATATACTGAATGTCCCCAAAAGCAAAATACACATCGATATGGAAAAAAATCTAGATAGACTGCCCAATGCCGAAAAGGGGCAGTCGTTGCCATCATACGATTTAACTACCAGCAACATGGCGGTCGGCTTGACATTTTTGACAGAGCTGGCTGTGTCAAAAATGTTCTTTAGCTCTGTGGGCCGCGACGGGCGATTCGAACGACCGCAAATATTGCTGGTAGTTGAGTTGAGCGATGGCAACGGGTGCACTTTTCGGCATTGGAAAATGTTACTGCTTCAAAGGGATAATGGAATCGATTCTGTTTTTACTTACTTCTTGGTAATCATGCTGGAACTTCTCGAATTCCACTGTGAAGCTTGACACATTTTCCGATAGTTGGATCTGAAACTGAGTTTTCATGTCCAGTAGCGAGTTCTGGATGTCGGTCGACATCTTATGAGTTTGAGACCAGGTGTATCGAAGATTTTCGACAGCTTCCAAGTCTTCCTTGTTGGATACTAAGTTGTAGGCCGAAAGAGTTGAGTAGCATTCCTAGGAAATAACAAGGAAGAAGGAATCGTTATGGAAAATTTTCTAATGCAGTATTACTTCCGGTAACCTCTATTAACTCTTTGATGCGCTACCATTTTCACGCCAACATAGAAGACCAACTGGATTAGATTGCCCAACGCTGTAAAAGGCAGCCGTTGCCATTGATACATTTAACTACAAACAACATAGCTGTCGATCGAATCACCCATCGCGTGCCACAGAGCTAAAGAACATTTTTGAGACAGCTGGCTGTGCGGCGGCTGTGACAAAAATGATCTTTAGCTCTGTGGCAGACGATGTGCGATTCGATGGATCGCCATGCAGTTGGTAGTTAAATGGATTGATGGCAATGACTGCACTTTTTCAGTGTTGGGACCATTTGTCCATATTTTTTGTGACTATCAGCTCTGAAATAAGGTGGATACAGGGCGTAACTGCCACGAATCAAAATGCTAACGGTACCGGTATCCGATTGGTGCCAATATTCAGAAGTCCTAATCTTCTGATGTGAATCCAAGTTGTGGCGGAAAACTCCTTGAAGGACTTAACGTCGTAACTCCAAACGGCACATTCACTGGCGTGAAATGTTCTTTCCTGGCAAACAAACAAACCTCTTATGGCTCTATTCGTTTTCCGTTTATAAACTGTTGGAAATAAGAACTAATTTATTTAGTGCAGCTAGTTTCCAAAAACGTTCCTGAACGAATGTCAGTTTATTTAGTTTCATTGCCTGGGTGATAGCGTGAATAAATAAATGTCGTCAGCAATAAAAACATTCATTTTTGAATTTACTAAAGTAAAAAATACAAAAAAAAGAAGATTTCTTGGATATACAAATCTAAAGGTGAAGGAGATATACAACTTCTGGAAAGTTGTATATCTCTGGTAAAATATTTACATATTCTTATATATAACAAAAATGCGCCTCTGGATAATAACTTTGATAGCCTCAGCAAACGTGTAAAACACATGTGTTTAAGATGCCGTCTTGGCAAGAAACTAAGTAATTCAGCTCTGAACTCAGTTTATTTAGTTTAAAACTAACTGAACTCAGTTTTGTTTCCGAACGTTTTCCAGTTTGCGAACTAAATAAACTCAGTTTCGTTTCCGGAAGGCTTATGCGAACAGTGTGTACTCGTTTGTCGTTGAGAAACGGAGGCATTGTCGGTTCCGCTCACCTCTATTGGAGCGATGGCGAAATCAATGTCCACCTCCCTCTCACGTATTTCCTCCAGCGCTGTTATGAGCTCCTTGATCTGTTCCGTCGTCTTGTACGGCTGCTGCAGCTTCTGCATGAACAGCTTCACCTCCTGGCTGCATCGCTTCATCTCGGCGTAGTACTTGTTGCGGCAGGCAGTTCCGTAGGCCTCGCACCATTTCCAGGACTCCTGCACCAGATATCTCTTCAGGGGCGCTGAAAAAGGAAGAAAAAAAAATACATACAAGATGTCCCCCAAAATTAAACGACCCTACTTTAAAGTTGTCTACAGATGAAACTCTTGTTGAGAAATTCATGAAGTTTTGTGTAGGACATAAGGAAGGTATGGGAATTTGTTGGAGCTAATAAAAAAATTCGTTTAAATATTCGCCACGAGGAGGCGTTCTATGGCCTCCGCGGTCCCCAGACCTCATTCCATTCGACTTTTGGGGTTTTGGGAGATTTTGTAACATTTGGTAAGTCGTGATAATCCAACAACTTTGCCTGATCTCAACGGCAGCATTTCATAACACGTTCGTAAACATTTCTTCGAAGATACTGCGGTCAGCTGTGGAACATGCTCTCTTACAATTCCAGATGGTAGCTGACAAGGATGCCCGTCATGTTGAACATGTTTTGTAGTAATAATATTTTTAAACTATCGTAAATGCATGCTAAATGTTTTATTCATTAAAAAACGCTCCCTGGTGGAAAACATTTCAACTATTTTTTTTTTTTTATTCGCTCAAACAAATTCCCATATATTCATCATGTCCTACACAAACTTTCATAACTTTATCAACGATCGGGTCGTCTGTAGACAACTTTAAAATAGGGTCGTTTAATTTCGGACATCCTCTACGTCAGGCGCGTAGCCAGGAAAAGTTTTCGGGGGGGGGGATATGCGCCTGGAAAATATTTCGGGGGGGGGATATGAACTTATATGTGTATAAATAGACGGAATTTCATCGCTAATCCAAACATTTCGGGGGGGATATATCCCGATATCCCCCCCCCCCCGGCTACTCCCCTGGTACATGCCAAGGGTGTTAATTTCTATCAATAACTCCTGAAGAGTTCATTTCTACCTAATTCGGGAGCCCATAGATGGCAGAACTACGGATCGTTAGCGGGGCTTCTTAGTTTTGAAGCAAATACCCAACAGAAGACCCCGAGACTTAGTTTGACCACCCTCAGAGGTATCGTTTTGTGTGGTAACTTGGAGGACATTGCGAACAAAACCTATTCAAGGTGCCCGAGTCACCATTAGCGAGCACGGCGATCTTTGGTTGGTCCCAGAATCGAACCCACTACCTTTCGGCTACGATATCGATTCCACACCCAACCGGGCTACATCGGCCGTTCTCCAACTTGATCCAACAATAGATTCAATCGGAATCAACGAAACAATTGTTATTCTGTTCAACAATGGAATCCTTATGTAGAACAACCAGGTGCTTAGAGTAGGGTCCCGGTGGTCTGTAACGAAGACAGCTGTCAGTCGAGAGCGAGCTGGACTGGATCTGGTTCCGGTCTCGAACAGGCAACACGTCGCTTGATTGAGACTGACATTCGGCTGGAGAGATTAGCTAGTCGGGAAACCGGACCCCGTTCGCGTTCCACCGCGAAAGACTTCCGCCAAAGAACCGTGTGGATTGTGTCTGGGTTTGGTTGGTTAAGGCTAAGGCTCTCTTGCCGCTGCGAAAGACTTCTGCCAAAGAACCGTGTGGATTGGTCTGGGTTTGGTAGGTTAAGGGATGCTACAGCTTTATTAGGCAGCGGACCGGCTTCTTGGCTGCGATGAATCTGATCTTATTAAGATCGCCGCTGCGGGTTGAGCCCACTGGGACCCTTTTTTTCTTTCTATCTCTCTGTCTCTCTCTCTCTCTCTCTCTCTCTCTCTCTCTCTCTCTCTCTCTCTCGTTTAACGACCATCCCACTATGGGGTTGGCAACAAAGTAATTGCATTTTCTTAGATAAAATGCAAAGAAATAAATTTTCAAAAAGTTTTTAATTAAAACAATCTATGTCTAAACATAGGATTTATATTTATTATAATTTAAAGCAAGAATTTTACTGGTAATATCTTTTTTGCCATCTATGAAAGATGGACATCATCCACTTTAGTTTCCCGCCTGTCCTCCTTCGAGGACGATAATCAAAACGTACTGAAATTAATTTTTAGGTGTTCCCTGGTCCTAACCCGCATTTACGTGAAGTTTCGAAGAAAACCACGGAAAACTCCGACCGCTTAGGACGGCGGACGCAACCTGGTTTCGAACCAGGCACCTTCCGTCTCCCTGTTCAAAGCGCTAGCGCTATGCCACTGGTGGGGCCGGCGTTATAGGATGGTTCTTCAGCCACTACACCTCCTAAACGGCAGTAATTTAGAACTAACTGATTTTCTCTGAGTTGTCTGCCTGTCTTTTAAACATGGATTATGGGGGTGAGGCACTTCTGCTTTAGGAGCCATTTGGACCAATCATAAATCCAGATTCGATCGATAGCGGCAGTACATGCCAGGCGCGTAGCCAGGAAAATTTTTCGGGGGGGATATGCGCCTGGAAAATATTTCGGGGGGGGATATGAACTTATATGTGTATAAATAGACGGAATTTCATCACTAATCCAAACATTTCGGGGGGGGGATATATCCCGATATCCCCCCCCCCCTGGCTACGCCCCTGCTCTACGTATATGTATACATAAATCGTAATCCCAAGTTAAAATTAGCGTAGATATGTCAGACCAGTGCACGAAGCCGTTGTGAGAGGTTACTTTAACGAGTGGTAGAAGAATTTTCTTTTTTAGGCACTTCTTTGGACACAATATATGTTGCTTAATCCTTCCAATTCCCAGACAGCTCAAACGGCTGTAAAATTAGGGTCCCAGAAACGGCCAGGCGGCTGCTTACAGTCCCTACACCCACCCCTCTTATTGAGAACTATCCATTTGCGAATGTCAAGATGGGAGAGCTTCTTTTGTGAGCTATTGTTACCCCTCTCCACCCTGTATTTCCGAATAGGTTCTATTTAAATATGCATACAGTTGTCCCTCTGGCATTCCTACCAAATATGGAAGCAGGATACGGATCCAGCAGTTTTGGAAACGCATCCCGGGAGCCATATTTGAAGATATATTGCCAAAAGTCACCAAAGCTTGGAGACTTCTGGCACAATTTAGAGGGAAGCACAGAACCGTTACTAATTATATTACAGGACTGAGGCGGGATCTTTGTCAGCATGACATAATTTAGTAAATCGAGATTTTTTTTTTCTTCGTACTTACTAAAACTTACTGAGGTCACTTACTAAGGCTGAGTGCTATGCAGCCAACGGTCATCTCGTCTCTTTCATCGTCGACGCTGTCTCTGACTTGCAGGTAAAACTTTATTTTGTCTTCGAAATCCATCAGATCTCTTTCAGTCGACATGAAAGCTTCAATCTCTTTACTGCGAACCTTTTTCCAAAGGTGGTCGTATTTGGAAAATACTTCTAAATGATGATCCACCTCCTAAATTAGAAGAACAATCTCCAGTTAAAAATTTTTATTTTTCCAACAGAAATGAAAGCTATAAGAATTTTATTTGCTACATGAGCTGCATTCCAGTACACCGAAAAAAATATACTAAAGAGAAAATTGGACTACACTTTCAGTGCCTTCTTGTTGTTAAATTAAATTTGAATTTGATTAGACTTTACTTCTTTCCATCCTCCGTTCCGAGGCAAGAGTACAAGAAAAAATGAATTTCATTGCTAGCCATAGACATGAAGGCGCCAAGCTAATCCAGTTCCTCCCACAGATTACTAAAATTTAGATGATTATTTTTCAATATACAGATTACTAAAATTTAGATTATTATTTTTCAATATAATCACCATAAAGATTCAGGCATTTTACTTACCGGTTGACAAGCTTTCAGCTTATCTCGTCTAAAATCGCTCCAGCCAATGATTTTGAAGTTTTCAACTGGTAGGTATTGGTCACTAGCTAAACACGAGGGATTTTAATCTGGTTTCTCCTGAAGAATTGTCTATGATGCTAGAGCTTTCAGAAGCTTTGATGAAGAAATCGTCTTCCGATTTGACGACATGTTGAAAAGTAATTATGCATGTGACATAGCATTGGTAATAAATTTATTCTTTTTCATTCATTACTTGTCTTTTGTTTTTATGGTACATCGGTGGTTGAAGATGACACATGCCTATAGAGTTCTCGGAATCTTAGAAGTAAACCGTCATTGAGCTAATGATTCAGTTTTGTAAGGATTAATTTAGAACACAAAGTGGTTCCCTTGCATACAAGAAGAATCATTTAAGTGATTTGCAAGAGTGAAGCAAGAGTTGAAGTGTGTTTGCAAGAGAGAGCAAATAGCTTCCTAACATTTCTCCGAACACACTGCGGTCAGCTGTGGAACATTGCTCTCTTACAATTCTACAAAGCAGCATTGCTCTCTTACAAAAACTATAAAACGTTAACGTATTTATTTTACCGTCTGGAACCTAAATCTATAGAATTTCTGTTATTTGCCCTTGTAAAAGAATTATCAATATTACAATTAATATTTTCGACAGGGAACATTTTTTATAAACTGTAAAACTACTACTCAAACTGAAAAACTATTAAAGAACTCAATCTTTTTTTCTTTTTTAATTAGCACAAACATTTGTAACTTATGAATGGTAACATGTTTTGACTGCATAGGGATCCTCAAGATATATATTAGGCTTCCAAACGTCTTAATCAGGCTGTAGTCTGTGGTCTATCACATCGGTTATCACTGCTTCAAAACCACACTTACACTTACTGTTCACATGCAACTTCGAGGACAGTGGCGTAGCCACGGGGAGGGGAAAGGAGGGTAGGGGTCAACCCACCCTTCACCCCCCATCCCCCGTGAGGAATTGTTTTGTTATATAAAATGTATTTTCTTTACTCTCTTCTCACACAAACGTATGAATTTGCATATATATGAGTTGCAGTAGTCGTAACCCCGCCCCCCCCGCATGAAAAATTTCTGGCTACGCCACTGTTCGAGGATATTTATGCCCAAGTAAAGCTGTTGCTCGCTGCTAAACTTTCTCATCATATAAAACATGGAACAACGCGATGTGCTCAAATAAGGTTGTGAGCTTTCATGATAATATATATTGGCCGCATACAACATGAGGCATCAGGATATTTATACCCAAGTCTTTTACTCTTTGGTAAACATGTTGGTCATATAAAACATGGAACAACTCGATATATATGCTCAAATAAGGCCGCGTACAACATAAAGCATCAAGATATTTATATCCAAATAAGTCTCTTACTCTTTGCCAAACATTCTGGTCATATAAAACGTGGAACAACGCGATATATGTGGTTAAATATAGTTGTAACTTTCATGATAACACATGCTGGCCGCATATAACATGAAGCATCAGCATATTTATGTCCAAGTAAGTCTCTCTGCCAAACATTTTGGTCATATAAAACATGGAGCAACGGGATATATAAATATTCAAATAATGTTGTATCTAATTAGTACTTACTGTTCACATACAACATATAGAGCAACAGGATATTTTTAATCACGTGTTTATAACCGTAAAAAACATCATGGAGAGCAGCTTACCAGCTTTGTGTTTTTGAGGCACATCTGAATTGCTCCACAGAGTTGTAGAATTTCTTTGTCCTCGGAAACCTGCCGGTAGAGCGTCATCATGGCCGCCGAAGAGTCCGACTTGCAGGACAGGGTTTTCTTTGGCCCTCCCATTCGGGGCTTCTCACTTCTCAATGTCTCCTGCAGCATGGTTATTAGATAGCTGTCATAACGGTCCTTTTTCAAAGGGTTTATTACATCCAACCAACAATGAGAGTACAACCAACTTTTTTACCGACTTCAAAAAAGAAGGAGGCACTAAGTTCAACACAGAATCACCCTACACACACACACACACACACATATATATATATATATGTAATAATAAAATAAACTTTTCTAATTTAAACTAATTTAATTTAATGTTATTTGAAAAAGCTTCTTTAATCTCGGTTGCTCTTACTGTAAAGTTTGTTTGTCGGCCATACAAATATTACGCTCGGAGACGAATTTTGAAGTTCCGTAAGGAGTAAAATTGTTGATTTAGCAGTATTTGCAGTTTTCCGTGGTTTTGTTACTGCGCGCTTTTGGAACTCCTGGGTAAGCAGGTGTTTCTCATGTCTTGATTGAAAATCTAGTTAACTAATTACATTTGAGAGTAACACCTTCGCGATCGTGCTGCACCCTGCAAGCAGGTGTAGTAACTAAGGAGTATTTAAGCAAGAGCTCGGAAATTTCGGGAGCTTAGCCTTAGCTTCCAGCTTTAGCTTTTAGACTGCGATGTAAGAAGATAGCCCCGGAGATAAAAGGTCGCCGTCCTGACTCATGCCCTCTGTCCGAACTTTGAAATAAACTATTCAACCTAGAACCCCAATGGATTTGTGTCGATCATTTCAACAAGGGATGGCGTAAGGCCATTTCTTATATATATATATATACAGGGTGATTCGAAATTAGTTTTACAAACTTTTAGGAGGGGTAGGATACAACAAGACGGTTCAGAATCACATAGCAATGGTCAACTCAGTGAAGATTCACAGAATACAACACAACAACTAAACAACGGAACAACTAATACAAAGAATAACAACTAAAACAACGAATGCTATAGCACATTTGCTAACAAAGCATACTCCTGCAGGCGTCTTTTGTAACACCCAAGAAAGATGGAGCTCACAGACCTAACAAGCAGGGTTTTTACAACCCCCGTTTTTTTTTTCAGGGGGTTTATAAGGGTTTTTGAGATTTATCAGTGTTTTTTTTTAAGGCAAGTGATGGAGTCTCAGAATGTTCTAATAAATTGTGCTAATTACTACTTACAATTTAAAGCAACTAATTGATTTAAAAAATCAATTACAGATCAAAAATAGTAAAACAATATTAATAAATTATAATTATCAATTATATATGAAGAAATGTGTAAATAATAATAACCAATCATGGTTTGCCTTTAGATAAATTGATTATTACTAATAATTTTAACATTAAAACAATTTTTAACCATAAAATTAAAGTTCGATATACTAGTGCTGAGTTAGAACTTTTAAACTAATATTTTGGTATGGTTAAAAAATCTGTTTTCATTTTGATTTATATGACAGGCATAAACATTTTCCATAAAAAATGTTTTTCTGAAATTTTTTTTCTTGGGTAGTTGTATTGGGGGGGGGGGGGGTTGCTGTTTATAAAATTTGCATGTGGTTTATTTATATGATGAGATGTATTACCTGTGTAATTAAAGTTGATATTTTAAAGTTAAAATTTTGAGAGTGGGCTTTTTCAAAAGAACCCACCCAGGTTTCCTCGGGTTGGGCAAAATCACAACACACCTGTTAACAAGGTAACCACATTTAAAAGTATTGCTTACGGCCTGTACTTCTTATTCGTGCTAACAAATTCTTTAACAAAAGCACTTTTCAGGAAAATGTCAAAAGACTTTTGAAACACCTTGCATACAAGTGAGAATGTAATGCAGTTTTCTCTTACTCTAAATTGCCACTGGCAAATTTTCCTTGATGAAGAAACGATCGCTGTAGCCGCGTCGTTGATCGTCTCTTGAACCTCGTCGACAGACGGCGACAAAATGATCGCGTCCACCCGGAGGTATACTTCCGACTTGAACCACGGAGTCTTGACGAAGTCTTTACTTGGGCAAAACTTCTCTGTTGATGAGATACATGTATATTATGGTTAGATAGATACCGAGTGACTTACAAAATCGCACAAATTAAAAAATAAATTAAAAAAAACAACAACAAACAGTGGGTGCAAACGGCAAACTCGTTGCACGAGTTTTCGAAAGAAAACTGGAATGTGTGTGTTTAGTGCTATCATCCCAGAAAACACACACAGGTTCTCTGAACGTCTATTAACGTTCAGAAGACGTTTTCTGAAAGTCTTCTGAACGTTAATAGACGTTCAGAGAACCTATGTGTGCTTGCTGGGATTGGTTATCAGTTACTTTTGCCTTTACGAACAACTTCAGTTTAGTCACCTAGGAGATGTGTTTGTTTACAATATGCGTATGTTGTTATTTTTATCAAGAAGTTTTTTGTGTATATTCAATATAAAATCAACAGGATTTAAGGAGAAAGAATGGCCATCATTGAAGTGCACTGATCAAAATTTAGAAATTTCTACTTAAACTTGCATTTTTTTCAAAAGTATTTAGCAAGAGAAGTTCAAATTTTGCTAATAACGGTTTAAATAAACTTCAGTTTCAACACTAAAATATGCATTTTTGAATTGACTAAAATGAAAAATACAAAAAACGGATTACCTTTGAAAAATTATGTACCTTCGTTTCAGTTTCTAACGCATGAATGTATTTCCTCCTCGAAAAAATAATATTTGCAGCTTCAGCAAACGTAAAATACTTTTCATAACAACATACTTTTCCATAACAATGGACGCCATTTATAAACAAAAACAACATGTAGCAAGTAATCGTCTCAACAAACTCAATGAACCTGCTCCGTGCTCAGTTTACTTTGTTTCAAACTAAACACACTCAGTTTTGTATACGAACGCTCTAGTTTTTAATACTGAATGCACTCAGCTTCCTTTAGGAACACTTTAGATAGGAACTCGTTGCACGAGTGTTACTTGGTTGGAGTTTACGAATGCGGCCAGTGATAAAAAAAAATTGCGGTCTTCACGAATATTATTGAGATAGATAGGATATTTTTAATCACCCAAAAAAAAAAAAAAAAAAGTAGTTCAGAAAGCTACCGATGGATGGCCCTAACACATATAATGCACATACGTTTCTGATTTAAAAAAAAAAAATCAAATCTCTCTATGATCCTATTTGTATAAACCACGATTTTTTAATGATTTTTTTTTTTCACGCATTCTTTTAATTTCGATGGTTTACATGTATAGGATTAGAGAAAGATTTTTTTTTCAAGATAGGAAATTTGCTTTATTTTAAATATGTCAGCACCATCTATTGGTGACTTTTTGTATTATAAAATTTTATCATTAAAAAGATCCCGATCTCACCCCCCCCCCCCATTCTATTCGTGCAAACCGCAAATTGTTTATTGTCATTTGGTTTCTTTTAATGACACTTTTAAAGTTTGCATGGATTTTGGACGCATTGACTGTATGATAAGAGAAAATGTTTATTGCCTTATATATGTATATCTTAAAGGCGGGCACTTGATCATCAAGTAGTCGTCACTACTAAGGCCCGAATTACTGGCCATTTTATTATGAGGGCACCAAGTGGGCAGCCAGCGTTACTCCTTATGAAGAGACTGACCAGTTAACACCCATGCAAAGGCCGGGATTCGAACCCGAACCCAAGGTGTGATAGAATGGTTATTTAGCCACTACACCACCCAGGCGGCACTGTTCTATATTAGCTCAGTATAGAAAATTACATTAAATGCCCAATTCCCTTTCTAAGCTTTTATACCGAATGCTGACTTTTCTAATTTAAAAGATCACAAAGAATTATTTTTGTATGTTTATTAGTTTCTTTATATATAAAAAGCGGAATTCCTATCAAGAATTCTCTTTATTCTTTTCAACTTATTCAGCCAAGTATTTTAAGTGTAAATTTTTCTTAATGTTCTAGTGATTTCCAACTTACCATTATAAGTCGAAGTAGTATAGAGCAAAGTTTCCAACGAATTACATACTGAACATATTACATTCTCAACTAGTTTCTTGTTGCACTGTTGCTGAAGACCTGCTGAAGCTTCAGCGATCTTTTTTTTCTGCTGCTTGCCTGAGGGTAAAAAAAAAGAATGTTTTAAAACCCCAATATTTTGTTTTGCTCATCGCTGACTCACGGACCGACTCTACAAAGCTATAAGATATCGCTAGCGTGGCATAAATTTTACATGCAAATATACGAGTAGTTTAGACTTGCGATTTTACATTTTAGGATCGAACTAACAGTCACCGTATAGTGATTTTTTGGGGTATAATAATACAGTATAACACACGGTAAAACTTCTGATAAAACTTCATTACCTTTCAAAAGTAATGTTACAAGTTTTATTTCACAAAAGTCCTATATTATGTGAGCCTTTCGTGACAGCGATGGATTAATGCAATTTTGTCGGGGGTGGGGGAGGGCAGATAGTTTGTTCTCCAAGAAAGTCAAAACTTGCAATGTTCCTTTCTCCAGTAAAGTCTTCTCCATGAAAGAAGCATTGCAAGTTTTGTGTCACACATAACGGGCTTCCTCATTGTTAGGTGTCGTGTTGTGTTATTGGATTAAGGGCAATTATCTGCACGAGGGATCTAGGCCTATGGGTGGGGTGCCCTCCGTGGGGGGTCTTTTTAAGGGGTCCTAACCCCGTCATTGTTGGATTGGACGAGCTTCTGCCAACGACAATGCCCTTCTTCCGTTGCCACTTCGCTCTCCGGACCTAATTCCAGGCGATTTTTTTATGGGGTTACATAAAAGATCGCGTGTTCGTGACAAAGACGCCTAAGGATCACAACTGCATTTGTTGCAAGCACGTATTATGGGGGGGGGGGCTACTAGCCGCCCCCAAATTGTTGAGAAAAAAAATTGAAAAGTTTAATGATACATCCTATATTGTCATTTTCCATATAAATGTATATATATATATTATGTAATGTATAAAAAGGTAATTTGGGTTTTACTAGTTTGGGTATTGTTCAAGCGGGTACTTTCACTGTAAGTTTTGCTTTCCTGTCATACTTGCCACGCGCGCTCTGGAGCTATGTTTTATTTATTTTGCTATTTGTCAGACATCAGGCCGTCGATTCTGAGTTCTTTAGATGTACACGTGTCCTCACGCCCTCGTAGCCCCGGATGCGGGTCATGTTGGTAAATGTGTGTGGTTCGATCAGAGATAAGAGAGAGGAGGAGTTGTGTCTTCGCAGACCACGTGGTGTGGTAAGCGTAAATACTCCCGCACATCGAAAATCGGGGGACTTCTGCCACTGGAACTGCTTCATGAGTCCACGCTGATTCTTGTACCCGTCTCCCCTCCCCTCTTCTCATTCTAAATTGTAACTTAAATGTAATGTTCAATAAACCATATTACCTGCCTTAACTCTGAAACTTTACTTGAAATATCTGACGTCTCAAATATATGTCAATCTTCTAACCAACCGCCCCCACCGACAAACTAACTGCCCTCTCCCCATGCACTCTGATCCCCGACAAAATTGCATTAATCCGTCGCTGTCACGAAAGGTTCACATATTGAAGTTCTGTGAAATAAAACATTTCTTTTTCCAATGAAGTCAACTTTGTTGCTATATTGGTAATATATATATATATATAGATAGATAGATGGATAGATATTATAAGCCTTCAAAACCCGGGAGGGAATTCTGACACACCCTGTATATAAATATATTTTTATATATTTTTTTCAATAGTTCGTGTCACTATCTATGAGATGTCAATTAAAAACACACATATAAACAAAATTTTTGTTGCAAAATAAAGTAAAATATATATTTTATAGAATAAATTAATATTTAAGAAAAATTTTAAATTTAGAATTTTTAAATTATATTTTAAATTTAAATCTGAAACAAATCTTACTTTCCCCCATATATTTCGGTTAAAATTTTCAAAAACTTTCTCACTTTTAATATTAATTCATCCTACAGATACTGATACCAGTTATAGCTATACAAAAATTCTTGAAGATATGAATCACAGCGAAATTATGTTATCTTACGGATAGTCCCTAAAAAATGCGTTTTGAGAATATGCAGTTTAAAGTTCTCTTATTGCGTTCAAATATAAAACTTCCATAAAGAATTTTTATGTGTATCTCCGATTCTAGTTGGAATAATTGCATGAGATCGGGGTCCAAATGCTCAAAAGTATGTATGATTTCAAATAAAATTAAAATTGAAAAATCTGTTAAATAATATAATCCCTAAATGATATAAAGCCCCACTTTACTTCTTTCCTCTTCCACTTCGAATGTACTCTCCCTGACATAAACCTCAATGACTTCTTGCACAGCGTCCTCCACAGCTTGACTTCTCTTGTCCAAGAAATCTGCTCCATCTCTGGCCGTGTTCTAGAACAAAGGGGAGAGGGAAAAATCAGAACAATTCGTAAATCGGTGGAACAAATTTGCCATATAAGTAATAAACTTTCCATTTTTTATGCTTTATATGTTCAATTTCTATCTAATGCTGACAACTTTTGACAAAAATGCAGTTGTCTGTCTTTCTTGTTTTCATGGATTATGGGGAAACCCAAATCCAGATTATATCGTTAGCAGCAGTATCTGCCAAGGGTATTAATTTCTACCACAAACTCCGAAGAGTTCATTTCTACCCCATTCGGCAGCCGATAGATGGCAGCACTACAGGTCGTTCGCGTGGGGGCTTCTTTATTTTGAAGTAGATACCTCGCAGAAGACCCCAAGGCTCAGCTTTGCCACACCCAGAGGTACCGTTTGTTTGCTTGGGAACTTGGAGGTCATTGCGACCACGACGTATTTAACGCGCCCCAGTCACCATAAGCGGGCAGGGCGGTCTTTGGTTGATCCCAAGATCGAACTCACAACCTTTCGGTTATGAGATCGACGCCTCTCCCAATTGGCGACCCTCAAAATCCAGTTGGTACACGAAAAGAATAATTGCTACTTGTGGGTTGTAGCGGCTACCGAGCTTGTTTGGCGACATTAGAATTAGGTCAACCATAGAGGAGGAATAAGTAGAGACATGTATGTCACGTGACGCCCTTGGAAATACGTTTTCATCTAAGCCACCGATGGCATCGCTCCACTCCTTGCTGCAATTAGCTGTAAGATATCGCCATACGATGATGTGAAGTGGCACCATGAACGGAATTTAATCATTTACAGGAGTTTCGAAAAATCAAATGCACCAGTCTTTGGAGCGCTTGCTTTTAAATCTCTGTCAGATGGTTCAAAGTTGTACTAAAAGTTCTTAATTTTTTGTATAACCGTGATTAAAAATAATTGTGGGAGAAAAAAATGGTTTTGGCAAGAAAATGTTTCATACAGAGGGAAAGATCGAATGACATGTTGTATGACATGACCTATTAAAACCCCTTAATTTTATAGCAAATATTTAAAAAAAAAAATTCTGATTTGCTTTAATTTATACGTTATTTTCGGATTTTCCATTAATATGTATATAATATACAGTGAAACTTCAACGAGCGACCACCTCTATTAAGGGACTCCCTACTTCAAAGAAAATTTTTTTAAAGCACCGATTTTTTACCCTATCTATTTAATGTTAAAAATCCCTCTAGAAGAGACCGCACAACCCTCTATAAGCGACCTATCCCACTTTCCCATCAAGAAATTTTCTTGCGTTTTTCCGAAAGTAAAACGGGTTCATATAAGATGGATTCGTATAACATGGTGGAGAGAAAAATTCTGACCTCGTTCGAATAACACGTTAAAAGAGGCTCGTATAACACAGTAAAAAAATGGGATAGATTCGTAAATTTTTTAAATATTTATAAAAAAAATTAATAAAAAATATTTTTGTGTAATTACTTACATGTACTAGTATGCAATTTCATAAATAACTGCACAGACAATATTTTTTTAGCTACCATATGTTTATATGTCTCTGAGCGACCACCTCTCTCTTAACGACCGATTTTTCGCGGAACGGAGGGTGGTCGCTCCAGAGAGGTTTCCCTATATCTTGGTATTCAAAATGCCTTCTGTGCAATTCGGCATCACAAATATTTAGTAATAGGGTGTTTAAAAGATTGCTTGAAGTTAATGAAACTTCCATGTCTAGAAAATACCACACTGCACACAGTAATCGGAATATACAGTCATTTGATTAGTTAATAAGAGTTATTGCAATCAAGGCTTACCCTGATCAAATCAAGAAACATTCTTGTAGATGTAGGTTTGTCTGTTGGCAAAGGACATAGAATAACTTCAGCTACTTGAGAAAGAACATCTTCTACACGGTGTTTCAGAATATTTCTCAATCTGAAAGAAAAAAAAAATACACAAGCGCAAAAATAGGGTGTAAAGTTAAGAAATGTCTCATCATAATTAGAATTACTCGACTAATTGCACATGACTTGGCGCCATTTGTTAACAAACATGACTTGGCGCCAGTGGCGTAGACAGAAATTTTTCATGGGGGGGGTGTTACGAATACTGCAACTCACATATATGCATACATGTGTGTGATAAGGGAGTGAAGAATATTGAGTGAAGAACATACATGGGAAAAAATTCCTCATGGGGGGGTTATGACTCCCCCTAATTCCCCCCCCTTAGCTACGCCCCTGATTGGCGTTTATGTATGCTTAAATCCACAATGACTTCAAGAGTTTAAATAACCATAAAAACACTTAAAGTGAAGTATCTGAAAAATAACAAGCAACTTCAAGGGGCTAAATAACTACGTTGATATTCTTTTAAAATATCTATTCACCAGACCGTTGTGGCGTCATAAATAAAGAGATGGAGCCCGTTTGCTCACTCAAAATACTTTAGTAGACGGCACATACAAACACATAAAATTTGAGTTGGAAAATTACACAGTCAGATGGCGGGTTCGGGCAAAATCTGGCCATTACCGGCCTAACACCTGAGGAAAATTACCTCTGTACTCGTCACTGTCTCCAGACCCTCTAGCCTCTCTTGAGCTGCTCATCTCGGCACTCGGTTGGAATCTCAAGTGTATTTCGATCACGTGGGATGCTTGAAGTAAGTGTTCGACAGTTATGAGATTCCTCGCGTCACTATAGTGTCCAATTCGGAAGAGCCCTTGAAACACTCAGAGATTTATTCGTTCTATAACGTCATAATTGCACTTTATCAGAGATTTAGCCTCTTATCGAAGATTTTATGAGACCGCACAGATCAGAGGTTATGGGAGATATTCAAGTATTGAGGGGTAAGAAGAAAAAGGAGTACTAATTGTTCATAATTATTCAGACAACGTCACACCGTCGAACGAATGGGACGGTGACGACAGGTTTTAGGACGACAGGTTTTTAGGCTCGGTTCTTCATCCTAAAAACCGAGTGTTAATTGTTATGGGGATCGTAAAGTAATGTCGTGTTTTACATGAAATTCAAACAAATATATTTTCAACAATTTTTTAATTACAGAAAAAAAGTCCTGGCATTTCCTTTCAGGTATTCGTAAGTGTTGTATTTAACAGCAAGAATTCCATGGATATCTCGTAATTCTTTGAGATCATCGAAATACGTTTAAAGAACGTTTTGGCCAACTATCTCCAATAGGGAACGAATTTTAGAAAATGCTATATATTCCAGCCCATATGTTGAAATACTCACGTACATGCCCCATTTTGTATCATTAGCTTTGGTATTTATGAATTTTAGGTATGACAAATACTGACAAACGAATATAAACTGCACTACTTTCTAAATTTATTCCCCCCACCCTAATAAGCTGAACTTCAGCTTAGAGATGTGACATTCGAATGATTTCTATAATCGATTATTACTATTCGGATGGGATGTATAATCGATTAATCGACTAGTGAATATTTGTAGTTTTTACTTTTCGAATAGTATTCGAGATTTCACTATTCAAATAGTAATCGTGATTTCATATCTGCAAACGCTTCTGATTTTATCGGAAGATTTTCCACTACTAATTTACTTAACAATTTAAGCTTAAAATAAGTCCAAATTTTTAACGTAAGGTAAAACTGAAAGATTGCGGTGGAAAATCTTTCAGAAAATCCGGAAGAGTGATATGAAATAGTGAATAAATAAACCGTATATCTGCACGGCATAAAGCTTATGCTAACTAATCTGACAATTTTAGGAGGGAGGGATATATCCTGATATCCACTCCCCCACCCCCTGGCTACGTCCCTAGTTTATTTCATAAACTGACACTGTCTTTTGCAAGCTTGTCTGCGCGATTGATCAGATTAATTATAGTTTTTCTTTTGGCAACACTGAAGGGAAGAGATGGACAGTTGGCTGTTTACATTTTCCTCAACTGTAGCATTTTTACATTCCGAACATGTGCTATACAAGGAAAGTATTGTAATAAAGAAATAATTCGACTTGTTGGCTGGATTAACGAGGTTTTGATATATTTACACGTTTCGAGGTCTTCTGGATTCATTTATTCTATTTTTACGAGATGTATGTATGCATATGTGTGTGTGTGTGTTTGTGTATATGTGAGTGAAAACGATAGCTCTTAAACGGTGCATTCGATTGAGCTCAAATTTGGAGTATATATTATAGACCACCGTCGCAAGGCCGGTATTGAGTTTGGTGTGTATAGAACTTATAGTTTTTTTATAGGGCTACAAAAGATAATTCTTTTACATTGTGGCTAATGGACGGAAATTCTCGAAAGTGCGCTAGCGCCTAAGCGGTTAATTCGATGCAGCGCTAATTGGGTATGTATATTGTAAGCATCTCCGTCACACAACCTGTATAAATTTTTGGTGAGTGTACAGCTAATAGTTTGTTCACAGGGTAGCAAAAAATAATTCGTATACATTACGGCTTAAGGACGCAAATCTTTTAAAGTGAGCTAGTATCTAAATGGTGCAGTCGATGGAACTCAAATTACGTACGTATATTATAGGTCACTGTCTTACACAATGCGTAAATTTTAGTATGTGCGCGGCTTACAGTTTCTGTACAGGGCTGAAAAAGAATTCATATATATTATGGCCTATAGATGCAACTTATTTAAAGTGCACTAGTGTCTGCACACTACTTCCGATTGAAATGAATGAAATTTATTTAAGTGCTTGGTAATGATCAAGCGTTCGTAAAATCGAGTGAAATCACTCCAGATTTTTATTTTTACCGATTTATTAGTTCTTTCTGTGCAGAGATTCCGCACGTGTAGCATTTTTGATTTCATTGAAACATGTTTTCCCCAACTGAGGAAGCAATTCACAGAATTTGAAATCGAATTAATACCGTCTCGTGTAGATAAACATAAGGAAATTCTAAATAAGGAAATAACGAATTCCGTAACAAATAGGCAAAAACAGGATGCGTGGTAGGCTGTAGTAATTGATTTCAATAACCAGTCACAACTAAGTAAAATAAACGGCCACACAGCTGTTAACCCTTTAACGCGCAGTGTTCCCGCTCTGGGAAGACCCAACTCTGACGTTTTGACTGTTGCCAGTCACGAAGAATAGATTGGATTTCTATAAAAATAGTGGCGGGTGACATAGCTCCACGAGAATCCTTTACTTTTTAGCTCGTCATTTGCCGTCAAAAGATTATTTTTAACAGCACTGACATCTGCCGAAAAATGGAAGAATGCGAGAACAGCCGGATAGATTGCCCCATGCTGAAAAAAAGGGTCAGCCGTTGCCATCGCTCGACTTAACGACCAGCAAGAGGGCGGACGATCGAAACGTTCATCGCGTGCCACAGATCTAGAGACCCTTTCTTTGACGACAGCTGGCTAGCCAGCTGTCGTCAAAGAAAGTGCCTCAAAGGGTTAAATCTAACACGCTCAGGGAAGCTGAGCCCATGACTGAACTTCACTGCGCATGCATCAAAGCGGGAATGATTCAGACAGAGGGAGCTCTTTCAAGAGCTCTAATCTTACCTGACGAAAAGGGACTCCACGTGTGACACCTGCTTGTCGTAGTTTCGAATGAACGAGTCCAGATTCAAGCTGGACCAAGTGAGACTGTTGACGCCTGGCCTCAAAATCTCATCCAGCACTTTCAAGTGTATTTCGAGAAGGGGCATCAGCTCTTCTCGCGGAAGGCTCTTCAGCTGGTTCCGCCGTCTCAGCAGTTTCTAATCAGAAAAGCAAAAACTTTTTAAAGAAAATCTATTTTATTTTAAGCAGAAAAGCTATTTTATTTTAAGCAGAAAATCTATTTTATTTTAAAGTCTAAAATAATTCTTCTTTGAATCGAAAACAGTAAAGCTATTTTATTTTAAGCAGAAAAGCTATTTTATTTTAAAGTCTAAAATAATTCTTTGAATCGAAAACAGTGGGTCTCTGCCTTCGGAGGTATTGGCCACTACTGAGGCCGGAGTTCTCGGTCTCTGAACTATGGGGACACCTAGTAGGTGGACCAATGTTGACCCATATGAAGGGGCGGACACTATGATAGCCCCGAACAGTCTAGAATCGAACCTCGAACCGAGCGCCGGGAGTTGATTCCGAAACCGTAGTACTAGGCGCGCAGCCAGGAAAACTTTTCGGAGGGGGATATGAACTTATATGTGTATAAATAGACGGAATTTCATCACTAATCCAAAAATTTCGGGGGGGAGGATGTATCCCGATATTCCCTCCCCTGGCTACGCCCCTGCGTAGTACGGTGCTTTATCCACCATGAAAACTGGTCGCCCCCCCCCTACGATTTTGTAGGTGGGGGCGACAAAGTAATCGCCCCCACCTACAAAAATTGCATTAATCCGTCGTTGACTGGTGGTGACGTAACTTTAAAGTCGGTTATTACTTTCCGAACATATACCATGTAAGGAAAGTATTGTAATCATGAAAAAATTCGACTTCGAGATTTTGGTGTTTTTACACGTTTTGAGGGCTTCTGAATCCATTTATGCTATTTTTACGAGATGTATGTATGTATGTGTGTATGTGTGTGTGGGTGTATGTGTGTTTATGTGTGAACACGATAGCTCCTGAACGGAGCATTCGATTGAGCTCAAATTGGATATATATGTCATAAACCACCGTCGCAAGACCGGTATTGATTTGGGTGTGTATAGGACTTATAGTTTTTCTACAGGGCTACGACAAAGATTTCTTTTACATTATGGCCTATGGGGGGAATTTCTTGAAAGTGCGCTAGCGTTTAAACGGTAGATTCGATGGAGCTCAAATTGGGTATACATGTTATAAACCACCGTCGCAAGACCGGTATTGATTTTGGTGTGTATAGGACTTATAGTTTTTCTACAGGGCTACGACAAAGAATTCTTTTACATTATGGCCTATGGGGGGAATTTCTTGAAAGTGCGCTAGCGTTTAAACGATACATTCGATTGAGCTCAAATTCGGTATACATGTTATAAACCACCATCCTAAGACCGGTATTGATTTTGGTGTGTATAGGACTTATAGTTCTCCTAAAGGGCTACGACAAACTTTCTTTTATGTTATGGCATAATGGCATATGGGGAGAAATTATTGAAAGCGCGCAAGCGTTTAAACGGTGCATTCGATTGAGTTTCAATTTGGTATATGTGTTTGAATTATTCATCGATTAAAATTTATTTAAGTGCTTGGTAATGATCTTAATCGTAAGTGTTCGGAAAGTCGAGTGGAGTCACTCCAGATTTTTTTATTTTACTTTACATTTTTACTTTTTTATTAATGACTATGTCATTTTATCTCTCACCCCCTTTATTGAAAATTGTCCGAAAAATGTGTCCCAAAAATGCGACCTAATTTTACATATATTTAAATACTATTAGTTCACAACAGCTTTAATCTATTGTAACACTATTTAGTAAGCTGTGTAGAATTGGCATCCCATGTATTTTGCTATCAATAGGTTACAATCCTAAAAATTTCAACATAGGGTTACCAGGCGAAATACACGAAAGATGAGAGATAAAATGACATAGTCCATTAATATCGTTTTAATAGGGCAATAATGAAACTAAAAAATTAGGGGGGTTCAGGGGGTCTCCCCCTGACGAGGCTCGAACAGCCAAGTTATTTTTTGTTAAAATTATACTTGTTATGAAAGGGATATTTTTGAAATTTCTGATTAAATTTTTTATCCGATTCTTTTCAGTTTAAATAATTTAACTACAGTGAAACTTCTATGAGCGACCACCTCCAATGACCTTTTTTTTGAGGAACCGATTTTTGACCCAATTTACATAATGTTAAAAAAAGTCCTCTAGAGGAGACCACACAACCCTCTATAAGCGACCAATACGGAAATTTTCTTTCGTTTTTCCGAAAGTAAAACGGGTTCATGCAGGATGGATTTGTATAACACGGCGGAAAAATTCTGATATTGTTTGTATAACCCGTTAAAAGAGGCTCGTATAACACGGGACGGATAAGATAATTTTAAATATTTATTTAAAAAAAATGATTTTAAAAAATATTCTTGTGCAGTTACTTATATGCATTAATATGCAATTTCATAAATAACTGCACAATCAATATTTTTTAACATTATTTTGGCTATCAAATGTTGAACCCTTTAACGCGCAGTGTTCCCGCTCTGGGAACACCCAACTCTGACGTTTTGACAGTTGCCAGTCACGAAGAATAGATTGGATTTCTATAAAAATAGATGCGGGTGACCTAGCTCCACGAGAATACTTTACTTTTTAGCACGTCATATCCCGTTCAAAAAGGGTCACGATTCTTTTTAACAGCACTGACATCTGCTGAAAAATGGAAGAATGCGAGAACAGCTGCATAGATGGCCCAATGCCGAAAAAAGGGCAGCCGTTGCCATCGCTCGACTTCACTACCAACAAGAGGGTGGACGATCGAAACGTTCATCGCGTGCCACAGATCTAGAGACCCTTTTTTGACGACAGCTGGCTGCGCGGCAAGCCTCGATCGTCCACCCTCTTGCTGGTAGTTAAATCGAGCGATGGCAACGGCTGCCCTTTTTACAGCATTGGGAAAGGGTTGCGCCTCAAAGGGTTAAGCAGATCAGAGGTGATTATCCTTATTATCATTGTTATTTTACTGTTATTATTAAAAATCTACATTGACCAACCTCCAGCGAGCAGCGATGTTGCTTCATCACATTCTGCTGATACAGAGCCGATTTTGCGACGGGCGGAATTTCCAGGTTCATCTGACGCATGAGGTCGGCCTCTCTGATCAGAATGAACAGCTGTTCGTTGTTGTTGAGGACGTACTCGTGGGTGTCGGGATGAACTTCCAGAATGTTCGACAGCAAACAGTTTGACATGAGAGAAGCCTGCATGTAGAGAAAGAGAAAGGAGCTGTAATAGAATGTTTTTGTGGTCATAGACAATGGTCGCTTTAAAATATCAGGTACATTTGTTTGGAAAAAAAATATCAGGTAGTCTCTTCTGTTGAAACTACCGCGGGATTTACTAACCCATTTGTGCCCAGATATTTTTGCGACTTTCTTCGATTTGTGCTAATACCAGCAATAAAGGCCGCATTCGTAAACGCCAAACGAGTTACACTCGTGCAATGAGTTTCCATCTAAGGTGTTCGTAAAGGAAACTGAGTGCATTCAGTTTATTATCTAGAGCGTTTGTATACAAAACTGAGTGCGATTAGTTTCAAACGAAGTAAACTGAAACCGGATCAGGTTCCTTTAGTTGTTTAGAGAAGATACACTTGCTAAAGGTTGTTGCTGTTTTCAAATTGCGTCCGTTGTTATGGAAAAGTATGCTGTTATGAAAAGTATTTTACGTTTGCTGAAGCTGCAAATATTATTTTTTCGAGGAGGAAATTCATGCGTACGTTAGAAACTGCTACGAAGGTACATATAATTTTTCAAAGGTAATCATTTTCTTGTATTTTTCATTTTAGTGAATTCAAAAATGCATATTTTAGTGTTGAGATTGAAGTTAATTTAAACCGTTATCAGCGAAATTTGAACTTCTCTTGCTAAATACTTTTGAAAAAATGAAGTTTAAGTTGAAATTGCTAAATTTTGATCTGTGCACTTCAATGATGGCTACTCTTTCTTTTAAAAATAATGTTGATTTCATATTGAGTATGTACTAAAAAACTCTCCAAAACAAAAATAACGTATTTGCGAATTGTCAACAAACACCTCTCCAAGGCGACGAAACTAAATAAATTGAAGTTGTTCGTAAAGGCAAAAGAAACTGATAGCGACTGATAGCACTAAACACACGCATTCCAGTTTTTTACGAAACCTCGTGCAACGAGTTTGTCGTCTACGAATGCATCCAAAGATAAATTTCTAATGTCAACTTCTTGAACAAGGGATGGTTTTTAAAAATCATTATGTATAAAAATTGAAATGCCAACATCCTACTGGGTCATGTTAAAATATTTTGTAGAGTTGAGGCTCAATACTCGTGAATAAGGGCTAGGAAAAATAAATAACGTTTTCGACTGATAGCGAAAATGCCGTCCCAGAAAAGGGACTCTAGGCATAAATGGGTCAACGTAAACTTGTGGGTACCTAGTTGTAAGTCGTCCACTGAAAAGCATTCAATTAGATTCCGACGTCCCACTAAAGACCACCGTGTGCATGCGGTGTACGTGCACATTAACTCCATGGTTGTAAAAGTCTCTCGCCGGTCGATAGCAGTTTCTGAGGATTGCCAATGTTCAGAAGTTTCCTACCTTCTGTTGTGGATTCAAATTGTAAAGGGAAACTATATAAAGGATTTAGGTAGCTCTAAAGGACGCGAGCTGTCTTCTCCTGGCAAACAAACTTGCCTAGCTTGTCATAAAAACTTGTTCGAACCATTAAATCACTGGTGTGACGTCCAGTGGGAAGCTTGCGGCTTAGAGGTAGGTTAAAGGCCTGCCCAGGTCCACCTCTATTCTAATCGCTTAAGCTTACGGTCGTGGATTCCCACACATATCCTCCCAGCAAACACACACAGGTTCTCTGAACGCCTATTGACGTTCAGAAAACGTCTTCTGAACGTTAATAGACGTTCAGAGAACCTGTGTGTGTTTTCTGGGCTGGTTGTTTAAATTTCCTTTCTCTGGGTAAGTAAAAAGTTTTATTATGTTGTCCATTTTACTCGACGAGGATTTATGAGCGGTTATTAACCCAAGCACACAAGTCCGAAAATAAATATTCCAAATACAACCACAACACACTGTCTCGCCATGGCACAGTGGTTATGTCACTCGAAATGGTAGACGGGCGAAGTGTCCGGGTTCGGGTCCCATCGCTCGTCCGTCGACCTAACCGTTCGGAAGTTTTCTCCGAAACTTAGCGTAAATACGGTTAAGACCCCCACGGAGGGATCCCCCCCCCCTTGTGTTGTCCTTCTGACGAAGATTTATTGGCGGGTTTCGAGGTAAGCACACAAATCCGATATACATGTTCACAACAAAAACCTCATCCAGTGCCCGTCTTACTGAATCTGAAATATTTTTTACGCAGACAGTAGTGCACAAATTGCAGAATTTTAACCAATTACTTATTTAAAAAAGAACTTTTACAAATCACTGCATTAACTATAAAATTAATTTTATAACTAATCTTAATAGTTAAGTATGATAGCAAGACATACCTCTTGAAACCAGAGTTTGTGTGTGTCGTGCTCGAACTTCGCCAGCAGGGCGTGAATTTTCTTGTACTTCTGCAGTACTTTTTTGCCCAGATCAGTATCCAGTATGCTGCATCGTTTCCTTAAGCCCTCCACGGGCAGTTCGATTCTGGTACGGAGTTGGCGGCACCAGTTTATTTTGCCTAAAATGCACAATTGTTTCTAGAATCATGTACAATGTCTTTCAAAAGTTTTCATACCCTTACGATTTTCAGTGAAATAAGGCTCTATTAATTAAAATTTTAACAGAATGGGTATTTAATAATAAGGTCTTTAATGTACTTTTTAACAAAACTACGTGAAACATTTTAAAAACAAACCGCAAAACTTTATTTTTCAGAAATCATTAATAAACAAGTAACACAAATTTTATCTCATAAGTTTTCGTATACTTTAAAATTATCTCTACATATTACTAAATAAGTATTCTAGTTTTTGTTTCATTGCTGATAACCTTTAGCATTCACAACAGATTTTAAACGGCTGGAAATAGATTTCACTTCGCTAGTGTTTTTGTAATTTCTGAATCAATGCTCCTTCATTCTTCGACCATTGCTGTTTTCAGTTCGCTTTTTGCTTTAATGTCGTGTTTTTCGTAATTATAGCCTGCAGATCTCACCAAATATGTTCTATTGGGTTTGAACCTGCCGGGAGAGTCGGTGTTTCCAAAACTTGTGGACAACTGTTGAGAGACACCAGAGACGAACGCTGAAAGTTGCGTGCTTAGGATCGTTATCTTGATAAAGCTATTTCCAACACCGAAATTTGGGCTGATAATTTTAAATTGCCTCTTAAAATACACTCATGTCCATAAATTAAGGATAATTCAGAATCACACAGAAATTGATCTCTAAAATAAAAATTTCACCTGTGGAATGATCACACACATCTTGAAGAAGAATATGCAAATTACAGGAAACCACCAGATGGCGTGGATGGTACGTCACAATGACGAGAGTGTAAGAGAGGGGTATATAAGGAATGGTGGCAGAGAAGTAAAATTGTTCACAAGCGCTGTGAAAGCCTTTCAGTGCAAAAACCGCATAGTTATGGCACAAAGGAGGCATTTGGATGATGTTTTACGTGGCAGAATTATCGGACGATTGGAATGTGGACGTACCCACTGGAAGTATCCGAGGAACTTGGAATCGCCCAGAGTGTCATCTCCAGGCTTTGGCAACGATTCCAAGATGATGGTAATGTGAGTAGACGTTACAGCACAGGTCGCCCCCGAGTTACAACGCCGAATGAGGACCGCTATTTGGCAGTTACTGCCAAAAGAAACAGACGGAGTACAGCATCAGACCTGTCTCGTCAGCTCTCTTCAGCTACCGGTACGACAGTTTCAAAGCAGACCGTGTACAGACGCTTAGGGCACATTGGTCTATATGCTCGTAGGCCTGTCAGATGTGTTCCACTTACCGCAACTCACTGTCGCCTGCGATTAACCTGGAGTAGAGAGCATGCATTGTGGACACCGCAACAGTGGTCTTGTGTGATGTTTTCCAGGTTTAGTTTGGAGTCTGATTCTCGCCGGACATTCATCTGGAGAGCGCCAGGTACCCGTTACCACCAAGAGAACACCATTGAAAGACACCGTTACGGTGGTGTAGGATGGGGAGGAATTATTCTTGGTTCCAGAACTGACCTGCATGTTCAGAGTGGAACGATGACAGGCCACATCTATCGGGATGTCATTCTGGAACAACATGTACGTTTGTTTCGGGGCGCCATGGGTGCTGAATTTGTGTTTATGGATGACAACGCCCGTCCTCACCGTGCAAACATTGTAGACGAATGCCTTCAATCGTAGGATAACACCCGTATGCATTGGCCAGCATGCTCACCGGACTTGAATCCAATAGAGCATATGTGGGATATGCTTGGCCGACGAATTGCAGCCCGTCAACCCCCTCCCATCTGTCTACCGGAACTTCGGAGTGCATTGCTTGATGAGTGGTGTAATATTCCCCAAGATCAGATGGATCATTGGATACTCAGCATGCCTAGGCGTTGTCAGGCCTGTATTGCATCGTCCGGGAGACATACTCCGTATTAACCATCCTACTAACCATGTTATACTGTTTTTTGTAAATAGGTTCTTTTTTGAAATTTGGTCAAGGGAGTAAAACTTGCAATTTTTATTAATTATGTCAAACATATAGCATCATTTTTGCTCTTTACTTTTTGTTTAATAAATAGACTTTACAAATAAGTCAAATTTGTTTTGCTTCTTTCTCTTTCTTTGTCTGAACTTCATTATCCTTAATTTATGGACATGAGTGTATTTACGCAAACAGCATGATTCATTATGAAATCAATTAATACCCAACTACCTAGTCCTCATGCTATCATGCACCCACCAGACAAGTATTACTCCACCGCCATGCCTAACTGTTCCAAAATATTGGAAATTTTCTCATTCTTTCTATAGAATTATACGCATATCTGAGCCAAAAATATTGAATTTTGCTTTCATCTGTAATTTAAAGGGTTTTAAGGACATTTAAAGGGTTCATAGGGATCCTGGATTTGCTTAAATTACGAAAAAGTTGTCCTGTAAGTCCCCTTTAAAAGTTGTCCTGTCTTTTATTAACTCTTTGAGGCGCAACCCTTTCCCAATGCTGAAAAAAGGGCAGCCGTTGCCATCGCTCAACTTAATGACCAGCAAGATGGCGGACGATCGAAACGTTCATCGCGGGCCACAGACCTTTTTTGACGACAGCTGGCTGTGCGGCACAGCCAGCTGTCGTCAAAAAAGGGTCTCTATATTTGTGGCACGCGATGAACGTTTCGATCGTCCGCCACCTTGCTGGTCATTAAGTCGAGCGATGGGAACGGCTGCCCTTTTTTCAGCATTGGGAAAGGGTTGCGCTTCAAAGGGTTAACAGTACAGCAGGTACGTATCAAATACCCCCAAGTAACGTCACGTGCAAAATGTCCCTTGGCAGTTACTGCTGCTGTCGATCTAATCTGGATTTGGGGTTGGTACAAAATGCTATGAAGCAGAGATGCCGAAGCCCCCACAATCCATGAAAACAAGACAGAACAAGACAAGTTTAGCCAGTGATTTTGACGGGACCGAGGCTCACGGAGTTAAGAGATTTATTAGCCCTTTACTGCATATTAATTAAGGCACTGAATGTTGTAAAATGTTTTCCATTAAGAGTGATACAATTTAAAAATTAAAAAAAAAAATTATTCCGTGACACACAATTTCTTTAATTTTTTGTTGTTGTTGTTGTTGAAAGTTTACATTATGCCAGCAGTGGCTATGCTTCGACTTCTGACTGGCCACGACTGTCTGGCAAAACATTTACATCGTTTAAAAGTTGTCCAGAGCCCCAATTGCCCTCTTTGTAACCTACAACAGGAAATGGACATTCGCCACCTGCAGACTTGTGCTGCGCTCTCCGGTCGGGACCTCTGCGGTCGATATTGGGAGGCAAGAGGGCGTATGAGCAGCTGATCCCTACTTTGTTCTGTGTTTTTTTTGTGTGTATTCTGTATTTTTCTTTTTTGTATGCTGGCCATTAGGGAAAAAAAAATCCTTATGCCATTAAGTATTAAAGTATCAGGTTGTAACGAAAGTTTTCCGCCAAATCTGCTTGAAAAACTAACTTCTAACTCCTAAGATAACTCTTTTTGATTTTTCGGTACCAAACCTGCACAGTGTCACGTGATGCAACAATAGTATTTAAAGCTGTACTCATTATTCGTTGATATTATGTAGCTGACTTTTTGCAACACAACTGGAAGTAAAGGATGGTTCCAATCCTCTAGAGTGATAGTTTCATTTGGCACACCTTGTACTTAATGATAACTATATTTTTTTACAGGTTTCATAACACAGTGTTATAAAGTAAGTCTCTTTCTTTCAAATGCCAAAAATCATTTGACAAAATATGAGCCAATACGCCAACGCGAACTGTTTTCTGATGATGTTTACGGTGGCGGGAAACTTTCGTTACAACCTAATAATATATCGTTCATGCGAGCACTACGACTTCTCTGTACATACTGCATTCTGTCAACCCAATTTTCCATCGCTCTTTCACATAAACTGGGTGTTATTTCACCAATAACACGTTCAATGTTGACATTTAATTGCTGAATTACTATTGGATTATCAGCGTAAACTTGTGTCTTAACATATCCCCACAAAGAAAGAAATCACACGGTGTTCAATCACAAGAACTGAATTATGTCGTCCATGAATCCCTCTCAAATTTCTCTCAATATTCACATATGAACACTGATTTTGATGAAACAATTTAATAATTTCGGAAAGATGTTCAAGCGTGTATCTTTTCATGATTCAATGGCAAAGCATACTAAACACAAATGACGCAGGAAATGTCAAAAAAGAATGCGCAGTGTTGCCATTCTAACCATATAACCCTTTGAGGCGCAACCCTTTCGCAATACTTGAAAAAAGGGCAGCCGTTGCCATCGCTTGACTGAACGACCAGCAAGATGGCGGACGATAGAAACGTTCATCGCGTGCCACAGATCTAGAGACCCCTTTTTTGACGACAGCGCACAGCCAGCTGTCGTCAAAAAAGGGTCTCTCGATCTAGGGCACGTGATGAACGTTTCGATCGTCCGCCATCTCTCCGGTAGTTAAGTCGAGCGATGGCAACAGCTGCCCTTTTTTCAGCATGGGGCCATCTATCCAGCTGTTCTCGCATTTTTCAGCAGATGTCAGTGCTGTTAAAAAGAATCGTGACCATATTTTTTTACGGGAAATCACGTGGTAAAGGATTCTCTCGTGGAGCTAGGTCACCCGGCACTATTTTTATAGAAATCCAATCTATTCTTCGTGACTGGCAACAGTCAAAACGTCAGAGTTGGGTGTTCCCAGAGCGGGAACACTGCGCGTTAAAGGGTTAAAATTGTATCATCCCTATTGGAAAACCCTTTATATGTACTTTACCTGCTACGGGCGAAAAATTCTTGGAAATGGGAGGATCGAGCTTCTGCTTCTTGAACAGCAGCCGGATCTCGTCCAGCTCGTGGCGGAACTGTCGCAGGACCTGGTAGCACTTCTCCGTCATGTTCGCTGCCGGCAGACGCATGTGCAGGAGCTTGTCCAGGAACTTCAGCGACAGGATTGTCGACCGCACCGCGCAGAACTCCTCGTCGAAGGCGTCCGTCACGCCTTTCTGAGAAAGAAGCAAACACGGAATCAGCAGCGTAATAGGGTCTTATCATTTAAAGCAGTGATCCACCCCCCTCCCAGGGCCGGCCCGAGGGGCGTGCGGGGACCCAGACGAAGCGCAAGAGCGGGACCTCTTTTCTATCATATCTTATGTAAGTTACTACTAGCACTGCTAGTACATGTTGGTTTTATTTCTCGGCTTTTTTGGGGATATATCGCAACCATCTACGAAGCTCGGTCATGTGATAGTAAAAAAAGGGTCCAGGAGCGGGGCCTTAGGCGATCGCCTACATTCGCAGCCCCCTTGGGCCGGCCCTGAACCCCCTGTTCACGGACCGGTACAGGGCCGCCCAAGAGAGATTAAATTACTTTCCTTTTATTTTACTGTGGCGTGTTTCTCTTGGGTTTCGACTTTGTCGAGTTTGTGCTAATTCATACCTTTGTAGCAAAAGAAATATTGTAATTATTTTAAATTAGTTTATTGTTTAGTAAACATTTGTAGACCCTGTGAAATAAAATTGCATTAACTTAAATCCCTATTGCCATTTCCGAAAGCCTATCAGTATGAAGCGGAGTTTTCTGTAGTAACAGCAACCAAAAGAAAATAACGGAATAAAATGGACACAAGCAACACTCTTTAGGTGTCATTGTGTCCTATTACCCCCCCCCCCCCCAGATGGAACCTACTTGTGGCAAAGAAACAAGCTCAGGGTTCACATTGATGTAGCGTTCTAGTGAGGTAAGATGTTAAATCACTTTATATTCAAATTTTTGTGTAACTGTATTTTATTTTGAAGGCATATTCAAATACAAGTAACTTAAAATTATGAAACCAAGACAATCTAAAATACAAACAATCAACTTCTCCCCCCTTTACTCAGAGGGCCGTAGTAAAATTATCAAACGCTGACCGGCCTGCGGTGATAAAAAGGTTGGGGAGGATTGGTTTAAAATATAAAACCATAGCTGCTAGAGCTACAGACTGGCTAAACTTCCGTTTAGAATATAGAGAAATTTCGCCAATATCCTTCCTTAGCGTAAAACGCTCATTTAGGCGTTTTTCAGTGAAAATTACGCTATGCATGCAACATCATTTATGATGAGGAACACAGCGCTCAGTACAACTAGCACAAATCACAGACTAAGAATTAATCCTTAGTCTGTGTCACAAATCCATAGGCACAAGAATGACTGCCTGCGTCAGGTCGTATACCTAGTAGACAAGGCTATCCTGTTATAAAATTTATATTACATCAAGTTAGTTGCAAAGATAAGTCACTTTCCCGGGCCAGAAAGGAGTATGCTTAACTGAAATGTGATAAAACTGAAATACTAGTTCTTTCAAGACAAGAAAGATAAAGAGGTTTGGCCAAGAATGGCCAAGAACGAATACATTCAGCTAAAATGTAATAAAACTGAAATACAAGTTTACTTGAGACAAGAAAGATAAAGAGGTGTAACCATGATTTGCCAAAAACGAGTATATTCAGTTAAAATATAATAATACTGAAATATAATTTCACTCCAAGATAATAAAGATAAAATGGTTTAGTCAAGAATTGCCAAGAATGAATATTCAGCTAAAGTGTAAAAAAAGTGATATACAAGTTCACTCAAGATAAGATAGATAAATAGGGCTAGTCAAAATTGCCAAAAACGACTGTTCAGCTACTGTGTAATGACAGTGGAATACAAGTTTACTCAATATAGAGGTGTAGCCAAAAATTGCCAAAAAACGAGTATTCAGCTAAAATGCAGCAAAATTGTAATTTAACTTTACTTAAAGCAATATGAAGAAATTTTAATGCCTGAAGATTAGCAATCTAATACAAGTACCACCTTTACCTGAATTTCGTCGGCTACTTTCATGAGTTCTGCGTAGTCCTCCTCAAACTGCAAATCCTTGTGGTCCAGGAAATCGTACTCTTTGGATTTCATGCGAGCGACCGAGTCTTCCAGAGAGAATGGCATCTCATCCAGAACTGCAAAGAAGAAAATTCAGGGGCTCTGTTCATAACATCATTTTTACTATAATTTAGAACCTAGATTATCCGGCGTCATTAGAACCAAACCTTCATCGGATAATCGAAGCTTCCTGATAAAAAACAGAATTTTTCAGTTATCATCTAGTTCTGACATCTAGTTCGACCACCTTTTTGATATAAACGTAGTCATCCGGTTTAGAGGCAGAAACGGACATGCTCATTATTAGAGTGTGTGTGGAGGGGGACTTTAATCAGAAATGGGGTTGGACAATCACTGAAAGAGACGGGACACATGCATTGCATTCGAGTATTCCGCAGCTCCCTTCCCCTCCACCTCCTTGATTGGTTAATTTCGATTCGCCTTTACTGGCAGCTTGCCAATATTCCATGCTAAAAGTGGTCAGACTGCAAAATTGTCATCCATTTTCTATTATGACTAATTTAAATAGCTGAATATTGTACATAGCATCATCTCTACTGAAAATAACCTAAGAAATGGCGAAATCAATGAACGCCCAATCTTAATGCAATTCTTAACCTGGCATTCTAGGCGGAAACTCCCTTATTTTTGTTTTTTAAATGTTACTTAGCATTTTCATGAACTCAGCTTTTCAAGTATTACAGCAAATTAACGAAGTACTATGTTGATGGCTCCGTTCTACAGGCTCCCGACAGCAGTCTAAACGTAAAGTGTATTTTCGCTTGTCACTTGACGATCGGTCCGAAAGTGTAATAGTCTAGATTACTAGCATGACTTTCATCGTACATTAAAATGCTAAAAGACCGTTTGGCTAATTATATTTGGCTAATTATATTTAAAAGTAAATACGAGCTTGCGTCTATGATCTGAAATTTATCGTATGGAGATTTTCTCATTTCAAAAGCGTTCCGGACAGCTAAGTTTTTTACTAAGGTTTTCTGTACGGTGCTTAACCCTTTGTATACGGATTAATTTGAAGAGATTCTTCCGTTTGGAACGTCCAGATGCCATGTCCATGTCCAGATATCGTGTCCAGATCTGGCCACAAAGTAACTAAATTCGCAATCCTGACTGGAGGAAACGTCCTCCTACACCTGGTTACAAATCTCGTAACACGAACAAGAATGTGAATGCTTAATTTTGTCCCAGTTTGAATGACGAAACATACTTGTCATCCATTAGACAAAGTAAGAGCAATAGCGGACTTAGTTCGATTACACCAGGAAACTGGCAGGGTTGGAGACATTGATCTGGTCATTTTCTTCCTATGTAATTTGAGAATAGGAGTTCTTCAAATAACACTTATAAAAAAGTTTACTTCTTCAGTTTATATAATCCCCAGTACTTCTTATCAAATTTTTTATAAACGGCTTTTTTCTTCAGCCAGAAAATAACAGCCATAAAGGTTTTTTTTTATGTACGTTGTATCGCGGATTTTCAATTATGTTAGTCCCTGAGTGCCTTTGCATTATATTTTCGTCTTAATAGAGAAAATATAAACTCTAACAGGGGAAATGATTAAATCACCGTGTGTGCTACATGCTAATCTGTTCCTTGTTCTTTTTTTTTATAAATCGCTCTGTGATGGCACCGGGCAAAAGCTTCATTGCCCCCCCCCCTCTCATGAAAACTTTTTGATACCCTACAAAGCAACTTTCATACATTATACAAAGAAGGATGTTATAACAGCATAAAAATGATCATTGAATCAAGATGCAGATAATAATATTAATAATAATATGTTGGATAATAATATTTCCACTGTATTATTTAATTTTCAGTCGTTAATTTCATTTTTACTCTCCGAACATGTACCATGTAAGGAAAGTATTGTCATCATGAAAAAATTCGAATTCGAGATTTTGGTGTATTGACACGTTTTGAGGGCTTCTGAATTCATGGATGCTATTTTTACGAGATGTATGTATGTGTGTGTGTGTGTGTGTGTATGTGTGCTTGTGTGTGAGTATTTATTTTCCTATTATTTATAGCAAAGCATTCATTTATAGTGGGACAGATCTTCACTTCACTCCACTCAGAAAGCTATTTTCTTTTATCTCTTTCGATTGAAAATCAGCTCTATGGTTTCCCCGTGATCAGCATACATCACAAGATACACCACGACCAAATGATTATAACTACCCTACTAGCAATTTTGCTCGGGCTACCACCGGCCACGCAGCCAGCCGATGACGGCCCGAGCAAAATTGCTAGTAGGGTAGCGCTGAATAACTGCCTGAGACTATATCGTTTAGCTAAAACAAAAGTCCGGGTATAATGCTAGTGGAAAGAAATAGTCACAGAGTAATTATTATTTTTTTTTTCATAAAATTAGTTTCTCTGTCTCTTATTTTAAATTAAAATTTGCAAATTTCTAAACTTAATGGATAATTTTGGAGGCCCCTTCTTGCTGGGGCCCGGGCGCTTGCCCCGAAGGCCGTGCCGGAAATCAGTCCGCGTTTAAATCGACTCCAAATTACTGCCTCATAACGATTCCCATTATAAAATATTAAGGTCTGATAATTTATCGCCAAATATAAAAGATATCGCTAAGCTGGGCTCAGTTTGAGAATTTATTTTTTTGGTCCCAAACTAGAAGATAAATAGATAAGTGTGGCCCACCTTGGCAACTTTTGACATGTTGCTACCAATGCCGTTGCCGGCAACTCTGTGGGGTAATGGTTTAAGAACATTTTTTTATGAATACCATCAGAACTTGAGCAAATGAATATAAGGCCATCCCTAAAGTACCCTAAGACGAACAGAAAAGAATTATCAAAATGGAAGGAAGCATGTGTTAAAAAACACCTCAACATTATATCTATATATATACATATATATATATATAAAAGGTTCCAACGAATTGACAGCCTCCTCCTTTTCAGTGTCCGTTAACCATTTAACGCGCAGTGTTCCCACTCTGGGAACACCCAACTCTGACATTTTGACTGTTGCCAGTCACGAAGAATAAATTTGATTTCTATAAAAATAGTTGCGGGTGACCTACCTCCACGAGAATCCTTTACTTTTTAGCACGTCATTTCCCGTCAAAAAATGGTCACGATTATTTTTAACAGCACTGACATCTGCTGAAAAATGCGAGAACAGCTGGATAGATTGCCCAATGCTGAGAAGAGGGCAGCCGTTGCCATCGCTCGACTTAACGACCAGCAAGATGGCGGACGATGGAAACTTTCATCGCGTGCTACAGATCTAGAGACCCTTTTTTTGGCGACACTCGATCTGTGGCACGCGATGAACGTTTCAATCGTCCGTCATCTTGCTGGTCGTTAAGTCGAGCGATGGCAACGGCTGCTCTTTTTACAGCATTGGGAAAGGGTTGCGCCTCAAAGGGTTAATCAGTCAAAAGCGTTATTCAATTAAAATATGAATCGAACAGACCTTCTTGCTGGTAACTTATGATATTGTCATGGACATGCACGCAATCGAACAGCTTCAAGAGCTTCTTCAGACGGTTGCAGAAGGCGTCGAACTTCCCGAAGACAAACACCTCGCAAAACTGGAACTCCTTGTCTGCAGGCGTCTCCGACTCGTTCTTCACCTTCTGAAAGCATCTCTGGTACTCCTCGTTCAAGGCGATGCAAGCGGCGATTTTGTTCTTGACCACATCTTCCGGCTGTTCCCAGATGGACTTGAGGCCGTCGCAAGATATGTACCGCTTGCACGAATTGATCATCTGGTTCGTGATCTGAAAAAAGGAACAACATCTTCACATTTCTTCAGAACAAACAACTGACCTGTTGACAACATTTGACAGTTCGTGGGCACGGACCACCTACATTCTTAGGCTTATGCCGTTTTACTGTGTTCTAGCTCAGATGATTAGTACTAACTAATTTACAATCTCAAAACTAACGAAATTATAATCTGAACCATTAAACATATATTGCAATCAGAAACAATTTTTTGTTATGTAACGAGTTCAGACAATTTTTAACTATTGAAATACATATGGTAATATTATACAATCGCCATATTCGACAAACATTAAACCAGGTCAGTTAACTCAACATAGCAAGTGTCAGTAGTCGTAATCTTGTGTGAACTCCCCCGCATGAAACATTTCTGGCTACGCTACTGAACCCAACGAACATTTAATAATCTACCAATTTTGGTTAGTTGGGTCCCTAATTCTGCAGCTATGGTCCTTAATTCATTCGAATTATTTGGAGATTGACTGCGTATAAAGTGTCCATGAAAGATTTAAAATGATTCACAGCATTTACATCACTTATGCTGTCATCTACGGCCAATTCTAAACGATGATTTAAGCAATGCCATATAATAATGTCCGGATTTTTTAGTCTGTCTTTCAATAATTTGGAAACACCTGAATTTTCCCCCAGCATTGTACTAGCACCATCTGAAGTAAAACATAACCAAGTTATTTTGTAAAAATTCTTCTTTGAGGCATACGACGAAAAACAATCCAAGAGTGCTTCCAAAATATTAGGTTGTAACGAAAGTTTTCCGCCACTCGGAGTATTGCCTGCACAAGCAGTTCGCGTTGGTGTCTTTGCCAATATTTTGTAAAACGATTTTTGTTACTTGAAAGAAAAGACTTGTTTTAGAGCACTGTGTTGTGAAATCTGTAAAACAATAGCGTTATGATTAAGTATAAGGTGCCTGAAATGGAACTATCACGCTACCAGATGGATCCATCATTTACTCTCAGTTCTGTCGCAAAAAGTCAGCTACAGAATGACACCGAATAATGTGTACAGCTTAAGGTACTACTGTTGTATCAAATGACACTGTGAAGATTGGGTACCGAAAGTTCAAAAACGAGGACTAGGATATTAAAGAAGCAGAGAGGTCTGGCCTGACTACTGATGGTGATGAGGCCCGCCTACGAGAATTTTGGAAGAAGATAAAATATTCGTCCACTCGAGAGCTATCTAAAAGAGTTAGACTTTAGTGCCATGCCCATTAGTCGCGCTAAGCATCGCATAAACTTGACATATAAGGCAAATAGCTGGGTGCCGCGTGAGCTGACTCAAGCAAGTCTGGCGGAAAACTTTCGTTACAACCTGATATTTCTTGCACAATGCTTTTTTAAAGATATTAAGTCAAGAAATATAAGAGCTTCTTTTTCCCTGAGGCACGTTTGAATATAAACAATAAGGACTGACTCTTTACCTTTTTTGAATCCACCGGAGAAAATACACTAATCCGTTCTGAAAGAGATATTCTTCTTATGTGCTGTGCACATGGAAACCATTGTGGGATAATTCAGTAACCGTAAAAGAAGAGAATAAAAAGACATAAATAGGCAGAACAAATGCCCCACTCAATGGAAATGAAGAGCGGACACATTTTTCAAACATCTGGATTCGCATGTTCTGGGATTCAGTGCTTACAAAATTTAGCATCATATCTTACATGAAGCTTCGGACATTTTTAAACTCTCTTAGATCCCAGCTTCAAGAAAATGTTGTAGCTGTTGATTGTCAGCAAAACGGCCAAAAATTACTAAAGCAGATTTCAGGATATACTGTTTTGGTTTTTAAAAAATCTATAGGACATCGTATTGCATTCCCATCTAACGAAAGCGGGCTCTTCTATCACTAATTTTTGACAATTCGGAACCTCCCTTCTTGAATGGCAATAGGAGCGAGATTCTTCCTATTATGATAATCCGAAGAAAGTCTATTGTATCTACAGCAGTTCAGGAACGAGAAAAAAATCTGGAGTGACTCCACTCGACTTTCCGAAAACTTACGTCTTTAACAGATCATGACTAAGCATTTAAATCAATTTTAATCGATGAATCATTCAAACATATATATCCGATTGAAGCTCAATCGAATGCACCGTTTAAACGCTTGCGTACTTTCATGAATTTCTCCCCATAGGCCATAATGTAAAAGCAATCTTTGTCGTAGCCCTGTAGAAAAACTATAAGTAATAGTCACGCCAAAATCAATACCGGTCTTAAGATGGTGAATTATAACATATGTACCCAATTTGAGCTCAATCGAATGTATCGTTTAAACGCTAGCGCACTTTCGAGAATTTCTCCCCATAGGCCATAATGTAAAAGAAATCTTGGTCGTAGCCCTGTAGAAAAACTATAAATCCTATACACACCATAATCAATACCGGTCTTGCGACGGTGGTTTATAACAGATATACTCAATTTGATCTCAATCGAATGCGCCGTTTTGTCGCTATCGTCTTCATTCACACACACACACACACAAACACACACACATACACATATATCTCGTAAAAATAGAAAAAATGAATTCAGAAGACCTCAAAACGTGTCAATAGACCCAAATCTCGTTGTCGAATTTTTTCATGATTACAATACTTTCCTTACATGGTATATGTTCGGAAAGTTAAAAGGTACTCGGATGATTTCGGATTTCAGTTATGGCGGGAACCAGAGTTATCGTCTAATATTTTTATTAACCAGGACTCCACCCTGCCTTAAGAAAAGTATTTTTACTAAGGCAGAGCGCCGCCCCGCCTTAAAAAAAAAAGTACCGGCGCTCCGACTTGGTGGCCCACTGCACCCATGCCGTTGTTGTGAAAAGTATTTTACGTTTGCTGAAAGAAATATTAAACTGGTGAGTGAAGATTTTGTGATTCAGATTGGGAAGTCAAGAAGTCAAAATGAAGGTGGTATGTTATCGTTTGTTACTCTACTCTAAGGCGACTGCCTTAAAATTTCGTCTCTTTTCTAAGCTCAAAACCCTCAAGGGTGGCCTGCAATACAGGTACATTGTATGTAGCTTGTGTATCTGTGATTCCATAGAACAAACAATCGATGACTTTTGTTTGAATATAAGTCAGTTCCCATACGTGTCGGCGACTGCATTTGTCAAGTAATATCATAAAGGGAAGCATTTGCACCTTCCCTCCTTCTTCTTTTCATGTGTCCCCCCCCCCTGGAGGATGTTTATTTTCAAATGTCCCCCCCCCCCTGGAGAAAATGTTCAGTTCGCACCCTGTGTATTCGTGTAGTTTTATGTTATATCCGAATACCAAATGCATCTTTTTCATATTCAGAGTTGTGAAATAAATTCAGCCTAGATATGGAGGAGATACTTTAGGTAAAGATTTCGCTTTAATGACAGTTTCTTACGATTGGATTATAAAAAGCCGTTGTAAAACAAATGAAGTTAGGATATCTCCACCCAAAGTGAGTAAGTAGTATTTTATCTTTTTCATGCCAATAAATTGGGTTGCTGCTTTAATTAAATCTCACAGCTGGTTTAACCATGATTGCATTTCTGTATTCTGACTGTACTGTGAATTCGTTTTATAACGAGAGACTATAGTGAAATTATATTCTATTTATTAAAAAAAAAATACTTTTTTTTATAGTGTAGTAAGATATATATAATGTATTTGCCGTGATTTAAAATTTATTTTCTCGGGCTTATAATCATAGATTACAGCTCTGATCATAAAAAGTGAAGAAAATAAATCATTCAATATATTAATCAAAAACAGCAAATTTTAATAAAACACCTTTTTTATAGCTTAAAATAATAATCTTAATTCATACATATATGTTAATTAAAAAAGGGCTGATTTTGCGAAAACGCGCATTCTATAGCTTCAATAATAATCATAATTGAGTACAGTTATATGAATCAAAAACGGACAGACACTCCTCATTTTTGTTTATTATTTAGCCTAAATGGAGCTGTTGTAGAATGCTCAAAAATTGAGAATTTTTCGCTCCATTGATTTTTGTCTATGTATTGAGCAAATTTTACTCAATCCGGAGAATGGCTGTTTGAAGTCAAAAATTGAGTAAAAATATACTCCGTTTGATTATTATTTTACTCAATAGATTTAAGGCTGTTCTTCGAAAAAAAAGAACTCTGTTTTTAGTCTTGGTACACAAATTGAAATAAACTAACAGCACCATGGTCTCCAAAAAATTCCAGAGTGTTCTTCATAAGCTGTTTTACACACTGCGATAAGCGAAAACGCTGTGGCTTTTGTGAAATTTTCAGAAAAAATTCTTAAACAGGGATCTGAGCTGCAAGATTTTTCGAAGAGTGACATGCTTTGCGAAAATTTCCGATTTTTAAGATTTTTTTCTAAAAGTTTTCAAACTGATACAGATTGACCTGTCTTCGTAGTATGTAATACAGCTTGTAAAGAGAGAGTTTCAAAATTTTGAAGTGCCTAGCATAATTAGTTTATTTGTAATTATGTACCAAAATCACATGATTTTTTCGTATAACACCGTTAAGCGTGTTGACAGCACTAAACACACGCATTCCAGTTTTCTTACGAAAACTCGTGCAACGGTTTGCCATGACACCGTTTGAATGCACCCACGGTTTGCCATGACATCTGACAAATACAGCTGTCATTCAAGAGTCAAACAGGTCATCCAGGTTAACTGACTCGCGTTTGATGAACCCCGCCTCTGTGAATCATCTTTTACTACATTAATGTCAAAATAAGTACAAAATGGTGAAAGATGCACTCACCTTTGTTAACACAGCTGTCATTCTCTCTGTTGAGTTATAGTATCGTGAGACGGTGTTTATAGTTAGCAGTGTTCTAATCAAACTTGGAAGACTCTTAATGATTGTATCCTAAAAAAAAAAGCATGCGTTGTATAGTTCTGCAATGATAAAGCAGTATTCAAAAAAATTAAAAATATGAAAATAACCTTTTTTTTCAATGATGGTAGAAAAAAAAGCTGGAAAAGCATTTTCCTTTGAGTCTTTATGATGGCAATCGGAATCATAACATTCATAATCATTAGCTAGGGTGCTATTTCTTTCAAGTACGGGATTTTGTCTACAAGGCACGCCGTGGTCACTTTTCCGTTTTCTTGGTTATGCAGGCATTCAGTTCATGTATCATAATATCCAATCTCTAAATGCTCACTATGATGATATGATAGCTGATCCATGTTTTCTGCGGAGTGACTTGATATTGCAAACGGAAACATGGACTATACGTTCAGACGATTTTCAAATACCAGGATTCACTTGGGTCGAACGGATAGACAGTGGTTTCCAAAACAGAAAGCCATCTGGTGTCATGATTTTTATAAAGGAAAACTTAATGAAACACTTTACCCGTGCCTACTAGAGATGAGTTCGGGCTCCTTTTTTGAAGCCCGAGCCCGAAGACTTTTAATCCGAGCCCGCCCGAGCCCGAGCAATATTATTAAAGTTGGAGCCCGAGCCCGAAATTTCAGCTAAAGACAAATGAAATTGACTACTTCATTAAGAGGATACAATAAATTTTGGAGCTTCACACACCTTCTAGTCCCCGGTGCCGCTATTTTTTGACATAAGTACGTCTATTTATCCCATGAATCACTTTTTAAAATCTGTTTCAAGGAGTATGTTCAACAAAGGAGAAATTTTTCACGAGCCCGAGCCCGCCCGTGCCCGAACGCAATCGTGAATTACAGAGCCCGAGCCCGTCTCATCTCTAGTGCTTACACGAGCCAGATCAAGGGTGTTCAAAGGGTCATTGCGTCTATTCAAGACAAAGTGAGATTTGCAGTGACATACGCTAGTCCTCGAATTTCTTATAAACATAAATCAGACGCTCTATTCGAAACGTTACTGAAGGAGGATGATTGTAAGACTGTTTGAGTAGGAGATTTTAACATAGAATTCAATTCCGATCCAGGATCCGATTTCATAACTGAAATGGATACTTTAGATTTAGAATCACATAGTGATACGGGGTCGAAAACGTCGTCTTCATGTACTTGTTAATCACTTTCAGTTTAAATTCTTAAATAAAATGTAAAGCATTTAAGTAAGAAAAGCATTTTTTTACTCCTACATTTAACTGAAGAAGTACGAGACAAGTGGTTACAGCTTGGCCAATGGTGGCTAAACTTGCATACGTGCAATGTTTTGCTGTTGAAGATAGCATGAAAAATATTCAGTAATTCCGATTGAATACTGTAAAAGCATCAAACATGGCAATAACCATAGAAAATAACAATAATAAACGACACTTGGAGAAAAGACTATGTGTTCACTGACAAATTGGAACTATGTTAACAAAACAGGCTCCCAAAGACCGTCGTCACAATGTTAATAATAATTAACTAAGCTCTTGATTCAAAATGTATCAGTTGCAACTAGAAATTCTAATTATTCTTTAACCTAAGTTAAAACGTTATTTTACACCCTCTCGAAAAAAGCATTCGAGTACAGGTCAATTTTCCGATATCGGTTTCATTCTAAACTGTTGCACTTTATCTAATATTAGTACCTAATAAGATCTTTTAATATTTGTTCAGAATTTCATGGATTTTTAATGACTAGGTCATTTTATCTCGCACCCCCTTTATTGAAAATTGTCCGCAAAAAATGTGTCCCAAAAATGCGACATAAAAAAGCAACATAAAAGTATGCGACATAAGTTTACATTTATTTAAATACTATTAGTTCACAACGGCTTCAATCTATTGTTACACTATTTCGTAAGCTGTAGAATAGGCATCCCATGTATTTTTCTATCAATAGGTTACAATCCTAAAAAATTTCAACATAGGGTTACCAGGAGAAATACACGAAAGAGGAGGGATACAATGACATAATCAATTAATATCGTTTTAATATGGCAATCATGAAACTAAAAAATTAGGGGGGTTAGCCGAGTTATATATTTTTTTATTAATCAGGTATTTCCACTCAATACATAGGATTCCTCATACAATACATAGGACAAAAACATTGGAATTTTCACTCATACACGAATATTTTTTTTTGAGTGGTGAACTTACCATGATATAATTTAGACATTTTCTTTAAATTCTTATAATGGTGTAACTCTAAGTTACAAAAGAAAGTTATCCACTTTTTATCTTAAAGATTGAAGCTTACCGGATTACAGCTGTACAGTGGTTGGCAATATCCATCTAAACACTCCAAAAAGGCAGCGCACTCTTTCGCCTCCATCCACGAGCTTCTCACTCGCTTATCTAGAGCCGACCACACCTGTAAAAATGTTGCAAAAATTACCACCCATTCATTACCCGTTAGAGATGAGACGGGCTCAGCCCGAGCCCGAAAGCCCGGACCCGAACCGGGCTCGGGCTCTGTAATTCACAATTGTGTTCGGGCTCGGGCTCGTGAAAAATTTCTCCCTTATTGAACATACTGATTGAAACAGATTTTAAAAATTGATTCATGAGGGAAATAAAAGTACTTATAAAAAAAATAAATAAATAAATAAAAATAGAGGCACGGGCGCCTAGAAGGTGCGTGAAGTTCTTTGGGTATTTTAGAACGGCGGTTTATATTCCTTAGTGAGTCATGAGATCCGACATTTTTTGATAAAGGACGGATACAAAGAATTAGAAAGTGCATTGGGAGTTTGCAACTCTATTTGTCTTTAATTTGCACAAACGGCAAAATTTATTGTATTCTATCAATGAAGTAATTGAATTTTTTTTTAAATCTTTAGCACTCAAATAAATTTCGGGCTCGGGCGGGCGCGGATTAAAAGTCCTCGGGCTCGGGCTTCAAAAAATGAGCTCGAACTCATTACCCGTTGCTATTACTGCGGAAAAAAAATATCTTGTGCAATTAAACCTCTTTGAAGCGCAACCATTTCCCTATGCCAAAAAAGTGCAGCCGTTGCCATCGCTCGACTTAACTACCAAAAGCATGGAGGTCGATCGAATCGCCGAACTCGTGCTTACAGAGCTAAAGAACTTTCTTTTAACGCTTTGTCTACCAGATTAAGAGCCATTTTCCTTTTTTACTATTTCTGACAAAGTTGGCTGTGAGGCGTCGCACAGCCAGCTGTGTCATAATTTTTTTTTTAGCTCTGTGGCAGGCGATGGGCGATTCGATTGACCGACATGTTGCTGGCAGTTAAATGGAACTATGGCAGCGGCTGTACTTTTTCGGCATTGGACAGTCTATCTAGTTTTTTTTTCTACATCGACGTATATATTCATCAACTTTCTTCAGTTATCCACAGATGCCCGCACTGATAAAAATACTTCTGACATCCATTTTACAATCATTTTTACGGTATCATTTTTATCATTTGACCATTTTTACGGTAATTTTTACGGTAAATTATGTGCCAAACAAAAAAGGATTCCCATGTAACTCTATGTCCTTCTTAACCCTTTGAGGCGCAACCCTTTCCCAGTGCTGAAAAAAGGGCAGCCGTTGCCATCGCTCGACTTAACGACCAGCTAGATGGCGGACAATCGAAACGTTCATCGCGTGCCACAGGTCGAGAGACCTTTTTTGACGCAGCTGGCTGTGTGCCGCACAGCTAGCTGTCGTCAAAAAAGGGTCTCTCGATCTGTGGCACGCGATGAACGTTTCGATCGTCCGCCAACTAGCTGGTCGTTAAGTCGAGCGATGGCAACGGCTGCCCTTTTTCCAGCATTGGGCAATCTGTCCAGCTGTTCTCGCGTTCTTCCATTTTTCAGCAGATGTCAGTACTGTTAAAAAGTATCGTGACCATTTTTTGTACGGGGAAAGGACGTGCTAAAAAGTAAAGGATTCTCGTGGAGCTACATCACCCGAAACTATTTTTATACAAATCCAATCTATTCTTCGTGACTGGCAACAGTCAAAACGTCAGAGTTGGGTGTTCCCGGAGCGGGAACATTGCGCGTTAAAGGGTTAAATGGCTAACTTTTTATTACCTCCTGCAGCTCTGGTGACGACTGTAGGGCTCTTTCCAGGACCTTCCTGTTGTTTTCCAGGTGAAACTGATAAATCAAGAATCCAAAAGTGTCCCGCCTGCCTTTCCAGTATTCTAGCTCTGACCGCGGACCATGCAATTCTGACTCTTTGCGAAGAATGGAGCTTTCGGTTAACATCTGGAAAATTGAAGGCACAAGTGGGTGCACAGTTACAGAAAATAATGTGTAAAAAGACAAGAAAACTCAGAAAAAAACTTGTGTTTGGAAGGTAAAAATTAGTTAAAAACTTTGTCAAATAAACTCACATGAGAAAGATACGTAAACTCAGTGGCTGATATGCCAAGTTGGAGGCCCTGGACAAAAGCTTCATTGGGGGCTGCCTCTTTTGAAAGTTTTTTTATGCCGTACAAACCGAAAACATTTTTACCAGTTCCGATTGAAAATCAGCTCTGTAGTTTGCTCTCGATCAGTATACATCATTACATAGGCCACGACTAAATGATAAATTTGTGCTGAATTATTGCCCGAGACTATACCGTTTAGTTAAAAATATGGCGTGGTTATAATGCTAGGGCTATGAAGTAGTAACTATTAATACTATTATTTTCCATAAAAGTAGTTCCTCTCACTCTTATTTAAAATTATATTTAAAATTTACAAATAATTAAACTTAAAGAACAATTTTGGGGGCCCTTTCTCTTTGGGGACCAAGGCGCTTGCCCCGAATGCCCTGCCGGAAATCAGGACCTGCGTAAACTTACATAAGAAAGAAAGATGTCGTTTCAAGACATGATGATGATCGTTTCAGGTGGTATAAAATGCCAACCTTTCTGTAGCTGCATATAAGTTCTGCCAGCCATACAGGTGAAAGGTTAGTTCTGTTCTAACTTTTCTACCTGTGTGTGTGCAGTCACTTATTGTCTTGTCTTGTCTGTCTTTTCATGGATTATGGGGGCTTAGGCACTTCTGCTTTTACGGTATTTTGTACTAACCCGAAATCCAGATTAGATCGGTAGTGGCAATACATGCAAAAGGTGTTGATTTCTACCACAAATTCCGGAAGAGTTCATTTCTAACTTATTCAAGAGCCGATAGATCGCAGCACTACCGATCGTTAGCAGGGGGGGGGAGGGGGAGGGGGCGTATTCTTTATGTTGAAGCAAATACGAAGCAGAAGATCTCAAGGCTTAGTTTTGCAACCCCAGAGGTATCACTTTGTGTGGGAACTTGGAGGACATTAGCGATTAGCGAACACGGCGGTCTTTGGTTCGTCTTGATCGAATTCACGACCTCTCGGCTACGAGATCGACGCCTCTCCCTATTGGGCTACCGCACCCTGCAGTCACCTATTACTGGCAGGGAAAACGAGGCAATTGCCACAAATTTTAAGAGCGCAAAAAACCTTATATTTTTCACTTTTAAATTTTTATAATAAAATTACAAAAGACAAAAGAAAATTCTCAAAAGTCATATTATCTTTCAATTATACAGTGTGGACAATGAAAATTATTCGAATTTACATCACTTGTACAAACTAATTTTTTTATCAATAACACTCTTTTCGGTTCGTTGAAATGCTCTCTCTATAGTCGACATGACGTTTCACTGATATCATCTGTTTCATTTACATGATTGATATACAGGGGTGTCCCATAATGATTGGGGGCAAGTTTAACCGGAAGTAGGGAATGTAATAAGAATTCATCACATTGGAATAAGAATCAGTATCACATATCAATGTGGAGTCCAAAGACGTCTTCTTCATATAACTGTTAATAATTACCTTTGAACATGCGCTGAAATATTAGTGAACTTTCCGACACATGTTCGACAAAAGCTAACGTATCTTCCACAGAAAACATGCGACTAAAATTGGTTGTCCAAAAATTCTGTCTCATTTCCCTGATGAAATTTTTTGGAGACAAGCCCATTGTTTATGAATCTTGGTTAAGAAGTTAGACGAATACTTCAAGCCTTTTCCCAAAGTGATTATTAACAGGTAAGTGAAAACGGCGTTTTTGACTCAACATTGCTATGTGATTCTGATTCCTTGATATGTGTCCTACCTCTCCTTAAAGTTTTTGCAAATCATCATGGGACATCCTGTATATAGAGGATGAATCTGAACTATTGGGCAAAACTTTAAGTAGGTGATAGGGCACACAATAAGGAATCGTAATCACATAGCAATCGGGGGTCAAAAACGCAGTTTTAATTTACCCGGTAATAATCACTTTAGGAAAAGTATTGAAGTGTTCGTCTCATTTCTTAACCAAGTTTCATAAACAATAGGCTCGTCTCCAAAAATTTCATCCGTGAAATGAAATAGAATTTTTAAACTATGAATTTTAGTCTTCGGTTTTCGGAGAAAAATACATTAGTTTCTCATGAAAAAGGGTCGGAAAATGCACTGTTGTTTCGGCACTTTTCCCAAAGTGATTATTAACAGCTACATGAAGACGATGTTGCCGACCCCACATTGCTATGGGATTCCGATTCCTTATTATGTGCCCTATCACCTCTTAAAGTTTTGTCCAAGAGTTTAGATTCACCCTGTATATTTTTTTTTCTTTGTTTGAGACTTCTTAAAATTTAGTGTTTGGAGGGGAAAAAAGATATTTAAAATTTTTCAAAATTAACCATTCATAATTGTTCTTAGGGACGATTTAGGTTGTCGCGTGGGGCTCAAGTATGTTCTTTTGTCCAGGTACCACAGTTGCCTTGATCGGCCCCTGTGTCTGTGAATAGTCGAACTTACATGCAGCTATAGAAGAACGGACATTTTATGCATCTGAAACGATCGTATGATAATTACATGTTGTAAAATGCTATCTTTAAGATCAGGCAAAGTACTTGGATTTTCACGACTTACCAAATGTTTCATACTCCCCAAAAGCTAAAAGCTGTATGGAATGATGTCTGAAGACCGGGGATGCTGTGAATCAGGAAAGTACCTCCCTGATGGCGGACATTTAAACTAACTTTTTTATTCGCTCAAACAAATTTTCACACCTTCATTATGTTCTACGCAAAATTTCATAATTTTCTTAACAATAGTTTCGTCTTTAGACAACTTCAAAATAGTGTCGCTTAATTTCGGGCAAACCGGTATATTACCGGAATGATTTACATACTGGAACAACATAGAATTGATTCAACATTAAAATATAGTGTCTCTCTGGGGCCGGACCGGCGCTATCGTGATTCTAACGGGCCTGCTTGTGCACTCCGATGAGTCATCCAAAGAGACCTACGGATGCTCACTTATTGGTTCCAGCACTTAGATACGTCATCTAATGGTCGAATCTAATCAATGAGGAAACGTCTGTAGGCCTCTTTCGCAGTGCACAAGCAGGCCCGGTAGAATCACGATGACCCCGGCAGGACCCTTGTCCTCACCCCCCCCCCCTACAAACAATCTTATGGGCACCCATGGATTACTGACCCAACATGTTTCTAAGTATACTCCGTTTAAATATTACCTTGAAGACATTTATCAATTGAATGCTACTGATGTATATGAAGCAGGCATCTCAAGACAATTTGTATCTAAAAAATTGAATTGAAATTACCTGTTCTATCTGTTGCTTCCATATGCTGACGACGTGTTCTGCGCTTTTGGACGACTCTTGGCCAGGTACGAATTCTTCGTCTCTCGAGCTGATTAGATCTTCAGGAAGCTCTCTCAAGACGAGGCCTCTAGTCACACCCAAATGGGCAACTTTCGGGAAAATGGAGAAAGGAAATATGCATGTTACACCGTGAAAGTCCGAAATCAGGGGAATGTCAATTTTCGCCGGTGAATGTCGACATTCATATCGTCGCTTGGTGTATGTCCGAAAAGTTTTTGCTAAATATCCTTATTTCTCACTTTCACCGGCAAATGTCGAAATTCACTGTGCACTAATGGTGAATGTTGAAATTATGGCTGCATTCGTAAACGACAAACTCGTTGCACGAGTTTTCTTAAGAAAACTGGAATGCCTGTGTTTAGTGCTGTCAGTGGTTATCAGTTTCCTTTGACTTTACGAACAACTTCAGTTTATTTAGTTTCGTCACCTAGGAGACGTGCTTGTTTACAATTCGCGTTAATTTTGCTGAGGAGAGTTTTTAGTACATACTCAATATAAAAGCAACAGGATTTTTAAAAGAAAGAGTGGCCATCATTGAAGTGCACAAATCAAAATTTAGAAATTTCAACTTCATTTTTTCAAAAGTATTTAGCAAGAGAAGTTCAAGTTTCGCTAAAAACGGATTAAATCAACTTCAATCTCAACCCTAAAACATGCATTTTTGAATTTACTAAAATGAAAAATACAAGAGAATGATTACCTTTGAAAAATTATGTACCTTCGTAGCATTTTCTAACGTACGCATGAATTTCCTCCTCGAAAAAATAATATTTTCAGCTTGAGAAAACGTAAAATACTTTTTACAAAAACATACTTTTCCATAACAACGGACGCCATTTGAAAACAACAACAACGTGCAGCAAGTGTATCTTCTAAACAACTGAGGAAATCTTAGCACAGATCGGTTTATTTCGTTTGAAACTAATCACACTCAGTTTTGTATACGAACGCTCTAGTTTAAAAACTGTATGTACTCAGTTTCCTTTACGAACCCCTTAGATGAAAACTCATTGCATGAGTGTAACTCGTTTGGCGTTGACGAATGCAGCCTATGTCGGATATTTGCATTTTCTTCTCCTATGTCAACGCGATAAAACGTCACAAGGGTGACGTAACGTTTTCACCTCTTTTGCTTAGAGGAGTGACCAATTCTGGTGTGGAGAGTCGGTCCTCAATCTGTGAAAGAGTTTTTACTGCGGGAGGAACTCCGAAAATTTGAACGCCGCGGTATATTTAAAAAGCAGCCAGGGATTGTGGTTTTCTTTAACATTTAGCTTTAGATTAAAGTGCGAGAAAACGAAAGGATGCTCTATTATTACTTGCTTTTTTACTTCCTTGTACGTAGTATAAGGAAGTAATGTGATCCCGAAAAATTTTGGGGGCCAAATTTCGACAAAAAAACCGATTTTTACTACCTCTAAATTTAATTTTAAAATTTTTTTCGATGCATCCTATCGTAGGCTAGCATGCACGATCATATTAACGCGTCTGCAACTCATTTTGACCAGCGGCGAGTCTGCTGTGGCCAGTTTTTCCATGCCGTCTGTACGTACGTACGTACGTATGTATGTAACTCGCATATCTCAAAAACTATTGGTCGTAGAATGTTGAGATTTGATATTTAGGATTGTTCTATGATCTAGTTGTGCACCTCCCCTTTTGGTGGCAATCGAATGGATAGTTTATGTACAGGACCGCCCAAAAGATTCGAAATACATTACGCTCTATGGGCCGAAATTCCTTAAACTCGCCTAACTCAAAAGCTATTAGGCGTAGAATGTCGAAACTTCATATTTTGGATAGTTGTAACATCTAGTAGTGCACCTCCCCTTTTGGTTCCATTCGACCGGATAGTTTATCTACAGGACTGCCCAAAACATTCGAAATACATTACGCTCAATGGGCCGAAATTCATTAAACTCGCATATCTCAAAAACTGTTAGGCGTACAATGTTGAAACTTTATATTTAGGATTGTTGTAACATCTAGTTGTGCACCTCCCCTTTCGGTTCCATTCGACTGAATAGTTTATCTACAGGACCGCCCAAAAGATTCGAAATACATTACGCTCTAAGGGCCGAAATTCATCAAAGCGTTTTTTAGAGGTATTGGGCTATTTCAAACGACTCAGAAGTGATATATGCTGTAAAGAGTTAGAAAATGAATTTCTCCATTAAAAAAAGTGTCTTTATCATTTATAGTTCTGCTACAGGAACACTCAAAAGATTTCCAATACATTACGGTCAATGGCAATTTCAGGGGCATTCATACATTTCAAGCACAATACCGTCCTACCACATAAGTTAGGTAATGGTCCGATCACAGTCACGTGCCTCCCTCAAGAACTATGCCAAAAGTCGCCAAGCTTGGCGACTTTTGGTGTACGTGTGTGCATATTTAACTCTCAAATCTCAAAAACTATTATGAAATTTCATATATAAGAATGTTGTAACACCTAGTTGTGCATCTCGATTTTTGGTTCCAATCTACTGGAGAGTTTATTTACAGGACCACCGGAAAGAATTTCAGTACTTTAATGTCTATGGACATCTTCAATATAATACTACTGTAGATAGTCTTTGTTTGGTACATGCCCAAAATCTCGCCGTCTGTCCTCGACCTTGGCGAGTTTTGGCGAAATATCGCCAAATTTGGCGATAGTCAATCATTTGGTCCATGCCCAAAGTATCGCCATTTGTCATCGTTCTTGGCGAGTTTTGGCGAAATATCGCCAAATTTGGCGATAATCTGTCATTGTTTGGTTCATGCTTAAAATCTCGCCAAATTTCGTCGACATTGACGAGTTTCGCCGAAATATCGCCAAATTTGGCGCCAAAAATTATTTCGTATTTTGTATAACACTAAAACTTTAAGCCGTAGATTTTTTAACTTTTGTTTTTAGAACTATTGTAATATCTAACTGTTTTCCATATCTTTTTTGACAGCAATCGACTGAGAATTTATTTACAGGGTGAGCCAAATGACTTCTGATACATTGAGGTGTATGGATGCATTCAATTCATTGAAAGTCTGTGGTCAATGACTACTTTGGCTATCCCCAAAATCTCGCAGACTATCTCAAGTTTGTCGGCTCTTGGTGAAATATCGCCCAATAAAGTGTCAGTAGGAAATCTTTCAGATTGAACTCAGCTTGGCGATATCGAAATATTTGGCTGGAAATCGCTAAACCTTACTATTATTGATATTTTATCTCTTTCAAACAAATAAATTTAGAGGAAGTGCGTCGAAAATATTTTTGATCTAATGGACGTGCAAGGAAGTCATGTGTTGGACACATCAGATTTTTAAAAATGACAGAAGTTGCACTAGGATAAATGTTTAAGCATTTAGTAGTTTTAGGCAGGGCCGGCCCTAGCAATTACGGGGTCCTGGGCAAATCTTGAGAGAGGGCTTTAAAGCCACGGGGGGTGCACACTCTGTCTAACGCCAGCTCCGAAGTTGCTCGCGAGAAATACTGGCCACTAAGTACTAACTTAGTGACCACTGACCACTAACTACTAACTTAACTAACCACTAACTTACTATCCACTAAGTGTCAGTAAAATTGCATACAAATAAATAAAAAAAAACGCTTTTAAAATTTAAATATTGGCGCGTTAAAAGTAGTAAAATATTTGTTAAGTTAAAACAAAGACAGGAATTTTTATTTTCTTACATTAAAAAAAATATTTTTATAGTGGTATCACGATTTGAGACCAGAAAAAGCAGCTTACACACATTGTTGAATGAGACCAAAAGAGCACACACACACATTTTTAAGTTTAAAAAATGACATGTTTAATATATTGCCAAAAAGTTAACCGTTTGACTGCTATCCATCAAAATCCTCATACAAACTCCAATAAAATTTGATTAACTTTAAATCTGATTTTATAATTTTGTTCACAGTTCCTACAGAGTTATTGAAAGATTTTGCGATAATTCTTAGGGTAGTTGGATTTGCCTTTAAAACATGAGATGTGACTGTAGATTTAATAAGAGGTGTATGCACCTTTATTGGATATGCGTTTTTTGCCTTTTCCCCAGTGAAATATAAACTTTCATGTTTCTTTCCTTTCATATTAATTATGTCACTTATTTTACGTGTAGAAATATTAAAACCATGATTTTGACATCTTTTTTTAATAATTGAATAAGAGTATTTCTCTTCGGATAGCGCAAAAGTATAGCCTTCGATCCATTGTTTATTATTCTGCGACATTTTAAAGCAAAGAATATTTTTAATGCTGCAGACGATAAATAAGACTCATTACAATTTGATGCCAATCACATTTTTATTTTCAAATTAATATTTAACTTAAGGCGACCATATTTCTAAACAGTAATTTGGGGACAAATCAAACATTGTCCTTAAATCTAAACAACACTTGGGGACACTAGAAAATATTTTCGAGGACTTATTCGAGGACACAACATATTACCATGTACACCCTCCAAGAAAAGTATTCGAGCAAGAGAGAAATTTCCTGTTTTAGATTTGCGAAAAATAATTGAGTTTTTGAAAAACGCGCAACTTAATAGAAATATGGAATGTCCTATTTATGCATAGCCTGACTCATATTCTATGATAAATAATTTTTAATATACGAAATCAACGTAGGAAATTTCTCTCTTGCTCCAATGCTTCTTTTGGAGGGTGTACATTCCAAAAGCACAATAGCGCTGCATAGCAGTCAAACGGGTAAACAATGAAATATATGTAACATTGAAAGATATACAAATTCTTACAAATGTTTAATTTTCTACATTTCTTTTTAGCAAACTCGTCAGTAAGTTTGTGAAAATTAAGACGAGCAACAGTGTCGTATTCTATTGAAAGTGCTGCTCAGGAAGATAGTCCTTCTCATAGTCGTCCTTAACCAGGCCTCTCAATTGGTCCTCTTTTTTTAAAATTCCTACCTCTATAAATAATAGAGTAGAATGTTCTGCTTCTTCAACAGTTGTTAAATGTTCTTTCAGACGTTAAGGCTTCGTCTATCAAACCATTAAAATACTAGAGTATATAAATAAAACTTTGATGAAGGTAGGAATTTAAAAAAAAGAGGACCAATTGAGAGGCCTGTCCTTAACCCATTTATGCCTAGAGTCCCTTTTTTGGGACGGCATTTTCGCTATCAGTCGAAAACGTTATTTATTTTTCCTAGCCTTTATTCGCGAGTATTGAACCTCAATTCCACAAAATATTTTAATATGGCCCAGTAGGATGTTGACATTTCAATTTTTATACATAATGATTTTAAAAGAAATCATCCCTTGTTCAAAAAGTTGACATCAGAAATTTATCAATTACTGCTGGTGTTAGCAAAAATCGAAGAAAGTCGCAAAAATATCCAGGCACGAATGGGTTAACCCATTTGTGCCTGGATATTTTTGCGACTTTCTTCGATTTTTACTGATATCAGAAATAATAGATAAATTTCTGATGTCAACTTCTTAAACAAGGGATGATTTCTTTTAAAATCATTATGCATAAAAATCGAAATATCAACATACTACTGGGTCATGTTAAAATATTTTGTAGAGTTGAGGCTCAATACTCATGAATAAAGGCTAGGAAAAATAAATAACGTTTTCGACTAATAGCGAAAATGTCGTCCCAAAAAAGGGACGCTAGGCATAAATGGGTTAAATAGGTTTTTATTAATTTTAAACGGGAAAAGCACTTTTCCAGTAACCCTAGACACCCCGCGCTTTTCAAATTAAGCTCAAACAAACCATGTTTTTGCTAATGCATTTTCTACCGATGCTGTAACCTGAATAATGATGACAGACGCTTGGCTGCGAAGAGTGGAAGGTGTGAATTACGATTACCACGAAGGCACATATACATGCACATCGCCACCTTCCCCCTCTTGCCTGCGTGGCCCCAGTCTCTGATCTGATGACTCAGGCTGGAAAGGACCTTCTCCCATGCTGCCAGAAACGGCCCTCGAACAATGAATTGGAAGTTCAGTTCCACAATTCGTTGTTATTAAAATGTATTTCAAAAATTACATGATACAGAAACTTTATATTTGTAATTTTTATATTTCTTTGAAAACTGTAGTAATTCCAGACGCGCCCCCCCCCAAAAAAAAAGTGCGGGGCACGGGGCGGTTGCCCTGCCGGGCCCGGTTTTAAGCTAGGGCAATAAAGAACTTGTGATTTATAACTTAGAGAACTTGTCATCCATATGGGAAACCATGCCAAGGGGAAATAACCTCGCCCAACAGAATTTCTACTATGTTTTTGAGTTTCTGTTTATCTTGGCTTCTGTTTTCGGACTCCGTTAGAGCATACCGGTGCTTGTCGACATACACCGGGGGCAGTCCGAATGCACTAGGATATAATCAAATATTCGGTCTTTCAACGGCGTATTAGGTACGTGTTGGCATCCACCGGTGAGAGTCAACATTCTCCAATTTCGGTCTTTCACAGTAACATATATACGAGGTTTGTTCAGAAGGTATCGAAACCTTTTGTCGGCAAAACTACATTTATTGATATCTAACTCAGAAACTAATCCCCTTCAAAGTAATCTCCTTGGTGTTTGTCTTGGTGTTTGTGTTTGTGTTATGTCAAGGCTACGCCATAGCGATCTGCCACGGATGGGGGTGGGTGCCTCGGTCGGGGGACTTCTAAGGGGCTCTAACACGTATTCACGTTACATCGGGAGAAAACCTACTAAAACTCTAGACCGTTAGATCGACAGCCGCGCGATGGTACCCGAAACCGGGACCTTCACATTTCAGCCGTCTCCCATTTTCAGTGACATAACCACTGTGCTATGGCGAGGCCAGTAATCTCCTTGGTAAGCGGTTCTCAACCTTTTAACGTCCGCGCCCCCCCCCCTCACATTTTTCAGCATACGTTCAGATTTTTTAAATCTTTAATAATGAACATTGAGTCGAATTTTCTACAAAAAGGTGTTATCAGTAAAGTTTGAATGAACATTTTTAGCGAAAATGGATCTATTTTTGAGTAAAAATGAGAATAAATATGACGGTTTTTTAAAAAAACATGCACCACTACTTGCTCTTTGGTTTTTCTCGCGCCCCCCTTGGCGGTCGCGCCCCACAGGTTGAGAAACGCTGTCCTTGGTAATGCTCATATTTCTCCTCGCGCTTCCCTTGATGGGAAAATTTTCGAACGCAGTTTTTTTAACCCTTTAACGCGCAGTGATCCCGCTCTGGGATCACCCAACTCTGACGTTTTGACTGTTGCCAGTCACGAAGAATAGATTGGATTGCTATAATAATAGTTGCGGGTGACCTAGCTCCACAAGAATCCTTAACTTTTTAGCACGTCATTTCCCGAAAAAAATTGTCACGATTATTTTTAACAGCGCCGACATCTGCTGAAAAATCCGTCGCCGTCGCCATCTTGCTAGTAGTTAAGTCGAGCGATGGCAACGGCTGCCCTTTTTTCAGCATTGGGAAAGGGTTGCGCCTCAAAGGGTTAAAGGTGAGTGACCATGCCTTCGAATTCCGCAGGCTGCCTTGTGTTGAATGAAAACGGAATCCCTTTAACTATTCCCGAAGCTGAAAATGTTGCTTAAAAGTCACATTGAGCCATGTCCGGTGAGTAGGGAGTCATGGGGCTGTTGTGTTCGGCGAGGAAAGTCTTGAATCAATTGCGCAGAATGGCCAGGTGCGTTATCATCATTTAAGTTGATTTCAGCAACAGTTGCGACTGCTCACCATTCCACAAAATTCATCCTTCCAGGAGATCGATTCTCCCCCTGTTCTTTGGAAATAAATCGGTAGTTAGCTGTCAACTGGCCAGACCCAGCTGTTTCGTTATCGACTGCGCTAACAACTTTCGGGCGTCGTTTAGCCAATCGCAAAGAACCCATTTAAGTGACCTCAAGACGGGGCAAACTTAACAACTTGGCTTTCAAACCGATTTGCGGAGAATTCCGCCCCAGAATTGTTTCCAGCAGTCGCGGTAGCTCTGGGAGAAGTGTGCACTTTCAAGGAGACTAATTTGAAGGGCTTAATGTTCATTTTTGCCAATTTCGACACTTCCCTTCCTTCATAGGGTGTATTTAGTCACCAGAAAATGTTGCATGTTAAACCTAGTGTTTTCCAACCGGTGATGCACGAACCAGTAACAGTCCGCTTACGTCAAATTTATTAAAAAATAATCTTCAGAAAATGTCATTTTAACTAACATTTATATTTGTATACCACTTGAAAAAGTCTGTCAGACTGACAGAAAAAAAAAAAACTGTCAGTCAGGACGCCAGTTTATTTCTGTATGTTTTCACAGAAGTCTTCCGTATTTTCTCCGTATGTCGACCGAGTTGTATGATGGGTAAAGCACCGTACTCCGTTTTCGGGTTCAACCTCCGGGGTTCGATCCCCGACTGGGCGTGGTTGTCATTGTGTCCGTCCCTTCATAGGGGGTAACGCTGACCGCCCACTGTTTGCCCCCATAATAAAATGGTCACACCTTCGGGCCGTTGTAAGGGACGATGCCTAATCGGCAAGTTCCCGCCCGTTATTAAAAAAATATTTTTTCCGTATACGAAAGCTTAATGTAAAATAAACAATAAACTGAGATTTTGTAAAATTTACGGATGACCTCAATAAATTATACGGAAATAAACGGCCATGACAGTTTTTTTTTTCTGTAAATTTGACAGACTTTTTTTACAGTGTAGACCTGTTTCTGTGAAATGTTACTACACTGAAAAAAAAAAAGTCTGTCAAACTGACAGAAAAAAATCTATCAGCCAGGACGCCAGTTTATTTCTGTACATTTTACAGAAGTCTTCCGTAATTTCTACCGTATACGGACGATTTCTGTAAAATAAACTGAGAATATGTCAAATTTACGGAAGACTTCTGAAAGACATACGCAAATAAACTCTCGTCCTGGCTGACAGCTTTTTACCGTAAATTTGACAGACTTTTTCTGCGGTGTAGCGTCCATTGCAACTGCTACCACAACGGGCTTTATCTTGTAGTTTCTAAAATAAAGCTTGGGTCGTCTCTGTCCCTTCACGTAAGCATTATAATAATCTAGCTATAGCAGATTACCTT